>VXBT01006994.1:837253-1358648 GCA_013400235.1 Oriolus oriolus | reverse complement strand
TCTCCTCTCCTCTCTCCATTTTCCTCTTCCTCTTTTTCCTTCTCTTTTTTTTTTCATAAATATGAACTGTTATAAAGAGATTTGTGATAGGCAAGTTTAAAAGCACATATTTTCTACAGATTTCACAGAATTGCAGTTATCTCTATTCACACAGTCCTGTGAAATTGAAACTGAATTTATAAAAACTGAGAAAAAGATTTCTGTATTTTGGGTATTTAACAGAGCTTATGTCTTATTTGAATTAACTCTTGAATTAACATAACTTTTGTTATGTATAAGTTCACCCAAAGGTTTTTGGGATTATTTAAAATACTGTTCAAAAGAGTAACCTTAGTAAAGAAATTGAGGCAATAGGCAAAGGATGTAGTTGTAAATGAGGGAAGAACTGTAGCTCAGAAGAGAGGCTGAAGATAAGTTCCTATACACAGCATCCTCTGGCACCAAATACAAATCACAGAAATAAAGTAGAGAGTGAATGTTGCCAGTTGGCAAAAATGGTAGTTAATAGACTAAATTATCATTTTACATGAATTTACCCATATCACATCAGTCAACAAGAGCATATTCTGTCTGGGAAAAATTGACATTTTATGACATGCATTGAAATTCAGTATTAATTAAAATAATTTGTTCAAATAGCACTTTTTGTATTAAGAACATTTTGTAACAGATAATATAATTAAATTATCCAGATTCTTGGAAATAGAAGCATATGTGCTCAACAGATGACGTTTTTAGCTCAAGTCTCTTCTTTTTATACAAAAGCAAACAGCAGCAAATGTAGTAATAACATCTTTTCAAGTACAGGAGGTACGGCAACAATGGTAATACTGTGTCTCAGTGACCATTCACCTCCATCAGCAAAAATCAGCTGGAAATCTAAGGGATAATGAGACAATTTTCATACCCCAGCAAGGCAGATGAGAAAGCTGAACATCTTTACATGTATCCAAATGTGCTCTACATGATCACATGGATTCTTGACAAGCCAACCAACTGTTATGAAATTCAGTCAGAAAACAGAAAATGAATTATTCAACACAATCTGAAAGAATTTGTCTTTGAAGGGTGACACTCATTTCTGCTGCATTACACAAAGAACCTTGCTTGGGGGCCAAAGACTCTGAGGTGGTTTCTTGGTGGGTTTTTTCTGTTTATTTTTGGATTTCAGTTTGTGGCAATTTTTTATTCATCTGTCAAACCAATTACACAGACAATAAGGCCATTTGAATATTTTTATTTCTTGTCACCAAGATTAAAATCTGGAAAATTGAATGGAACCCAATTCATCCAGACTGGAGAAATCTTATATTTAATTCTCCAAAGTTGAAATATCTTGATTAGTTTGCCATTTCTAAAGTATTTCAGTTTTTAGGTACACACTGATAAAAGTCAGGGAGATGGAAAATTGGATTCCTAGTGGTATTACTGTCAGGGCTTTTCTTTATATCAGACAGCCCAGGAAGATGAGAAATGTTGAGGAGACCGTTTCTGTACCTGAGAGGACTTGAATCCGTGTTATCCTCCTTCTTGAGCAGCGTGGCCACAGCACAGCACAGGTGACTCTGAGCATATCCTCAGTCTCTTTAGATGGGGACACTTCCACTTTGCACTAAAGCACAACACTGAGCCCAGATGTTTCATGTCTTTGCCAGGCACCAATTGCTATATTGTCTCTGTGTGTCTCTTTTTCTAACAGGTCTCTCACGATGGACAGTATCAGTTAAAGGCATCAAGAAAGCCTCATTCACAGTGTATTAGGGAACAGTGAGGGGATAGTGCCACTCTGGAGTAACACTAGTTCAAAACTTCTCAAGAAGCTGGAGAGCAGCATGCATCTTCCTTTCTCATCTGGATGACACAGCACTTCTTTTCTTTGCCTTTTCTGTCACATACATAAACAATGATATGTTGAAACAATCCATTATGTAGAGATGTCCATTACTACTTTTTGATATTTTAAAAATTATTCTGCTAATATTACTTGGCAAATTCAAAGCGAACAAGTGACCCTTTTCTGTATGCTTTGGTGACATCATCCCAAAATGTTTTTAATATATAATGTCAGTTCCTTTGCAGCAAAGTCACTACAAGAAGTATAAATACACTGTGAATGATAGTAAACAAGACTTCTTAACAAGATATAACAGAAAGGTAAAAATATAGGAGGGATCTCTACAAACAAAAAACTATACTGAATTACATTCCTACTATCCTGGGAAAGCCATTTTCATTCTAATACTTAAAGTATTATTCCCACACAGAATAAATCAGGAATTCATAACACTACATTTCTATTTCTGCCTGCCTAAGAAAAAATGATCATTCAGATAATCTTCTTCGATGTTGTTTTGAGTTACTCACAGACATGGTTAATTAACTCATAGACATGGTAGTCTGATTTCTTGCTGTTTTGGTAATAATTTGATCCAGTTTCTCTACTGTATTCTCTTGTGGCAGTCAGGTCTCCTTTACAGCAGTCTTCTCTTTTCCCGACATATTTTGGGTAAACCAAGCTGTAATGCAGTTTCCTAAGCACAGTCATGCTGTCCTCTTTAGCTCTTTGAAGGATATGGTGACCTCCTTATAGAAAGAACTTTACCCAGAACTACTGCCACACAAGAAGAATAAAATAGGAGTCTGCTTGTAAATATTTTAAATTAAATATTATTGCCATAACTTTTTGCACCTTCCCACCTGAAGCCTTTTCTCCCAACTAATTTGGTCTCAAGTAGGATCAGCAACCAGTTGTTGAGTTTCTCTTATAATGGACACCTCCAATGCTCACACTTTAAGCAAAAATACCTTTTTTTTAAAAACATAATTTTATGTATGCCATTCAGCAAGTTGAGCTTGTCTGGAAAACTTTCCTATATAGGAGAAAGGTTAGAAACAAGGAGTCAAACTACCAGTTTTAGTGTAAGGAATGTCAAAAAGAAAATATATTATCCTAGCTGGAACCAGGGTCAGTCACTGCCTGACAGTTTACAAACTTTTGGTTTACAATTTAAGTTTCTGAAGAAAATTATCTGTTAGGGTAGATAAGCAGTAGTTCAAAATCAGCTGAACTGAAACACTGTAAGTATTCTTTTAAAATCAGCAATAGTACCTCCAGGTTTTTGAAACAAAAGATCTCTTATCAATAATCCATCTTTGCAGAAGAAACAGAATTGCAGCTGTGTCTGGTGGTCTGCTTTTTTACCATGGAGTCATAGTTTCATCGACAATATACCCTGCTCTTGGTCCTATTTAATTAACCAAAATTAATATTGTCATTAATGAATATTGAATTTTAAGATGTCTTTCTTCTGAGAATTCACAGACTGTAGTTGTGTCATAGGCATAGGAATGAAGAATTCATTCATTGAGATTGGAAAAAGTACATTGGCAGAGAAAAGGTATCCAAAAATTTCCGAAGTTCCCAGGCTAGTTAAGGCATGTAAATTCTGTGCTCAGAAACCTATTGAAGAACCTACATCCTGTGTGACTTAAAGACAGTTTAGATTTTAAATGTATAGAGGTGATGAATGTACTTTGTGCAAAACCCTATATGCTTGTATTGATTTGAAGTCAGGTTCTAGTCTCCGAAGACAGCCAGGCTCTGTCGAGGTTTACTTGAGTGCTACCAGGTACCCATGATTACCCGGTTCAGGGGACTTGATGGGACCATGCTAAGCTCTGGTCTATGTGAGGGCATTCTTTTCACGGAGGCAAGAAAAGCAGGAATATGGGAGAGAAGGGCTAATTTACACAGTTGCCCAGCTATTCATTCAGGATCCAGTCAGGGCGCAGTCCTGCACTGGAAACTATTCCTATAACTATAGCTTATATTTAAACCTTTCTCTTTTCCCCTTTTAAAAAGTATTTGGTGTGCATATGTATGTACTGATACAATAATCAGATGTTTAATATAGGCTTAAGAAGTCTAAATAATTTTCAGTAGGAAAAAAAATAACCCGAAGATGAATTCTATAGGTGAAAACAGTGTTTCATTTTCAGGAATTTTCCTCCTACTTTTGATGGTCTTTCATAGGCCTGAAGATTTCCTTTGAGGGAAAGCAAAACCAGAGACCTAGACCTACCATTAGAAGTTCTTAACTAACATTAGCTTTGCCCTGAGCACATTTAAACTATATACATTTCAATGACTTCCGGATTTTGTTTCTGGGACTGTTGCAACAAGAGAGGGGGAGCTTGATAATACAATTTTTGGGAGAAATAGATCAAAACTGTGATCAGAAGATATGGGAGTTTTATGTGTGATTGCTGCTCCTAGACCCTGATGAATCCTGTGAGAGCCCCTTGGACTGGGCCCACTGATTGTTCTGTGGGAACACAACCCCTCTTTCTCCCTACAAGAACAACACAGTGGAAAATGTGCTAAGACTTTGCCATGGAATTTCCATCCTCCCTGAAGGATTTTCCAATACAGGATTAATCTGGACAGTTAATGACTTCTTAGCTGAGCTTTAACTTAGGTTCAAAAGCATATGAATGCTCTCTTGGGTGGAATAGCAGGCTACTGGAGGATATGAAATATTTCCTCAATGGAGGCATTTACCAAAGCCTCTGCAGGACTTCCATGAATCCATGAAAGCCAAGCCTTCTGAAAATTCTCATGTTAATTTATGTAGATGTTTTAAAAAAGGAGTCATGGAATACCATACCTCATATACATTAATTTTCCATCCAGCAGAATAACTTTGGCCATCTCGTACTTCAATGAAAACCACCTCTGTAAGCAGAGTGTTACTGAATAATGGAAAGTTTCATTTCCAAAATATAATAAAATTGCAGGAATAGTGAAGGAAGTGAACATTACTTGCACTTATGGTACACTCATTTATGACTTTATGAATATGAATTTGTGGTTTCCTTTTATGCTGTTTTTTGTATCAATGAAATCTACCACAGCATTAAAAACTGGATTAAAATGTTTCTTTTGTTTCTGCTTTTGAGCTTTTTACAAAATAATTATGTTTCAATGTTACTATTATAAATGTTTATGCATGGGCCTAGTCCAATTCCCTCTTAACTTGGTGGAAAGATCCTTTTGATGTTAATGGGAGCCGGATCAGGCTATCAATACGTCTTGCTGTTCATATACATTAGTATACAAAATTGTTAATGATCCATAAATTAACAAAGATATTCCTGTCATCTGATTTGCCAACGTAGATCTATTACCTAAATCAAGTAGTTCCATAAACAGTGGAATTAATGAAGCCTTATTTTATATGATTTTTTTCTGAGGGTGAATTTCCATGTAGATTCTCCTATGCCTAACCATGACTGCACTCACACTGCAGCCTTTGCTGCCAGGACAGCAATGTCTGTATCCCCTCGACCTTTGAGGACAGTTATTTTCATGAGACTTGTAAGAAATGTATACAGATGAGTCTTCCAGCTCCCTGCTGAATTTGGGCAGAAGTAGCTAACAGATTTACCAGGGGCTGGCAGATAGGCATCATGAAAGCTTACAAATGCCCTAGTTGCAAGCCGTATTCCTGGGGAAACTGGACTAAAAGTAAAGGAATGCACACAGTGGACTTTGTATCATCAGACTTTGATAATATGCTAAAGGAACAGTTAATAAGAAACCACAAATGTAGACTTAAAAGGAACAAAAAGTAATCTAAGTTTTAATAAGCAACACAGGAAGTTTGGTTATCCCCGCAAGCACAGCTCAGCATTACACAACCTCATGACTTCCCAGGGGAGACATCTTGTTCCACTGAGACCTCAATGCCTCCCGGAGCTTCCCAGCATACAGTTGGTATTTGAAATATTTATGGTACTGCTACATGCCTTTGGGAGCAGTTGACTCTACCAAGAATTAAGACTTGCTTTGTAAGCTGGAACGGGATGGGAACAGACCTTGGCTTGGTTCCCTCTGCACTTTGGTGAGCAAAATAGGGAATGATTTTACTTAAATTCTGGGGAATGCACTCTTAAGAATGATGAAAAAGTCCTTAAACCAGCTACAAGAGGGAAATGAAGAATTCATAGTGTCAGACCTTATGGTCTTTTCTTCATTCTTCTTCATTCTTTCGATCCTTCTAGTCTCCATTTTCAAAAAGACTGCTTGAGAAGTAATAGTAAGGATACTGACCATTGGAATTGACCTTGTTTCAGTTATTCTTAGAAGAAGTTGATCCTTACACTTTTGAAAAATGAATTGCATTAGTAATTAATAATTGAGAACATATTATAACATTCCATAAATGTAAAAGCCTTGATTCCAACACATTTCCTTATTAGGAAGTAGATACTTTTATGCTGCCTCCCTGGGCCCTGGGTATGGGATATTACCAAGAGACTCCCTGAACTAATTCAGCCCTCTGATTATTACCCTCTGCTGGTTGTCCACATTGGCAGTGATGAGGTTGATAAGAAGGGTACCAGGGTAATTAAAAAGGACTTCAAGGCTTTGGGTTGATTGGTTGATGGGATGCAGGTGGCGTTCTGCTTAATTCCTTTAGTAGCAGGGATGGATGATCAAAAGAACAGGATCATGTTATCAGTAAGTGGCTAAAGGGCTGGTGCCCATCAGCACAATTTTGGGAGGAGAATAGCCCCCCTGTAATCAAAGAGGAAGCAGTTAGTGATCTGCTGAGCCACTTAGATGCTCACAAGTCTATGGGACCAGATGGGATCCATCCTAGGGTGATGAGGGAACCGGCAGATAAGCTCACCAAGCTGCTCTCCATCATTTATCATCAGTCCTGGCTCACCGGGGTGATTCCAGATTCCTGGAGGCTGCCCAGTGTGATGCCCATTCACAAGAAGGGTTGAAAGGAGGATCTGGGAACTACAGGCGTGTCAGCCTGACCTTGGTGCCCGGCAAGGTTATGGAAGAGACCATGTTGAGTGCCATCACACATCATCTACGGAACGGCCAGGGGATCAGACCCAGCCAGCATGGGTTTAGGAGGGGTAGGTCATGCTTGACCAACCTGATCTTTTATGGCCAGGTGACCCACCTGGTGGATGTGGGGAAGGCTGTGGATGTTGTCTACCTAGGCTTCAGCAAAGCCTTCGGCACCATTTCCCATGGCATTCTCCTGGAAAAGCTGGCAGCCCATGGCTCGGACAGATGCACTCTTTGCTGGGTTAAGAACTGGCTGATGGCCAGGCCCAGAGAGTGGTGGTGAATGGCGCTGCATCCAGTTGGTGTCTGGTTACCAGTGGTGTCCCCCAGGGATCAGTGCTGAGGCCAGTCCTATTTAATATCTTTACTGATGATCTGGATGAGGAGATTGAGTCCACTATCAGTAAATTTGCAGATGACACCAAGTTGGGTGCAAGTGTCAATCTGCTGGGGGGTAGGAGGGCTCTGCAGAGGGACATGGACAGTCTGGATTGATGGGCTGAATCCAACAATATGAGGTTTAACAATACCAAGTGCCAGGTCCTGCACTTTGTCCCCAACAACTCCCTGCAACACTGTAAGCTGGGGACAGAGTGGCTGGACGGCAGCCAGGCAGAAAGGGACCTGGGGGTACTGACTGACGACAGATTGAACATGAGCCAGCAGTGTGCCCAGGTGGCCAGGAAGGCCGGTGGCATCCTGGCCTGTATCAGGAATAGTCTGGCCAGTAGGACCAGGGAAGTGGTTCTTCCCCTGCACTTGGCACTTGTTAGGCCATAAGCTTGAGTCCTGTGTCCAGTTCTGGGCCCCTCAATTTAGGAAGGATGTTGAGATGCTGGAGCATGTCCAGAGAAGGGCAATGGAGCTGGTGAAGGGTCTGGAACACAAGTTCTTTGAGGAGCAGCTGAGGGAGCTGGGGGTGTTTAGCCTGGAGAAAAGGAAAATCAGGGCTCGCTTCCTTATCACTCACTACAACTCCCTGAAAGGAGGGTGCAGCCAGGTGGGGGTTGGCCTCTTCTCTCAGGCAACCAGCGACAAGACAAGAGGACAGAGTCTTAAGCTGTTCCAAGGGAGGTTTAGTTTGGATATTAGGAAGAAGTTCTTCACAGAAAGAGTGATTGGCCATTGGAATGGGCTCCCCAGGTGGGTGGAACATAGGATTCACATTTATTCCTTGTTCCAAGCAGATCTTATATTTTAACTTAAACTAAAAAAGAAAAAAAATAATGAATGAAAGGTAAAGAAGTATCTGTGCAAATGTTCAGTCATATCCTCTTCTCAAAAATCAAAATTTAGTAGAACTCTACCACTGCCATCATGATTACTTTAAGAGACAGAAACAACAGTCCTGAAACAAGACAGATGAATGTGCTGATCTAAGGAACATTCAGGCAGAATCATCCAAAGTATAAACCTTTGAGAATATAATTTCTATATCCTCAGTAGAGTTTGCTAAAGATATTCTGATAAAGGTCTCAAAACTTCTCATTTGCACTTTTTGACTAAACACTTTAAGTGGCTGTCATTATGTTTGTGCACATAACATGTTGTGTAACCTTCATTTGGCTTATTTATGTGCCTAATTTATGCCATATCCCTCTCTGCCATTTAGAGTTTGAGATAGATGATGAATGAAGCAAAAGAAAGAAGAAAGAAATGTTCTCTTTTACTTAATTTTACCAAAGGGAGGCCTGCAAAAGCTTTACTTTGCCAGGAACTATTGTGTATTGCAGAACAAGACTTATATGTGCATATGTTCAAGTAGGTCAAATCAAAGTTCTTTAATTCATGACATTTCATCATTTTGCTACTTTAGTGTTCTGTCAAGACTATTTTTATTTGAAATAAAGTGCATCTGATTGGTTTAAAATCTACTACTTCAGTTAACAGACCATAATTTACCTGTGGCATACATTATAATGTTAATCCATTGTTGTTCTTTAACGGATGTTAGAACTCATAGTGCTCCAGGGAATGATGTGTATCCTACTGGATGCTCAAGAGGATAATTTTTCAAAACTCTAAGTATGTCAGTGTTTTTATTGCAAATGTTTTTCTGGTCATAAAATGTTACATGTAGAATGTTATATCCTGAAGAGGTGGTTTATTGTTCATTTAGTAGTGTATCATCTTATGAAATTGTTGCCATATTTTTGTGACTGTGTTTCCATCCTGTTGCGGACTTCCTCCCAAAGTATTTTTCTATGGGGGTTTTCCTCAAGATGAATGTTTAAAGAGTTTGAAATCAATGCTGCATGTTCTGCCATGTAGGTGGTATCCAAAAATCTCTTCCCAATTTAGCTGTATGTTTTGTAGCACCTGTTTCACAAGTTCTTGGTGCCTGGTGTCTCCTTATGGGTGAGTATTAGCATTTACTCCAGTAGATAAATCATCCGGTCTGGGTTTTGTTCGGGGTCCCACACAACATCAACAGCTGACTACCAGAAGAAACTAACATCAGATGAGCATGGCATACCGGCCCACAGGTCCTTCTTGTCTTAACCCTTTGGCTTTTTCTATTAGACTTAGGAGTTTACTGCTCTGGGTAAAGTGGGGAGGATGCAAAAGCCATACTTGCCTCTGTGCTTCTGGTAAAAACAACAGGAGACAGAGAAAGGGTTTGCAGAGTATGGCTTTCACAGATGCCTTATGCAATCTTCAGCAATTTATTTTTTTGTACCATAGCATGCATCTGACTTGGGAAAAGGCAAGTGAAGCCAGAGAGTCTGTACAGTCTACCTCTGCCACTGTGGAGGTCAGAGCAGCTCAGGTCTGCATTGGGGAGTGCTTCATTTGCTGTGGCTTTGTGAGGCTGTGAAAGATCTATCCTTAGCCACTGTCAGTATTCAAAGCAGCAGCATTTGAGGCTTAGCAAGCAACCATTTTAATGGAGCATTGCAACACTTGCAGGGACTGCACACATGAACGTTTGTGCTGCCTATTGTGACAACTTAGGAGATCAGAAGAGCTTATGTGGAAATTATTAGTCTATCTTCTCCTTACAAAATGCTCACAAGTGCAGTGGTGGCTACAAATTAGGCTTCCTGATTTTTTTTTATTACAGTATTTCACAATAAGTGTATATTATGTCCCTGGGAAAACTCTGATTTATGAGACCTCTGAGGTTTCAGTTTTAAGATTCTTTTAGCTTACCAGAACAGAATATAAATTTTTAGCATATTTGAGAAACAGGGACAGAAATTTAAACTTTGCTGCTACATATTTGATCATCTTTGAACAGACTGACAGTCTTTAGTATTTAAAAGGAAAACTGCTCTAACAATTACCAGTCACTCTGCAATTGTCTCCTATTGTTTCAATTAAAAATAAATATAAGCCATGTATTTTCATTAAACATTTTAAAGCACTTTACAGAAGAGGTCAAGATAATAGTAATAGAGAAACTGAGGAAGAGAAAGAAACAAAGGGAAAGAAAAATATAACCTCCCAATGTTTTTCTCAGTGTAACCAGGTAGGTAACACAAGTAGTACAAGCTCCCACTATGGGACATGAAGGGACGAAGAGGCAGATACCTGTGTTGATTTTCCTTTGCAGCACAGTGCAATGCTAACAACTGGACAATGTTAGCTTCTCCTTTGGAGAAGGTAAGCAACATGTTCTACCCCTTTCTTCCCCTGTCATCTCAGGATGAAAACCTGGGAAGAGTGCTCTGTACTTGCTTTTTAAAGGCATAGTCTAGTCCTTAGCATATGGTCTGAAACGAAAATACTTTGCTGAACTTAATATTGGTTTCTCGGCTAAAGTTAGTTTACTACTTTTTCTACAGTTTAAAAAAAAAAGTAAACAAATTCTTGATGTTCAGTGTACAGTCATTATTTGCTATTAAGATTCCTGTATGCTTGAACTGGTAGTAATTTTTTTCCAGTATTATGAATCTTCATTTGGCACAAATTGACTGTGTTCAATATATCCTAATTTGTTCTAGGTTACTATTGCCTTAGCAGCTGAACTTTAGCACTGATTCTGAAAAAAATGAGGAGTGCAAAGGCAACTGTTTGCAAGGCAGAGCTAGATAGAAGTTTTATCAGAGTAAGAAGTTCAGGATTTGACCCTCTGAGTAGATTTTATTTTCAAAGCAGTTTCCCAGAAGCCACACAGAAAAGGGAAACAAAGCTAAAATTGGGACAAGGTCAGCTGGATATAGAAGTGACTGTAACAAGCCTCAAATAGTTCTGTTATTTTTGTTTCAGCTAAAGTTCACAGAATTTTTATTAGGAATCTAGCCTAGATATTTACACAGGAATCAGAAAGAACAACTTTCTAATGACTGCCCAGCAGGAAGGTTGTATTCATCACTGGTGTTAACTTCATACTCGATGCTGACAGATATCGCTTTAAATATCCAAAGATCGGGAACCCTCCCTCTACTAAGGGTATAACATATTAGAAAGTAAGACATTGGAGAAATCTTTTGAGCCTATTTTTTAATTACTCCTTTCTTGGAAATATGTATATATCTATGTACATATATACATGTGTGTGTATAATATACTCATGAAAACACATGTATTTTATCAGAATAAGACATGATTCTTTTTCACTTTAAGGGCTTCATAAACAACATGAATAGGAAAAAAATCGGTTCTTACTTAAACAAGATACAAATGCAGATAGTGCATATTTTCCAAGCGTAAATTCATGATTTCAAATCAATTGTTAGGGCTAGTTTATCTCAATTAAAGAAAGACACTCTTTTCCTTTAGACACACCTCTTCTAAAAGAAACTTACTCTATCATAGATGGAGCAAATACTTGCATGCCTATGGTGTCTTCATGTGGGACTTCACCCTGCCTCCCCCCCAAACTGCTCAGAAACATTAGGTATCAGATAACACAAGTCACAGAGGTACTCAGAATTTCCTCTGTTGCTAAGAATAGACATTACTGTTAAAGGTTTCTCTGAGAAAGTGTCTGCAAATTAGAATTCATTTTCTGTCCAAACTAAAATAGCTTAAATTTATTTGTTCTCCTAGAAGGCATGTTACTTTGAAATGAGAAATGCTGAAGGTCCTGAGTTGGTGTTTACTTGGAAGTTTTAGATCTGGGAAGATTTAATTTAGATCATTTCTAAATTTTTTTTTTCTTGTGTGAATATACAAAGAATATTCTGTCATTCTGACTTTCATTTTTGTGATGATTTTATAGTTTATTTTTCACTGTTGCAACATACAGATATTATTTTCTCTTACATGCATTCAAGTAAATATTAAGCCAATATATAAAATGCATAAAGAGCATACTGGGAACATAGGTATACTCTATGTGCTTGTAGTGAAGGCTGTTATCCACTCTTCTGAAAGATGACACTTGACAATTCATGCGACATGGAAAATATAGAGGTTTTAAATAGGGATACAGCTAAAAAGCAAAACTCAGCCAAGGGCAACAATATCCCTTGCAAACTGTTTTTAATAGTTGCAAACTGCCAAATCCTTTAACAACAGAATTAAGTCTAACTGACAGCTGAAGAAAAGTGCACCTGATATTCAGAGATAAACATGTATCATTTTCAGTGTCATAAAAAGGTAGGCTAGATCTAACCTTCAGCCTGGATTCAGAATGTCATGATACAAAGGGAAATGCAGTTTCTTTTCGTTCTAACTTGGTCATTATCATAATGGCTAAGTCAGGAGCTGTCTCTAAGTCTTTCTTAAAAATGGAAGCAAGAAGGCAATTTAATGGCATCTAATTGCAAATATACCGCAGTAATCTTCATACTTTGTGACTAATCCTAAAAAGACAGGCCACACAGAGAGCATCTCAGTGGTACTACTCTTATTGTTAAAATCATGAATCTGATAAATTTGTTCACAAATTATGGTTCTTATTGTATAATTAGTGAAAGCTCTTGATTCTCATTGCATAAAATCGCAATAATGCACAAAGGTGGGGACTAAGAGATTAGCTACTTTTTTCCATTTTACAACAGGTAAACTTAAGTGTGAGAAGATGGAGAATCCTGTCCAAGGCTGGGCAGGGAAACCTTGGCCAAGCCCTAAACTCTTAAATTTCATCTGGGTACATTAACTTGACAGCTATAATTTGAATTTCAATGAAAAAGCTATTTATTTACCAATTCGATATAATGATGGTTGACTGAAGGAAAATCTTCAAGTAATTTGAAAAGAGAGGATTTTTTTCTGCCGTCCACCTTAAAAGAGCATGAGTAAATTAAACAATTAGAACTGGTTACAAAGGTAAGCTAAAATCTAAACATAATAAGACACTGTTTTCAGCATTTCAAAAGAACCAAATACAACACATCAGCAGCTTCAAAATCCTTTTGAATAAGTGCACTCAGAAACAACTAACTAGCAAACAAAGCTATTATGAAGACAGTGTGGTCAGTGAACTTTTGGCATGTCAGTTCTATAAAATGAAGGCCTCTAGAAATATTTCTCACATTTGAGTAAGGAGAAAAGAGCCAAATTTAGCAACAGATGCTCTGGATGGGGTATGATGACTTGCTGCTTTTTACAAAGTTTGACAGGCAAGAATTTCTGTAAAAAGAGAAGTATATTCCTTATGTATTGTTGAAAGGATGTAATTTTTCTCAAATTTTGAAATATTGAAAATAATAAAATTATCAGAATCTCAGAGACCAGCAAGATGATTTTATCAGATTACTTTACATTTAGGTGAACGTCTATCCTTTTCAGGTAATACAAACACTGATTAAACAACATTCTGTATCATGGGATAGCTATTCTATATCCTAGCATTTATCACAATTTCTAGGTAATAAAGTTAATTCTATTGATAGATAGATAGATCGTCTTAGTCTACTAGGGTGGGTCAAGTAGCACAGAATCACAGAATATTCTGAGTTGGGACACACAAGGATTATTGAAGTCCAGCTGCTGGCCCTGCACACGAAAGCCCCAAGAATCACATCATGAGCATTACATAAAAATGAATGGCCTTTGAAAATAAAAAGGCTTAGGGTTTTGGTTTTTTTTTTTTAGTTATTGATTTCATGTAAATACACATATGATTTATAGGAGGAAAAAGTACTTCAGCCTCAGTAATAACGAAAGTGATAAGAAATAAGTAGGTAACTGTATCTCATTATCTTTGGGGAATGTCAAAGCAGAATCAGCATAGTTTCAGCAAATATAGTGTTGGGGTGTTTCCTTTCCCATGTCTTTCAGAAGGGCTATTTTACACCTCCAATACAAAATCTTCATGCTTAATGTAGGATTGTAAAAATGCCAGATGAGAATATCAGTTATTAAAAAGGATAAGGGCATCAGGGTGGATTGATTCTACTAATATGATAAAAATTGCTCTGCCAACAAAATCTATTAAAAATTGCACTAACAAAGTTGATTTTCTAGGTTTTAATTCAGGAAAGTGATTAAGCACATGCTTAAAGCTAACTTTCCTGAACCAGAGTCCTTTAAGGATTAATATGAGCCTCTGAAAATGGGATACAGGGTATTCTGAAATATGCTAGGCTCCCAAAGAAAACAGGGCAGGAGTTATAAGCTGATGTCTAACAGTCTCTCTTGTACCACCAGAATCACTAAAAGAATCACAACAGCAAAGGCAAAGCCAGAGATGCATCTATGCCCGGTTTCAGCTCATGACAAGAACAACCCTGCCTTTTTGGTTTTGCTCTTTAATAGTTCTCATTCTGCTCCGAATTCACAACAATGTTGCTTGTACTGTCTGAATATATTAATTGTTTTAATAAATTTTGTTGAAAGTTTGAATTGTTTCAGCACTTTATTTTGTCTTCCTTTATGATTGCATACTTTAAAGTCACATAATCTGTTTGATTTCTGAACATCTTTTTTTTCGATGTTGCATGGATTCCTAAAATAGGAAAGATATTGTGTACACTTGTGTCATTAGAACATTGTTCAGCATATTGTTTCATTAAGAATGGATACGTTGCAAACTTTTCATGGCAATTACTGTTATACAAGCCCTTGTTTACTTTTCTTAAGTTTTTTCTGCATTTGGTTTCCTATTATTAAATTTAGATAAATTTTTTATGATGTCATGGTTCCCATGAAACCTTCATAGGGTTAAGACACGTTGATATGAAAGATACAAAAACCAGCATGTTGATATAAAATCAAAACGCAAACTATGGGCAACATATTTCAGATCCCAATAGTCAAAAATAGAAATGTAGCAGCAAATGAGGGGGAAAAAGAAGAGGAAAAAGAATTAAGATTAGACAGCAAATCAAAGCTGACAAAATATATTTAAAAGGACAATGCTGTTTCTCACTGGCATCTATGGATATAACTAAAATCAGCTCTGTGTCATTGTGATGGAGATAAACATTTAATTCAAATGACAAATGTAATTTTTTGTTCTTGATATTTATCCAAAACAAATAAGAGTGCCCTTCCCAAATTATCCACAATGGGAATGCATTCAATGCATTTTTAAATTCAATTATAATTTGCTCAAGTGTCATTATTAGATATTTAAACTATGAACTTGTATGCTTAATTGAGTAAGCATGGTAAGTCACACATTATCCATGTTACCTGATGAGCATGCAAGCGGGTATTAATAAAATAATGAATGGTTTAAAGTCTATTTCTTTGAGCTCAAGCCTCCAGTTACCTAGTTCAGCAAACATCAATGTCCCAAATTTTAACTGCTAAATATACCCAGAAAAAACGTGCTGGGGCTGTATTTATTTATTTTTTTAACATGGGTGATTGAATAATTGTTGAGTTTTTGCAACAATATCCTCACATGCTTTTTTTTTTTTTTGGTTGATTTGGTTTTGTCTCTTGTTTTTTGCGTGATCACTGTATTAGGCACACACTCAAAGCTATTTATGGGTAAAAACACCAATGATGAAACAAAAACCAGAATACGCAATATATGAACAACTTCTTAAGTATTTTATGATACTTTGAGAAAACAGAAAGCAAATTCAATTGTTCAGACTAAGATACTGTATTTTGCTAAATCTGAAAATACAGTAAGGATAGACAAATTACTCAAAAGTGAAATTTGCTACAGTCTTTCAATCTCCAACAATCTGGACTATGAAATCAGTGTAAAATAAGTATGCATTTCTGTGTAATGTAAAGGCTGAAATGAATGAAAAATGTGGAAGAAAATCTATGGAAAAGAAAATTTCCATGAAAAATGGCCATTTATGGGATATGTCATTTTTTTATCATTGGTCTTTTATATTGAAATTTGTTTTCCTTTACTGTAAAACTTTTGACGAGAGGAGAGAAATGCACAAAGCCTAGGAAACCTAAATACTCCTAATCATCATTCAGAGCATCTAAATTTGACACCAGCTTTGAATTTGGTACTGCTGTTTTAAATTGATCTAGTACTGTTGCCCCGGAAAAGAGCAGTCCTGTCTTTTTCCCTCTCCATTCCACCCAGAACTGATTGTTTCTGCCCACTCCCTTGCATCAGCTACAGTAACTTGTTCAGTCTCAGAGAGGTCAGATCAATGCATCGATGTTGCTTAAAATTCATGATATTCTTCCAGGGTTAACTTTAAATTGATTTACCTCCGTAATAGAAAAGAAGCAGCAGAAATGCGGTGAAAGCTGGACCATGCATCTCAGCATCAGGCTGTTTTTAGATCAGCTTAAATTCATCATGAAACTGATCTTCACCAAGATGTCTAAAAAATATGATATGAAGAGGCTCTGGTTTCCTCACTTCAGTAAAAACGCTGATGATATGAAATTTCTCAGCCAGCTCTGACTTGGGCTTTTATTCACTTTTCTTGCTTGTTTAATGACAGGGGACATATAGAACATTTTTTCACTGTAGTTTCTGCTACATCTGTTGAACATGAGTTCCAGAATCACATTTACCTTCTCTCACTTCCTCAGCTATAGTCCCTGTTTTCAATCACTCACTTTACCATGGTGCTGCTCTTTATATCAGTGGTAGATATTACTGTCAAGACTTATATAGACACATATATTTTCCTTTTTATATCAGAACTCATAGTTCAGTGCTTAATAGCAAAAGAGATTCTACTTATCATGATCCCAACAAAACCTCTTAAAACCTTCTCATATTCAGGCTCAGAGGTAATTCTCCATCTTTACCCAGAATGTCTTTCCTAGACAATAAGTAGCACCATTTTCTTCGACATCACACTTGCCTCTGATATCACTCAGGCTTCTCTGCAACTGTGCTGTAGTGCTGTGCGTAAACCCACAAATGTTTCCATTATAGCACCTCTGAACATGCCATTTCTTCTACCGTGTCAGACACCGGCTACATCTCAAAACTATTCTTGTTTTTAATATTTATTAGTATTTACTTCTTCTTTTCTTGCCCCTGTAAGGTTGACAAAAGGAAGGAGATTCACTGAAAATTCTGCTGCAAAGACTGGTTTTCTCTTTCTTGTCTTTGACAGACTCATCCATTTCTGTGTATCAACACACGGCCTTCCTGTTCTTCAACCCTACAGAGCAGTGTCCTGCTCTTCCCACTCAGGCTTCCTCCCAGATCATTTCTCCCACTCATCACTTTAGATCAGGTTTAAAACCTTGCCTCCGCTTCCTGTCACGTTAAGATTCTAGCATCTATCATCCACCTGTTAACATTTTGGAATATGCCTTTCCGAGTTTGCTTTTCACATAGTGAGAAGGCCATGGGTTCTTCTCCCTGTGAACCTGTGCAAAGTTACCATGTCAACTGCCTGTAAACATTTCCTTAAAAGTCTCCTGGGCAAAATTTTCTGCAAATCCTTGAAAGCAGCCCGATTCTGTCAAAGGCTGTCAATCCATCATGTTCATCAAACTGGCTTTCTTGTTTCTTAAACTTCCCTGTTTGTAAAGCCTACTACAAAGGACTTGCTGTATGTACCCTACATTTAAAGGCTTTGGGGAATGGGTTATTTTTTCCCACTTTTTTCCTATGATACAGTACTTACTACAGAGAAATCTTAGCTATGACAGAGGCTGTGGCTGCTGTGGTAAGAAGAATCAATGATTATAATAGATTAATAATTATTAATTTGAGCATATAAAAGTAATATACCATAATCATACTCTAAGTCTTTTATGTCATTTTTATGTCATTGCTCTAGTATTATATTTGTGACCAGACAAATGTTAGTGTTTTGTCAAATTAAAAATTGCTTTATCTATTAAAAAATCTCTTAATCCTTTCAATAAAAATATTACAACAATACCAAAATGTTGGTAGAGCTTCTGTAGTTGAAAATTGTGAGCAATGAAGAATGCACTTTGGGACGAAAGTCACTGGATGTCACATGAAGAAGTGGCTTTCTTTCACTTCTCTTGGTACAGCTCTTAGTCAAAGAAAAGGGCCATGAATGGTTATGAAAGTTGCTGCTGGTATTATTATGGTAGGAATTCCAATAACATTTTATATTTATACGAAGGAGAGATCAAGTTATCTAATTATCTAAGAACAAAAATTTAACTAATTGCAGATTTTAAGTGGATGTATGAATAGTGAAGAAACACTGTTTTTCCGGATTGGATTCTCATTTCCTTATTATATACCTCACCCTAAACGTGCTCCTTAAGCTGTGCAGCCCTCTGTGTGCGTACAGACAGTAGGCTGATGTTTTGCACAGAAGCCCCCTTGCTCAACCCCCACTTTCTATGATAATCCAGAAGCAGCATCAGCAATCTAACAGGATGTTCCTTCATCAGTGATGCCATCAGAAAGAGCTGCTGTGTGACTTCAACATTTGAGAAAAAATGTCTCCATGTACAAAGTAAATGATTAAATAATTTGTGTTTATCCTACTACAGTTCTACTGCTTCCCCAGTTCAGGGTAAGAAATGGTGATGGCTCTTCACAGAAAGCAAACAATGTCTGGGGAAGATGTAGACACCCCTTATTTTCATTAGCCTCATTTTAGCAGATCAAAAAGATCCTGAGTATAGAGATGAGATAGGCTGGATCCATTACCGCACATGTATTATTCATAGGGTTAGACCTGATTATGCCTTCTGGCATCAAAGTCTAGTAGTAATCCATGAGGACAGCCCTCATTCAGAGCAATCTAATTTCTTAAGGGCCTTCTGCTTTTCAGTGTCCTTTCAGTTGCTGGGGATGAAGACATACTGCTCCAGGGAACCTACTCTGAGCTCCCTCAGGGCTCCAATCCCTTTGTGCTGGGGAAGTCAGGGATGGCCTATGACACCCTGGTGATGAAGTGCTCAACACTTAGGACTTTATACATTGAAGGGAAGCAAGAAGGAATGATTTAACAGATGTATTTGTGCCCGCGGAAATTTATGGGCATGTGGATATTCTGTGCCAGGACTTCTGAGCTGCTGGCAAATATCCTTGCCAAAAGTCATGGAGCTCAGATTTACACAGAGTATATTTGTCATTAGGGTTGGTATTCATCAAATGTAACCTCAGTATCTTGTATTACTAAATGTCTCAATGCGAGTTGTTTTAATTTTTTCCAGAGATAACCCTGGAATTATCTTTAAAGCACTCAACATTCAATCCCCCTCTCCGGTTTTGCCTTTGCTCAACTCCCAGCTCCCTGTGTTGAGTGTGATTGGTGACATTTCTAAAGAAAGGCATCATGACTGAAAGCTGCCTCACTGTCAAGGTCCACACTGTTACAGATTGGAGGCAATGGATTTTTTTTTTACCATCTGAAATACCATAAAAGCTTTGGCTTCATAGAAGATCTCACACCGCTATGATGTGATGACTGCAACTTGAGGGGGTGGCCTCTACAAGCCACTGGCATATGGGTTTTACGTTTTAGGGTCTGTAAAGAAGATACCACTTGCAAAGATTTACAGTGTGCCAGGACTGTGTGCCAGATGGTAAAAGCCACATGAGTTGCAGAGTTCTTAAGAGATTTTTTTTTAGTTTGTTTTTGTTTATCATAGAGAATACGCTTCTGGGTTCATAAAGTTTCAGCATGTTCTGCCTACTGCGTCATGGAGAAAAATATTAACTCCATCCTGAATCCAGGCCACCAGGAGAATAAAAATAGTATTTAAAAAAGGAGGTAGGCAGGCCGTTTCCTGGGACAGAAAAAATAGTTGGTTTAAAATACATTCTTGCTATTTTGATACTAAAATGAATAGATTGTTACTGCTCTTATTCTCTGAAATTATTTATTCAGAAGATTAAGCAGAGTTCTTTGAAACAAATATATTTAAACACTCTGCTTATCCTGTTCACCAGGAAATGCAAAGTTTTTCTTGCTATGAAGAATTACTCACTTTTCATTTTGAGCATATGTTCACTCAGCATCATGGAAGGGCTTCCCCTACCACAAAGACAAGCTGTGGGTATAATATCGTAAGCTCCTGTGATTTGAGATCACAGTCCAGGGAAGCCAATATAACTCATGGGACATTGGACTAGCAGGAACTCCAAGTACACCCCACATGGGAGTAAAGGCACAGTGTGCAGGGGCTGTAGGGGGGTCGCAAACCCAAAACATTCAGTACAATAGACCTACTGCGATAAAAAGGACGCAGCATCAAGGTATTTAACTGGATTGTCCATCTTCTTTGAAGCCAGCTACCGTGCTTGTGAAAATTCATCTAAACCCACCATTTCTTCACAAGAAAGGAGACGTCAGGAAAACTGTGGAGACACCGGACTGAGGGCACCCTGAGGGCAGAGAGGCCTCGGCGGGCCCACCCCTCAGGCTGCAGGCAGGCGCTGGGCAGGCCTGGTCAGCGCTTCCACGCCTGCAAAATGGGAGCTCGCCCTCCCCCGCCCGCCGCGGCTCCCGGGTTCGGCGGGCTCGGGTTCGGGTTCGGGTTCGGGCCCGGGCCCGGGCCCGGGCCGCGGCAGGTGCCGCCAGGTGGCGGAGCGGGCCCGGCGGGCAGGGCTGGGCGGGACGGGGCAGCGGCGCCGCCGCCGCGTGTTCCTGTCCCTAAATAGCTGACCTTGGGAGAGCCGCGGCCCCGCTCCGAGCTCCGCGCTGCCGCCCGCGCCGCCTTATCAGCCGTTTGTTTAGCTGGGTGGGAAGCCGAGTCCCGCCTGCCCGGCCAGCCAGCAACTTCGGGATTTTTCCACCAGCCGCGCTGGATTTTACTAGGCTCTTCGTAGTAAAGTGTCTCGAAGCGCGGGGTAAAGCCCTGCCTTCAAAATCTGTGTCCCCCGGGGTGCGTTAGGGAGCGCGGTGCCGCGGAGCTGGCTCCGAGCTACGCCCAGAATGCCGCAAGTTTATGTGAAAATGAAGTAATCGTAGGTTCAGTATAAATTCCATCTGTGTTAAACCCCCCACTTCGTGCTTTGAATCCGTGTCACTTCAGCTAGACTACAGCTACCATTGACATACAGGCTATGGATGTGGTCCAGGAAAACAAGATATTTTGGGACCGGTGAAGGGCACCTCAAGTTTGTATTGCTTACTGGTAAAACTATACATTTTTGTTGAAACCTGCAATTCCTGGCTGAACCATGCTGTGATAAATAGGGGTAAAACATGGTTTGCTTGACTATTGATAGTAAGCTGCATGCTGCTTTGTGTGAGTGAGAGATCAGTGCTGCTTGTGGAGGCGTCCCAGTCTAATCCCTGCTGTAGACAAAATTGACAGCACAGCCACATGGCGTACATGGCAGATGAAACTGCATGAATGCTTTATATTCATGTTAGTAAATTCGAAGTGTAAATTGGTAGCGGGAATTCTGTTGTAACCACCAAAAATAACCACCCCTTGTGCCAATTCTGTTCCATGTTTCTTGATACATCTTCATTTACTTTTCGTTTTTGTCTACTGCAAAATATAGAGGCTTTTAGTCAGTCTCTCAGCCATTTCAGAGTTTGTTGCTTTGTTTTTTGTTTGGTTTTTTTTTTTTTTTTGCATATTGAGCTAACAGTCTTGTTTTCAGGCACCGGGGCCCAAGATGGTTCGATGGACATGGGCATTTATGCGCAGAATGCACTGACCACCCTCATTTTACTCTTAGTTTGCTAACTTAAATGTGCCATTTCACATATTTAAGTGAGTGTTTTTTCCTTTTTCTGTTCCTTTTCTCTGTAGTAGTACAAAAATATACTTTCAAACAACAAAAATTGCAACACAGGCCAGAGTATAAAGTGTTGGGAAGCTCCCAGTCAGACCCAAACTTGTAGCTGCTTCTCCAAAGTGTTAAGCCAATTTTTGATACATCTCTGCAAGGCAGTTCATATGCGGGAGAGGCATATATGTGAATGATTCATCACACAGAAGCCCTTTACAACCAAGCTCGCAGATGCAACCTATATTTCCAGAAGGGAACAGATCCATAAACAGAGACAAGAAGTTTATAGAATAATTTTTACTAAACAGATCAGGTTGGTGGTTTTTTTTGGTTTTTTGGGTTTTTTTTACAAAAAGACTTTGGAGCTGTTTTTCAGAAGTTTGTGCAGCTGTTAGTTTAGTTGGGTAGAAGGAGTTTTTGGCTTTCAGTGTAAAGTAAATATTTTCAGGGATCAAAGAAGTGGAAAATGGGGGTGAGGGGAGCGTGCATGTTGAGAGGTGGCTACTCAGCTCTGAGTGGGCTGTTACACAAACAGGTATTGTGTCTATGTTTGTGTCTACCACACATCTAATACCCTGCCAATGAACAAAAATATATATCAACTTATGTTTTGGATAACATGAATAAAACAAATCCAGAAAGCAAACCTGAAAAGTTCTTGCTTTTATGGTCTCCCTTCTCCCTCGTGACTCCAAGAGGTATGGGGTTTAGCCTTATGTCTTGCCACACCTTTCTCCACAGACAGAAATGCTTTGAGATTCATTTGGAGGGATTTGGGTCAACCACTAGCTAGAGGTCAAGAAATTCTCTGTTCATGTGGAGATGAGCCCTCAGTCCGAGCGTTCTCCTTAACTACTGCACCTGGAGATTTGTCTTAAAAGCAGGTAGAAGGATCTACTGGGTGTTTTAGCTGTCTTTGGTTTTGAGAAGAGGATTTTGGGATCTTGGCACAAATATTCATAAAACAGACACCTCTAAAGCAACAACTAGAAGCAAGGGCCTAAGCCTGAAGGCATCTCACAAGGCAAGGAATGGAGGCCCTGTGGAGGCCTCTCACAGCTCTTTCCCAAGAGTCTGACCAAAGTGACACCACTGCACCAAAATGTAGCTGTCCTTAGGTACAGGCAGCCAAGCCCCAGGGATGGAGATAGGCTGCAGAACCCCTGAGTGCATTCAGGGTCCTGACAGGCATCAGCTGTCATGAACACAAGAATCAAAGTAACTGCTAAGTGATTTTACACCATTCCTCAACATTTTCTTTATACATAGTAAAGAGGAGGAAATGTAACTTGTCCCTGTCACAAAAGAGGAAGACAGCACAACACTCTCATCAGGCCTGCAAAGGCTGCACAGAAGGCTTTCAGCCTGAAGTCTGATGGTTCAGTAACAGTCAGGTTGCAAGGACCACCTCAGCTTCCTGCCTGAACTAAATACTTCCTCTGGCTTCCCATGCTTTTTGTCCTTACTTCACGGGTCCTTGAGAGTTCCCGGTTCCTTAGTCAGTCCCTGCAGCAGCCACCTTCTCTCTCCACAGAGTTTGCGTTTGTCAGTCTCTGGTACAGAAGTCACCGAGCTTCATCCTGTGTTTGTGGAGAGCCTCCCTTGAAATTATTTGGAGAGCCACTCATGCTCTACTCCTTCAGATCATCTGCCTTAAGATTCCTCATAAGGAGGATGCATTTAGAAAATCAGCCAGTTATACTAATGGTGGCTAACCTGAGGAGAGGGTAGGAAGAGGGTGGGGGGTTTTAGGTAATGTAATATTTAAATAATAATTATCTATTAGCATGTGTTTCTAAAATGATTTAAAGTTTTTCACCAATCACTCAATTTCATAATTTTTATTAGTTCTTTAGATACAATCTCCAGTTGATTTGGTCTTAAAATAATTTTCCTTCACTAAATAAAAGAGGTGATTAAGACATCTGAATTAAGACTCTGATTCAGAAAACCAGAAAAATTAAGTATGTCCTAAAGAGCTATGCGAAACTGGAACCAAAATTACTAGCACTACTTGTAGTGTATTTTTGGCCTGTATGATTTTGTTACCTTTTTCTTAACTGTAAAAGATTATTTCTTTCTCTGCTGGGGATTTGAGCAGTGAGAGTATTTAACCCATCAGGTTAAGCTATGGGACAGTCTTTTAGCACTTTCATGGAAATTTTATTTTTCTTGTTTGCCTTAATTTAAACATCATCTCTGATTTGTCATGAGCAAGGAAAAAGGTCATTGACAAGGATGACAATAGTTAGTAGGTTCTATCCGGTGTTAACGTGCCCAACATGCTAGCAGTGCAATATTTCTTTTAACAAATATGCCAGAATTCTTGCGTCTAGAACTGGAAGAGTTCAAGTACTCCTAAAGCATGGAAGAGAGGGCACTGAAAGAGTGTCATGGGTTAGTATGCAGAATTACTTTGAATAAGTAGGTTTTTGAAAGAGCAGCCTCAGAAAATACGCTTCTTCCTGAGAATGCAGTTTGTGACTTTAATAACTGCCCTGGATGGTAAAGTGACAGAAAGTGAATGGGATTGAAATCCTTCACTTTGTAGCAGGACACATAAATGTGACAGAAATTAGCTGGACTTCAAAGAGATTAATAATCAGTCATGTAGGTAGCTATAGCTGGTGCTCGTCCCAGCACATAGCTTTGTTGACTGGCCAGAATATCAAAAACTCATGGAGTTTATTGATTGTTTCTGGATTACCTGAAGAAAATTGTTTGATAACAGTCCACAATTGTTTTGAAACAATTTCAGACACATTCACTAAAGCATGTTGGAACTGCTGCTTACCTCCCAGGATCAAATGGATAAATGAAGCTTTTGTACATACATTTGAAAAAGCTCTGGGGAAAACTAAGCAGAATTTTATTTGAAAATACAAACTCTGTATCAAAGTCCACCATATTGGCAACTTTATTCAAAGGCTTTCTAGACTTTATGGTTTGTTACAGGTAGCATGTATTTTGCGCAGAAACTGGATAAATCTGGTAGAGGAAATAGAATCTATAATATATGCCTCCCAGACATTCTGCATCCATCAGTAGGATGTGCATAAAATTACAAAGGATGAAACAATTAGGACAAAGGTGTTGTCAGGAAGGTATATTACTGGGAGCATGGCATGGCTGTTTTTGGAAAAAGGGGCATAATGAAGAAATATATTGACCAGCTGTTACCAGACAAAAAGGTTTAGGAAGAGAAAAGTATGCTGAAATTAAAGCTGATGTCCATGCAGTTACTGGGGAAGAAAATGATTATGCTTTTTATTGGCCTGAAGGGGTTGTAAATGAAAATGTTACAGTAGGATGTGAATCTTTTAATACAGATGAAGGGCTGAGAATGAACGAATGCCAATTCCCTTCCTAACAAGCTACCTTCAGCCGTAGGGCATGTACAGAATAAGGCTTAGGTTTAAACATGTCATGGGAACCAGGTTAGGTATATGTTACACGTGGCTCTCTTATTTGTGAATCCATTACAATGAACAGTGATTAATAAACATATATTATATATATATATATATATATATATATATATATATATATATAAAACCATCCTGTTTTATGAAGACTTTGAGTTAGGTGCTTAAACAAAGCCTGTATTTAAGTCCCATTGAATTTAGAGCTGTGCTTGAATCCTTTCTTAATCTGGGACCTTAGGCAGTTACTTTCCTTTTCTGGGCATCATGACATTTCTTGAAACTCACATTTTGCAAGACAGAGTCAATATGATATGCTGCAGAAAAGTATTTTCTCATGAAGGCTTTGTTATTGTTCCCATTTTCTTTCATCTCAAATAAAAATAACTCATGCTGAAAATGCAGTCTGTGTATACTGGCAATTAAAAACAAATCAGGAAATCTCTCTGCTGTATTAAATCACACATGCCTAGTTATGATTTAACATGCTGGGGAATGAAACCAAATTCCACCCTGAAGTATCAAACACTGCTTTTGTAAACACTAAATGGTTTCTCATTCAGAATAACTTTTTCCCTCATGCTTATACCATTAATGTATGCATCCCAAAATTCCTGTGGAGAATGAAATTATTGGGTTGCCTACCAGTAAATACATGTGGTTCCTGTTTAAAACAATGTTCCAGGTAACTGAAAATGAGAAATCTTGGAGAGCAGCCAGGTTTGCTTTTTCAAATGCGAGCACGCTATCTTGCAATTGGCTATGCTTCTTCAGTGAAAAGGCAGCAAGAGGAGACATTAAAAATAGAGAGGAAGCAAGAGAGAGAAAGAGTGCTTGGGAACCTAACACAGCACACTAGGTGCAAATTCTGCCTTTGTTTTCACGGAAGCAATCCGACGGAAGTAACTACTGCTGGAAAGTAACCTTGGTTTATCAAGACAGTCAATAAACAGAAAATAACTGATGTCACAGTACCTCAGAGTGGAGGAGATGTGCCAGAGATTCTGACATAGGACATTCAGCCAAGCTTCTTGGTTGGTGTCATCAAAACAAGTTAATTCTCTTGTTTTTCACAGATCTGTTTGAACTGCTGTCTCTCTCTCTAAGCAGTGAGACTGAGCTTATGTGAAATATTTTCTATGAATAAGCACAGAGTCATGAGGCTGAGATTCAAAGCACATGTAGGCAGTTAGTGAAATCTTTTATGGAGAATTAATATTGAAAAGTATGATGATGATTATTATTAATATTGACTTCTGAGGGAATACTGAAACAGGCCTAAATGTAGATAGCACATTCTTATGGCTGCAATACAATATGGCAGTAGAAAAAACGACATGGTAATTTGATGCTGCACACAGAGAAGCTGTATCAGAGGGAAAAGAGAGAGTTGCAGCAAAGTGCCAATGTAAACACTACCTGGAATTCCGTTTTTAGATTGCTGGCCAGGATGCATTGCCGGATAAGTGACACCCAAAGAGCAGCAAAATATCAGGGAAATGTTCAAGGTAAGACTACAGTCTTGAGAACATGCTGAGAATGGCTGGAGAGAAATATATTTGAGTGTATAGATTTAAATTCCAAAGAAATGCAAGGATAACAATTAGAGAACTTTTGGAACTTCTTAATATGAGAATAAGAGCCTGTTATCAGGGGCACTTGGTGTGCTTGTTGACCTTGCACACATTTTTCTCAGCCTCTATCATTTAGAATAGCTGCTAGATATGATCTCATTGCAGTGAACTATCTCAGGACACTTGTCATCTCTGACACTTGCAATTAGCCGCATCAAAATGTTAGAACTATAGGCTGTTGAGGATATGGCTGCAGGCAGAGGGGAGTCCTGACAGGCACCATGGGAGCCTGTCTCAGTCAGGAGACCTGGCAAGGCAGCTTGTAAGCTGGTGCACCAGAGAAGACCCTTGTTCTTTGGGTGTCTCATTCAAGACAGACAGGGCCAACTTGCTGCTCATGCAGAGTAGTAAGCAGCCAGCAGTAGCAGAGCCAACAGCTTTGCCTATGCCAAAGGGCACAAGGACTGTTTGTAAGAGGAGAGCTTGCTGCATAAACAACAAATTCCTGCCTCCTTCGCCTCCTCCTCTTCCTCCTCCTTCTCTGTTCTGTGGCTTAGAAAGCGGTGAAAGTTTGCCAAAAGACAAGCAGCACTAAATTCCTGTTTTACAGACACCTCAAAAAGGTCCATTGCTCCATCTCAGTTTGACCCTCATACCCCAGAGTCTCTCCAAATTCTTCCAGCCCCACCATCTGCCCCAGTGCCCATTAGCTGCCTTTTAAGTCCTTTCACTCCACTGGTCTGCTGAGCCACCTTAGTCTTTTCCCACCACCAGCTTCCTTACAGTACATTCCCTGGGACAAGTCAGTTCTCCCTGTGTAGTAAGTTGCTTTGAGGGATTCAGTTTTACCACCCAAAAGACAGATGATTAGTCACAAGGCTGATTTTTTACTGCCCCAGTGGGACACCCTAACTTAGGATAGACAAGTTGATATAGTAACTTTCACAGGATGAATGTGAGCCCCTACTAGGTCGGCATCAGCCAGCAGAACATCTCAGGGTGAGCAAGTCTGTAGACCAAAGCAGTTGGGAGTTCCTCATGTATATGCGTCATGGATTTTGGGAGTTTGTACTCAGCTAGATTTCTTCTGATACGGTCTGGAGTTTAAATACACAGTAGCATTTGAAATGTCACAGGTCTGCTTTATGCCTGCACCTTCTGATTTAGCTCTGTCTGGAAGGAAAATGTGCATTCTGAGGCAGCTCCACATTGTGGGGAAGATTTGAATTAAAACTCTGCTGAAGATGCACTCTCAAATGATTTCCAAGTATTCTTAAGAGCCACTTGTAGGAGATTTGGTTTTCAAAAGTCTTTGCAAAGAACAAATTAATTGTATCCATCAGTTTGCTCTTATCTATCATTTTATTAATTCTTTCTAAGAATTTTAATAGAATAGACATGTTTACTATTACAGAAGCGGAATTGTTCAGTTCTTATAATTTTATATTAATCTGTGATGCTTTTCAACTCTCTATTCAATTATGTTCTCATCTGTTTTTCTTTGCACTGAAATAAGACCATAAACAGAGCCCACAAACATAATATTAACTGTGTAAAGCATCTCATCTCAGTCTGTTAAGTGAATGGAGGTTGTTTTATGAGAGGAATTTTGAAAGATCTCTGCCAGATTTTCTGCCTTTCAAATGTTTGTACCAGTTGGAACAGTGAACATGTCGCTGAATAGATGGTGAGTAAAATCTTCCCATTCAATGAGACTAGGAGATCAGATACTAGATCAGACACCATGTCTGGGAGATTATCTTAGAGGCTTTTCTCGGTCTAAGTGTACTTGTCATGGCTCAGTGGGACAACAGGGAGCATAAACAGAGGAAAACAGAGGATTTCCTGTGAATATGTAAGAGGTAGTGGTGGGCATTGATAGGAGTCAATAGAAGAATGAGCCAGGGTCTGCTGCTGAGAAATGTAATGTTTGCATGTCTCTTGTATGGGCTGAAACTAAGGAGGGAGAAGGGTCCTAGGAACTGTACTGTGAGAAAAGAAAGACTAAAACTCTGAAGAAAGGACTTCTCTTGAATCTTAGGTTCACACATTCTGATCAACTTTGCAGCTTGTTATTTTTCACCCTTTCTTTGACTCCTAGCGATCACGTTCAGGTAAACAATGCTGCTTCTCAGAAAGTTGAGAGTTCCCAGGATATCCCTTTTCAGCAGCCAGAAGCTGGCAGTGCAGGGCCCTTCTGTGTGTGCATGAAGACTGCAGGTTTGTGAACTCTTGCCGGGGCAGTGAGTCGCCTGTCTGCCCTACTGCAGTGGGGTACCCTGACTGTAGAACAGCTCCAAGGCATCTAGAGAAATTCAATAATCTGGTAATTTCAATATAAAGGAAGTTATAATTGTGAACATGAGAATAATAGCAGGAAATAAATCTTGTCCTTTCCTTGTAGAGATGCCATGCAATACAACAAAGGAACATTGGCACTGAGTTAAATCTGAACTACCGAGCTCTAAGTAGATGTGCAAGAAAAGATACACAGTAGGCCAGAGAAAGAAACATAGTTAATTCAATAGCACCATCTTTCACGTGCATTTGTTATGGGGACAGCTAATGAATTTTGATTTTTTTAGGTCTGATGCAGCCAAATTTTGAAAGAAATCGGGATCATTCATACTTTCTATCAGCAGAAATGTTCATCTGATAGGATATGATCTCTATTTGTCATCTGCAATGCATGATGGAATCCTTTTGAGTCATGTTTTAAAAAATATTAATGGAAGCAAGAAGACAAGTGGAAAAATTGCAAAGAGAAAGTGCCAAAACAAATGAAGTAACTTTCTTTAGAAAAATTCTGAAGCAAGACTTCAAGTGCAATTTAGGACATCGCATAGAGGAAATAAGATACAGAACAGAAGATAAGCTTTCTTCTGGAGCTTGAAATTAAATTGTGAATCAGCGAGGTACAGAAATATAATGCAAATATTTCAGACAGGAGGTGCTGCAGCTAAGTCCCTGTGAATATTATATAGCTAATTACTTTTATGTTTTCTGGATAAACCTAATTTTAGGTCTTTTTTAATAGATTCACAAATAATCTTCTGGTAACAGTATTAGTGGTTTAACGCATCTTCTGTTATTAAAGTTGGGAATCAATTGCTGCTTACGAAGCAAGTTTTGATTTCTGAAAGGCATTATTTATTTATTTTTAAAATTCTGTCTTTATTAGGATTTAAGGTGATTTTTTTTTCTCAGACAAAAATGTCAGACAAGGAAAGGTAAAATATAGATGCTTTTTTTTTTTTTCTGAAGCATAAGCCTTTGATTTTTGTGAAAGGTACTGGTCTGTGAGGATGCAGAGTATCTCAGATCAGAGATGAGGCTGGAAATAAGATGAAATTGAAGATTGATTGAAGGGCATTGATAAAATGTAACCATGACACAGAGTTCAAATGCCGATATATTACTGGTGTGAAACAAAAAATATACACAAACTAAGAAAGGGATAGAGAATGCAAATACAGTTAAGTTTTGCCAAAACCAGTGTGAGCTCTCACTGGATTAATCTAATAATTTCTCAGCCTATGAAAAATGTATCAGGCTTCATTCCAAAATACTCCATTGTCATTCTGAGAAAAACAACTCCAAACAACCTTGGAATGTCTAAAACAGTTTGAAATGAATCCGTTAGCAGTCACATTTTGGACCAGTTCATGAAACTGTTGACAAGCACTATATTCTTCTAAAAAGTTTCAGATTTGACGGATTTGGGTCTTTACACAGAGTTTTTGGGGTTATAGATTGAAGCCTGCTTCTCTTTTTGCAGCTATCCAAATTGGCTGTTGCCGTTGTCCCTGCAACTCTTCACATTTTACAGGGAGAAGGGTACAAAATGCAAAACAGTGAACTGAGGAAAAATCAGACAAGGTAACTTCTGTAGGCTACAGAGGAGGCAACCATGACCTGATAGCCTAAGCATCAGTCTGTTGTAATAATTCATGCATTATCAATGCTGAATGAAAAATAGTCAAAAGAAGATCAATGCTGTTGTGAAAGTTTAAATAGATAGAGCTTTTAATAACTTTCTTTTTAGCCTGCACCCAGCTGAGTGCCCCATGGCATGGAGTGCAGCAACTCAGGGTTTGCCTATCCATCATTCTGCTTTTTCAGCAGGTGTGCCGGGGGTGCATTTTGGATTGTAGGGTGCAGCATGGATCCTCATGAAGTGACAGCATCCACATCTCCCTCTGGAGGTGTGTGCAAGTATCTGAGCTCCCAGGAGAGGAGAGCTTGTGATCCACACCCCACTGTATGTGTGTGTGCATGAATGTGTACTTAGTTGTGTGTATGGCGTAATAGTCCTTCTTGGGATTACTTGTAGAAGGCAGTTTAGAAACTTATGGGTATTTATGAGCATTTCATGGTATATAGTATTATGTTTTATCTGTTTTGTTATTGATATTGGTCATGATTGCCAGTTAATAATGTCATTAACAAAACTCTTTGATTCTAGTTTGGTTAAGCTATGTGCAATGAGCAGGTTTTCCCTGGGACATGAGAAGAGAGGAGAAATCTTTTCTATTTCAGGAATAAGAGAGAATGCAGGTTGCCAAAGAAGAGTGGATAGGCAGCCCTACATTAGCAATGCAAATGGACTGGCAGAGGTGGATTTATGGGCTACAAAGAAGAAAAAATCTAACCAATGTAGATCATGTTTATGGTAGGAAAATGAAGTTGAAAAGTGAGACCGAGAGAATTTTCAGACAAGCCCTGCAGAAACACTTTCTCACACATACTGGTGGGGGTCTGCGTAGTGGAAGTAAAGATGAAAACAGAAACTTTCCTGGACCAGGGGAACAGTCAGAATTAGCTGCATTTGAAGGCATTGGAGAGATACATCATGAAGAGCCTGACAAGTTTCATGGAACAACTGAAGTTGCCAGCTGAGGTAATGAAGAGATAGAAAAAGCAAAGTCCGGACTCAGTAAGGAAAGCACTAAGGAGAGATGCCCTGGTAAATTATAAAAAAGAGCATAAATGGAAAAGCTCATTTCAGGAGTGGAAGTGAATCTACTCTTGTTTTTCATGCCTTTGAAGAGAACACATACTTTAGGTGTAGACCTGAGCAGTAAGAGCTAGGTTGCTCTAAAAAGAAGGAGCATGACTGCTCCATGTCCTTTGACTATATCTGTACCACTGCTGCAGCACTTGTCTTATCTCTGCATGCAAATCTCTGGCAACAAGACTAGAAACTGAACCTTGAAAGAATTACAAAACCTTGGTAAATTTTCAGGAAAAATAGGGAATGAGTGGCATCACTAAGATTATACCAATAAAAAAAGCCTACCACTTTTTACAGCCATACGATTTATGGGATTCTATATTTATGTGGTGATATTGTTTATTATGCTTACATAGTAGCTACTTCCTCTTCAAAATCTCTCACTTTTAATAATCTCCACAGGTTTTTGGCTACACTGAAAAGTGACATTCTTGAATATTTTTTAACTTCATCCAACTCTACTAATGGCAGGTCAAGTCCGTTTCTTTAAGTTGTTGGTTTGCAATCAGAGACTAATGATGGCATTTCTGATGAAAATAAATTGAAAAATGTTAGTTTTTCACTATAAAAATAATTGAAAACTATTTTAAATGTGCTGATTTGGAAGTATGAAATGGCTTACTGAGACTTTCAGTGTTGTTTCTTATTCTGATAGTATAAATATAACTAATAATTCTCAATCATCATTGAATCATTCAATAACAATGAAAGCCCCTTTTCTTGCACTTTAACTTTGATAAAGTTTTGCAATATGAATACATAAGTGTGAATATTGGAATTATTTTTATATATATATATAATATATATATATCTTTAAGTCACAAGGAAATTTATGTAGAAAGCCTTTGAAGAAAAATATAACATTGTGATATTTTTGCACAAAGTGTAATTGTAAAAGTTATGATTAACCCTTCTTAAATAAGTGGTCTTTTGCTTTCACATATACCTAAAAATCTAATGTCAAACTGACAGTAACTTAAGTATTGTTGGAAGAAGTTGGTTCAGCATGACTTTTGGCACCTTTTGTTCCTTGTCTGATACTTTCTGGAGTTGAACACATTTTTCCCTTTACCAGTTTTATGAAAAGTTTATTAGCTTTTATAGCTCGTCCTTTCCTATCATAAATTAAAAGGCTTAGGGAGGAGTTGCTCCCTCGAGTTACTTCTAAGTTCCGAAAGTTTTGGCACAACCAACTTTTAATGTTCAGTAACTTTCTAAAGAATATGAGCTTTCTGAGAGACCTGCAACAGCTTCATCCTGTAACTCTGGGGTTGCATTTACTGTTCCAAAGAGGAGTGGCCTTTCAATCTGGCACAAAGGCAGTGTGGTCTGATCAGTGTTGTCAAGTTGTGTGCTGCTCACAAGTTATTAGAATGAGGAGGTAGCCAAGAAAAGTTGCTATGGTAAAGGATTGTTTTGATTTAAAAAAAATAGGGAGGAGGGCAGCACAGACCTACCACCAAGAATGACTCTGTTGTGATGGTGTATTATGAATCAAAATAACGTAAATACTGTGCTAGGAAAATGACAGTTCTGAAAGCAGTGGTGATGTGGGGCTGAAAACAGATTAAGGTAAAAAAAAGTGAAAGGAATTGCCTTGGGAATTAGTAAAGACAGGATGGAAGCTTTAATTTTTAGATCAGACCTATAATTTTCAATTGGTAGTGACTCAGCTGTATTGTATGAATGGTAGTAGTTGAAAAGGGAGACCAAACTTTGGGGGAAAACCTAATGAAACTGTGACTAATTATTACATAGGTTTTGAGCCCCCCAAAGTATTTTCTATGGCAATTTCAAGGCTTTATCCTGTGCATTATTTAAATTATTTTTCAGGTAAAGCAGATTGGCTTCATCCTAACATTGCAGATTTCACACATGGTTAATGAAGCCGTTGTCTTTGGGGTGGCTGGTCCCCCCCCTCCAGTTAAATTCATATAACAGTGGTCAGATATGCAACCCATCCTGTCACCCCCTTTAATTTGGTGATGTTTGTGAACCTTACTGGATTGGAGAATGCTCCTTATTTTGAAAATCTTTCCTCATGAGGTGGGGAACCAAGTTTGATAGAGTGACTGCTTGCTTGGAGATCTGTGCAAACCAGCATTCATCCAATTTGCTGTCAGCAGCTTATAGTCATGCACATCCTTATCAGATGCTGTGCTTCCAGACAAGAAAATACATCGGTGCTTTGCTATTTTTTTTCTTTTTTTTTTCTTTTTTTTTTTTCCTTTTTTTTTTTACCAAACTGTGCCTCAACAGAGAGAGTGAGGAAGTGGGAGGGAGAGGTTTTTTCCTTGGCTGGCATGGTGCAGGTAGTGTAGTGGGGATCACTGCCCAGGTGGCACTACAAGGGGTGGGTCTTGTGAGACGTTATGCCACATAATGGAGTGTGGGAATGAGAAAGGAAGCACTCAAGCCGGTGGAGATTGGGCACTGGGGTACACAGGACTTATGAAGACAGGCCCAGCTCTAAAATGGGCCAGAACTTGTGAGGGAGGAGACAGGGGAATTGGTGCAAGGGTTTGGGCAGTGAACACAAGAGAAGTACTTCAACTGCCAAGAGTGTAATGTTTATTGTGATCACTGCTGTCGGGCACAGTGGTATTATCTACACAGCTGAACAAGCCATAAATAAATTACCCGTAATACCCTGTTCTTACACAATGCTCTCCACCCATAGATTTCAAAGTTCTTTCCAAGAAGCCTGACATTATTATTCATACTTTTCTGACGGGGGAGCTGTGGTAGAAGACAAGGGAATGACTTCTCCATGGTTACCCAGCAAAGCAGTGATACACCTGGGACAAGGACACAGTTCTCCCAAATGCCTGTCTGCAACTATGCACATGAGAAACCTGCCTTTCCATATGTGCTGGTGTCCTGTTCTCTATAAAGGATTTCCTGGTACTAAGAATGTATTTCTTAATATTTCAAGGTAAATAATAAAAAAATCCTGCTAATCTAATAACTAGCATAGGCAGATTTCATGCTTGAGCATAGAATTAAACCAACCATCTTCACAGTTCTTAAGAACTTGACAACTAAAGAAGAATCTATTCTGCCTTTTCATTCTGTGTATCCATGTGACTCTCTAACAACATCTGTAGGAGATCATCAATAGCCTATGATCTGTCCCTTCACCTTTGCAGATAATTTACTGTTTTGCTTTTTACCTAAATTGTTTGATGAGTGATACAGGATTGTCATCTTCAGTAAATTATTAATGGTGATGTTTCAGGCTCAAAAGCTCAAACCCATCCTCTTTCAATGGAACAGCAAAATTTGTAGCTCACAGGTAGGTTTCAGCCTTTATTTTTCCAGTGGGCTAAAACCACATCCACAAAGGCCACTCTTTCAGAATGTGAAGTGATTCAAAATGTCTCTGGCTATATCTCCAGGCCATAGAGAATAGTATAAGTATAGGGCCATACAACAAGGCAACCAAAGATGAAAAAGCTATGGAAAATTTGCAATGAAACATTCTTGGAGTCATCCTTCTAGCAGAAATTATGTGCAACAAAAGGACAATTGATGTTAGTAATTAATTTAGCTCTAGAAAGGAGTGACTATGTTTTCCTTGATTGAAATGATAGCTAAATGATGTCTGTCCAAGATTTTGTGTGCCCAGTGGGGAAGATGTAGCCTTGATCTGCCTAGAACTTCTAGTAAATCCATGACTGCCTTAACACATCATTAACAGAACAGTTTAATACATACAGTATTAAAATGATCAGATCCTTTGAAAGTCAGCCAAACAACACAGAAACTCATTTCCAGAACTGACTTCTACCTCTTTATAGTTACCTTTCTAGTTCTCTCCAAAAACTATGTGGTGAGAAAGCCCTGAATTCTTACCTTTTTGCCTGAAATCAGGAGCAAATTCCCAAGCTACTCTGCATGTCTTAATTTTGAGCTGATATAGTCTGTTCTTTTTTTCTCTAGCCTAGGTATTGTTTTGGCATGTTTCTGCACTTTGTCACATGTGCAGTCCAAGGGGTGCAGAAAAATCTTCTTGCACTCTTGGGCTGTGCCTCCCCTGTTCTGTTTGGAGCTTTCTGTGGGCTCAGCACGGATCAGTTGTTGCAGGTAGTACAGCGCTAAAAACTGGGGGAGGCCTGAAGGAAATATTCCCCAATAACCCTCAGAAACATGAGCAGGCAGGGCATGGGCTACATTCCTGGGGCAGGGGAGAGGCACAGGTGCTGTCAGTGATGAGTTTGGGGAGCAGCCCCACCACTAGGTGTGCCGGTGGCATGGGTGGATTATTGCTGCCCCAAGAGTGCTGACGGCCGGTGCTGGGCCAGGGCTGGTGCTTCTGGAGTCTTCTCTTATTCAGCATCCCTGACTCCTCCAGTCTCTTATGCAGTGTCTGTCAGTGGCTGTGCCAACATGCTCGAAGCCAGGCAGGGAGGGGGCTGAATGCAACTGGTGGCAGCAGCTTGAATGGGAATAAATTATACCTGTATGAGAAACCTGTGAGTTGCTGTCAGATCACTGGTTCTGTTTTCCTTGTCTCTCTTCATTTTGCAAAATAGTAGGTGAGGACCTGAACTGAAAAACTATTACAAATCAAGTTCTTTATGCTTTTTGGCCACACATTTAGAGAGAGAGAGAAAACTGTTTCTGAGGAATTTCATCTGAAACCTGGAAAACTGCTTGCCAAAACACAAATGAAATGAACACTCTATGTCACAGTCTTTAGGAAATGCTGCATTTAGTTTTATTTTAGGTTATTGCTAGATGGTGACAAGGCAGAGGATGGCAGTGGAGGGGTCACCCTTCCACAGAGCCATTTACCAAGTTCTAATCTAAAGGCAATCTTTAAAAATAAATGAAAAGGGGATGCAGTCTGTATGAATTCAGAGATGACTTAGCACACAGTTTACAGCTGCTTAAAGAGGAGAATTCAGTGTGTGTGTGGGATGCTGGAGAGCTGCCCTGTGTTTGGATATGCAAAATAAAGATCTGTTTTGTAAAGGAGCTGAGCACCTGGAACTTTCTTCTGGCGTTAGCCTACTAGTCAGATAAAACAGATAAATGCTAATCTAATAAATCTGTTAAATAATTATTTTTCAATGAAATAGAGACTAAAAAAAAAATCTTAGTAACAAAGCTCTCCAGTCAATACCTTTGCCTAAGTAGTGTGTGGGTACAGAATGGTAAATAGGGGCTACACTGATATTTGTGTATATACAGAATATATACACACACATATGCCTTCTCCTACCCATATCTATACTAGAAAAGATAGCTGATGAATGAGCCAAGAAAAACATTTATTTTGGATGATACCTTTTTAGAACTGACTTTGCTGAAGAATTCAAAAAATGTGTTTGAAATTAGAGAGGACTGTTTATAGAGGATATAAAAAAGTAGATGGAAGAAGAAATCACTTAGAGAAATGCTAATCTCCTCCTCCACAAACTGCCCTTTGCTATGACCCTGACCTTTACTTCTGTTGGTTGAAAAGATCCTTAAATATTTGTTGTGATATTTTGGGAATAGACAGGTACAGATAGAGCTGTATGCTGGCTACTCTGACTCATTCCTTCCCTACGGATGAAGGTGTAAGGAAAAATGTATCTAAACATGCATACAGACACATTATTTTCCATGCACTAAGGCATTCATGTTTAAATTAAAACAGTCTCTCAAAGTTATTAATTTTTATTAGTGCAACACTGAGCTCTGAAACACGAAATAAATAAGTAGTGATTTCAGTAATCATCGTACTTGCATATTTTCTTACTGCATAATTACTTAACTTCGATACTGTCTGTGCTCACATGGACACACTCTTTGCTGGGCGCGTTAGTTCTGTCGCAATCCGCAGTCATGCGTGCTGTAGATGTCCTTCCTGTTTGTCTTCACCAAATGTGGAATGTTTCACACATGACACTGTGAGACATGCAACTGCGAAAACAGTTTCTACTTTTATTAATGCTAACTGTTACCACGCCTGCCACCGCCAAGTGCTGCGCAGCAATTACAGCGAGCTACTTAATATAGTGGCCAGTGGGAGAGGAGAAGACTCTTTCTCTCTTAGTGGCATAGGCAAATGCAGCAGCTGCTTTAGGGATAAAAACATGTACACAGCTGGCTTCTGGGCGGCTGCTTTTGTTCGCTAAAACACTCGCTGTAACTATACATAAGCAAAGCATGAATTTCACATTCTTGGCATTATAATTGAAAACCTCTTGTTGATTTTTTGGAGAGTGAGTTTCTGTCATGGACTCCAAGTTTTTATAATATGAACATCAAACAATGTATGTGTTGATTGTGTTCCTTAAACTCACAGTTTCTGAAAGACTTTGGAATCTGTCCCTCATTCCTTTCTGATAATCTCAGGATGTAACCAAAACTCTTTTGAAAAAGAAGGTAACTTGGAAAGGATATATTGACCTAGTCCAGTGCATACCCCTTTGAGAATAAGGCTCCTTTCAGATGTGTTGCTGTTTGTGCACCTGAAACTGCTGCTTATCTGTGCAAAAGTAAGCCACTCTGTTTGAATGAAAGACGGAAAACATAAAATCAATTGGATATCCTGTACAGAACACTGGGGGATTTTTTTTTGTGTTATCAAGCTTATATCAGTAATTTGAAATTACTGGTGAACCAACAGCACTTATTTTAGAAAGAATGAACCCTGCTTCATTCTTTGATAATTTTTGATATGATTATTTGGTTTACTGTACAGCCACATTATGCTTTGTTCAGTTGTATCTTAAGTTCAGGGTTAGGTTGCAGTGTTTCTTACCTACTTTGCATGACCAGAAATGACCCATCACACATGTGACACATGTGACAAAACAACCAAAAGCCAAACTCATACTTGCAATTTTATAAACCCTTAAGAAGTGATTGTATCCTCCTCCTAATTTGTTGTGTTGCTGCATTTAAAAATCTTACTTTTTATAACTAAAAGATAGGTTTTGTAAGCTAATTTAAGGCTGAAATGTGACTTGTCTTCTGTGTGTCACACAGAGCAACGTGCTACCTCATAAATATTAATTTATCTTGCTTCTTGGAATTGCTTTGCAGCTATGCTGAAGAGATAACATAACAGTGTCAAACACACCTTCTATCTTTAAAAGAAAACAAGCAAACAGCTGGGAGTGATTCCTCAAACTGCCTTTCATCGTGCAATGTTCAGAAAGTCACAAGTGGAGATGCTAATATATCTCTCGCATCCGGGGCCGCCCTACATATGTAGGACAATTGACTTCCTTACAATAGCAATTGGAAAACCGGAGCTTCTGCAGTTGTGTGCTTATTTGTAATCAGTTAGTGTAAGCTCAGAATCTCAGAGCAAGCCGATAGCACACAAATACAGCAAAAATGTAGATTTATCATGCACATTATCAGTTTTCTTCTTTTTTACACAGAAAATCCCTCCCTTTTCCTCCACCTCTATGTTCTCCTAAAGTCAAGCTGACTAGAAACAGCCTGTACGAGTATCTTAGAACACACATAGTCTCTCAAGTGATAAGATCTTGGTCAGAGAGGTTGACTAATTAATCAATATTAATTAGTGCTCTTGTGGTCTCATATGAAGGACAAATGTTGGTATTTTGAAGATTGTTTTAGTAGATTCTGGTGTTTTATAAATGAAACTGACAATTTAAAAATCTGAGGTCCAGTAACATAAAATAGAGCACACTGAAATATCCACATGCTGTGATTTTACCAGGAGTGAAAACTTACTTTTACTCTAGAGAGTACAGACACTTCTCACAGTTCAAATAATAGAAAAAAGAAGAGTACTTTACTGGCATTTTTAGGTCATGTTTCAATATATACTGAAATATTCTCTTTCATTCCAGAGTTGTTCCAGATTGAATTATTTTCATATTTCTTCCAGCAAATTCTTTAATGGAATTTTGAACTCTCATTAGAGTGATGATTTATTTTCTCCTTTCAGTTGTGTAAAGCTGCTGGAGCTGTGTGGCTATGTTGGGAGCTAACTGGGTGGCAGATGTACAGAGGTATAATTAATACAAACCAAATGCACATCCACTGTAAGAATTATATTTGCACTTAATCTAATATGTATTCATAGCACGAGGATGACTTCTCATTCTTTCACCTTTAGAGTTTAAAGTAATAAAATTCACTATGCAGGAAAAAGACAACAGTGAATATAGAAGTTCTTGACATAAATGAAGGAGAATCTGCTTTCTTTTTTGCACGTAAAATGCTGGGATTTTTTTTCCAAAAAAAAAGGAAGGTGGCTGGTATTACAAGTGCTGCTATGTGTGGCTGTAGCAGCTTTCCAAGTGAGTCATCAGCTGTGTTTGGATCCAGACTTTCAATTTCACTGCACAGACACCACTGACTTAAAGGAAAGGATTTCCTACATTAGCTGGCAGAAACAGTAGGTTTTTATAGTCTAAGGATCATCTACTTGAGAAAAAGCACTAACACTGAGCTGCAACTTCAGGAATTGCTTCACGGCTACCTTTGACAGAGCCTGTCCTGAGGTGCTGTGGCTGCTTGGTTCAAGGGAGAAATGGGCAGATTGGTTTCACCTCTCGTTCTGCGAAAGAGGCAACCTCTGGCTCCCCATTTGCTCCTCAATAATAAATGCTGCAAAGTGCATGGCATTGCCACATGGAGCTGAAACATGTCACACAATTCAGGAACCCCTGTGTCAGGTCCAGTATCAAGTGCTACCTGGACATGAAATACAGAATAAAAGGATCTTTCCCCTATCTGTAGAATTATGTATCTGGATGTCATTAGATGCCTATCTGCATTTTCCAACAATTTTAGTTTAAAGAAGTCTGTATTTCATCATCTTTTTTGCCTGTGAAGAGAATCTAGAATAAAGATAAACAAAGTCTAACCATTACAGAAGGAATTTAGTACTTCTGTACAGATCCTGAAATAGAGGAGAATTTGGTTACAGTTTCTTTTGACAGATATTGTAAAGGATGATCCTGATTAAGTTAAAAATAATATCAAACCTGTTTTGAAAAAGAAGCCCATGTGGGTTTTGGCAAGGCTTTTTTTTTTCATTTGTACTGATTATTGTGTAAGTGATTTTCTGTACGAAAAATCAAAATAGAACAAAAGACTGACATAAGTGAAGATGTCAGTCTTTTAATATGAAGATGTCAGATGGTAAAAGAAACCCAAGCCACTTTCTGAACAATTTTATTGAGCTTGGAACTATTCTGTTCACCTCAGTGGAATTTTAGTAATTTCATGTTAATGTTGTTCTTTTTTTTTTTCCCTGTAAGAGAGGGGAGGATTGAAGATCTGCACAATTTGTTGTGATTGATATCTCATTTTGGCTGTCAGTCAGCAGTGGGCTTTGCTCCTAGTGGAGGTCAGTTGTGAGAAGGCAGAATGCCCCCATGGGTACACCCTCACCCTGGGCAGAGCTTGGTCATCATTTCCAAGCCTGGGGGCTCTCGAGTGTCTCCTGAGATAACTGTAAATGAAATCTGGTCCCACATATTCAGTGGATGGACTCAAAATAAACCGTAGCAGCTAGTTAGAATTTTTTTGTTCACTGGTCCTAGGTATATTCCTTGCTGATAGCCAGTGTCAGTATGTGTTCTTCTGCAATGTACTATGCAAACATAAAATTACACAGTTAAATAGTCAAAATTCAGGCTGTGCAAGCAGAGTGATACCTTCACTCAAATACCATTACCCCGGAGTTTTAGCTGTTTCTTCATGGTTCTTAATCATACTTGGCTGAGATGGATTAGCGCTCTAAAGGCACATTTCCCTTTGCATGGAAGTCTCACTGAGATTTCTGTGAAACAGGCTGATTAATCTCATTTAATTTATGCCTGTTTCCTTTGGGGACACATATCAGTGTCTGAGAGGGGAGAGTCCATCTGTGCCTATAGGGATCAATCGCATGGGTGCAATTAGTCTGTAATAGTTCCTAGCCTCAGATCAGTTCTGTATGAGAGTGTTTTTTCACAGCTGCCTCTGACTTGGTTGTATGAATTCAGAGTCACACAAGTTATTAAAAATTTCCTTGCAAAGTATGAGTTTTAGCTGCTGGACAGAAATAAATGTTCATCTGTCCATTTCTGGGATATTCCTCCTAAGAGATTTGCATGGTGACAAGAACACTTTTTCTCAGCTGCAAATGCAATCCACTTTTTAAGTACAAGGCTTTTGTAATCCTGGGCTAGGAACAAATTCATCAGAAAGCTAGAATTATTTTCAGTTCTTATTATTACCATTTTACATATTGTAACTATGTTGATTTTTCTTTTTTTTTGAGAGGCTGAAAAAATAGTGAAAGCACACTCTTCTTAATAATGTTTGAATGGATAGATACTTCAGACTTTAACATTGCTATTATTGTCATGTATCACAGACTATTTTTATTCAAAGTAAAACATTACTTACGCAAGCAGAATTTTCCCACATTATCACAGCTTTAGAAGGTGAATTGATGAATTTAAAGGGACCATTTTAGGCTACTAGAATAGATGAATGTGTGGTCTGACACAGTTTGGTCATTTTGATGTCCATGTATAAGCAAGTAAAATGACTAGGAGAACAAGCCCACCCTTAACCTTAAAAAACAGACTGTTTTCATTCTCCACACCAAAAAGTGTCAGATCCATGGTAGCAAACCACACTGGTTTATTTGCTGCACGGTCTGCTCTACGTTGTCAACATACTTGGTACTAAGGAAATAACAGTGTATACTAGCCCTTTACATACTCTCTACAGAGCCCATTTTCACCAGGTGCTGCAGCCTTGCATCTTTTCTCTCTTGCATTGCAATGGAGGTATTCCATGTAAGCTTGTTTTCAGAAAAAAAATTAAGCCATATGTCATACACTGATAAGACTTTTCCACGTGGTTATAAATTAAAGTGCTGTTCTGCTTCCTTGTCACAGAATTTAATTAACTTACACATCTGTGTCCACAGAACCAGTTTGGCCACTCAGTCACTAGTTCAAAACCCAGGCAGAGGCTTGCAACCCAGTGTAGTCTCGCCATAAGCCAGTATCTCTAGCATGCAGATAGTCCAAGATGTTTGAAGAAAAATGCTCTTCTTTTTTTCTAACAAAATGATATGCTACTGAGGTGAAAACTCAAAGTTATACACACCATGCAGCAATTTTATTGTTAAAAAGTTCTTAGATGAGCATCCTGTGGTCTGCATGTGCCTAAAAAGGGGTATGTTAATGGAAAATATATTAGCAATGCAAGCAAAATACCTGCAAACAAAATTAACTCTCAATGTGAAACATTAGGAAAATAAAAAACCAGGACACGTTTAAAAAATTGAAGGTGTCTCCTGGTGCTTCTTCCAAACAGTGAAATAAAATTATTAAGAGAAACACAGGAAGGGAGTTTTATTATTACTTTTTCTTTATTAATAAACTTCAGTAAACTGATAAAAAAAGAAAAGCTACACAAATGAAAAACATCCAGCTGTGGCCTTGAGTATGTGAGAGCTGCAGGAAGGCAGGCCATGTGTGTGGATGTTAGTGGTGATGAGAAATTAGAGGGAACAGGGCTGCTCTTGCTCCTTTAGACCCCAACTCAAGGGCTGCATGTCAGTGTGAGGGCATCTCCGCTGCTGCTCACCCAGGGTGTGCAAATTGTGGGGCTGAATGGTTGAGGGAGAACCTTGATCTCTTTCTCAACAGAGGTAACTTTTCTGTGGCCTTTTTGTTTAATGAATCAGTTATTTGAATTACTCAACCACGGTCTGAAGTGTCACTGCAATGGTAAAAATTGCTTTGATTGACTTTGCTTTTGGTTCTCACTTGAACTGCTCTCTTTTTTTTTTCTCCAGAAGGCTGTATTGAGTTCATCATGCAAAGGGATGGAGGCTGCAACAAAAGGCTGAGAAGCATCAGTGAAAATAAATGGTGGGAAGTAAATTTTTCAGTGTATTTTGCCCCCGCCCAGCACCTCTGGGAGCTGAGGTCTACCTCACTTCCAGCCTGGAGTGAGTGCCTGTATTCTCTCTGACTTCCACTGGTGTAAAATTAGTTACTCCTGGCTGCCTATATCTCTGCACATTTGGTGAAAGACACATCAAGTTCTGAGTATTTTAAATTCAGAACATAATATTTTACATGTCTGCAGTGAAAGGTCTTCATTCATCCATATAATAGTTACACGCTTTGTCCATGTAAAGGTAGTTTAAAATTTTGTCATTTGACACTATTGCCATTGAGCTACACAATTCTTAAAATTTATTACTTCCACAACTCCATAAAGCAGCAATTAGCTAAAAAGGAAAAGGGAAATAGTTATTTCTGTTTAAGTGTAAAGAGGAAGAAAATATACCTGAAAAAGTCTAGTATTTTATCTTCTGAGATGTCTGAGGTTTACTAGGGGTGATCTGGTCTTAAGGTTTAAAATCTAAAATACTGGCAAAGAATAAAAACATTATTTTGACAAAACACTCTGCCTTTCCTATTTTCTCCCAGCTATGTATTTTTAACTTTTATTTTACTGAAATCTCAATTATGAAACTTATTCTATCTAGCAGTAGGTTTAGCAAGTAGGTCAGTCCTTTTTCACATCTTATTGCTTACTACCATATTCTAGGCAATTGTGTAGATATTTTAGTATGTTCAACTGGAAATAATCTTGGAGGACATTCATGGTTGTTTTGGGGTGTGCACTGGAGCCAAAGCAGTATTGCTATGGAAAATCATTGAAACAGTGATGCCTCAAACTTGTAAGTCTCCATAGCAACTTAAAAACATAATGACAGCTGTACCAAGAAATTTGCTAATAGAAGGCCTTAACACATTTGTCTAGACTCAGTCATACTTCATACTCATTATAACCTGTGGAAGGATTGTAAGAAAATGAATCGTAGAGAAATAAATAGAGAATATCTGCTTTTCCTGGCATTTCACACTGGCTTTATTTAAGTTATCTGAACTTGTCTATGGCAAATATACGCATAGCAGTGAAATTTAAGAATATTTTATGACACAGATTAATTTCAGCTTTTTGGTTCTAGTAGGTACAGCATTTCATTTATTATGTGCTATATACACAGTGGAAATTTCTCAATAATTAGCATAAAGCTAGGCATTCTGAAAACAAATAGGAAGATTCCCATGCTGATAATGTTAAAATTATTGGCTGTAACAGTCTTTGTGGAAAAGGTTGGATGAAACATGCAGCCATATGAGAGAGATTCTGTTTTAAAATGGCCTCACTCAAGTTCAAATTACAGGCCACGGATAAAAAAAGAGAAGGATTCTGTAGGATCAAAGCACAGGAGAATTTGCTAGCTTTGGTCTGCAAGAAATGCAGAAACACACTAGAGAATAAGAAAATTGGCTGTGCAACCACTGAGCTACAATATGTAACAAGAACAAATATTTTTATGGGTTGGCATCAGTTCGAAAGACGTGATGATATAAGTACCTGATTTTAAGGCAGCCTTTGAATTTTTAAAATTTTATATATAACAATTTCCTATATGAACAAAAATTGTTTCTAATGGGGCAGAACTCTATTCAAGACCTTACAAAGTGAAGAGTTAATTACAGAACTGAAAAAATAGATGAAACTGATTTTATCATGATTACATTTTTATTGTGAGTTCTGCCAAGAATACATATTCTCAGGGGGTTGAAAAGGACAATTTAATAAAGCTGAAAATAATATTGAGACAATCAACTAGAGAAAATGTAAACAGAAACATGAGAAAGATAATTTTCCATTGTTGAATAACATTTTACTAGATGCCCAAATTGCACATTTCAGAATGATGTTGTTGAAGTGACTCGAGGAAAGAACAGTATGGGTCAAAGTAAAATGAAAAACTTCTCTAAATCATAGTGAAACAGGGAAAAAAAAGCTGGAACAATCATAATAACAACTCTCTTGGATTTTAGGAAGTAGATAGTGGAAGCAAAATGTTAAAGACAAACATCTATGGCTAGCAGATCTAAGAATGAAAAGGCAGAGAAAGGAGTTCCCAGTTGTACTGGGAATCCCGATAGTATTATTGCTCCGTGACTGTATGATGATAGCAGAGCTGACAAGACTTCATCAAAGGCAGAATCTCATTCACCTGGAGTCTGCATTTGGGGAAAGCCAGATGGTAGAGTCATATGACATGAGGATGCAGTCCTTTTAATTCTAACCAGTTACACAGCAGTTTGTTTAAGTTAGACATTTTAAAATCTGCATGTCTAATTGACTTTCATCTGACAGTTTTAAAAGAACTAGCAAAAGACCCTCAAAGGCATTTTATTTTGGTGCTGAAACATGGGAATGTTCAAGTTGGGAAAAATTTAATGTGTACCAATATTTAGAAATGACAACAGGACTAACTCAGGAAATTACAGGCCTATCAAGATGAGATTGCTTAAAGACAATTAATGTCCATCAACATTAGTTTCACAAAAATAATTTTTGTCACACTAATTTGATCCCATCCTTTGATAAGATTACAAGTTCTTTTCAATCAGGATAGTATTGTTGATGTAATAAACTTTTTGAAAGGACATGCTCTCACTCACACCAAAAGACATTTTGTTAAGAAAATAAAGGAATAGAAAATCAAATAAAGGAATAGAAAATCAATCTAATACCTATGTATTTTATTAAAAATATAATGTAAGTATATTTAGGTATAACTGCAAATAAGGAACCATCATGGTGGGGATTTAGTTTTCATGAGGTTCATCTCCCTCAGACATTATCTTTTTTAATGAGAAAAGAAAAACATGACATTTTCTCCATGAAGTTTTCTTATACCACTAAAACTAGCAGAGGATTAAATGATAAATAAGGCTACTGAATGACAGACCAATCTGACTTTCTTTACAAAATGGAACAAGTTATTTTTTTGGAAGCCTGTGCAGTGAGGAACAGTGTGAGCCACACTTGTAGGATGGAAAAGACTCCATGCTGGGAAATAGGGACTGAAAGGGATTTGATTTTATGATGGATAATCAGATACACGTGGAGCTCCTGTGGTGTGCCACGGCCAAAGTGCTAAAATGGTCATTGGACTATAATGAGGAGAACATGAATAAAAGCAGAGAGCTTGCATTATGCACGTGAAGATTTACTGTGAGGGAAAAGGGAAAGTGCTACACAGACTGTAGCCCCTTGGCAAGCAAAGTTGGGGGCTTTGTGCCTCTGCTAGAGGAGAAAGGGAGGCACTGAACAGCTCCTCCCATTTGCTCCTGCTGGGGTCCAGCAGCCTGCCATCGTGCTTCATCACTGCTCATCCTACCCTGTGGAAAAGGATTTTGGTCTTCTTTCTAATTTTTTTTTAACATTATTATTTATTTGGTTTTCTTTAGAAAGAAGGGTTCGATAGCAACTCTGGATGAGCTTAAAGGACTGGAAAATACGCTGAAAATGAAGGACTCATTCAAGTTCAAACTCTTGACTTACTAAAGAATAGAAAAATGATACAAAGGCATTTCTAGTTTCTCTGGAAAAGACTAGCAAAATCCATTGTCTGGAACTAGAGAAATTCAGCCTTCAAGTAATTTACCTCAGAGAAGGGAACTGACCACTGGAAAAACTCACTGCAGCCTGCAGTGGACTTTGTCTGAAGAGAAAATTTGAAACCATGATCAGTTTTTATTCTGGCTTAGCTGCACTATTGGTCTTGATACAGGAATTCATTTAGGGGAGTCCTGTAGATGTGAGATATAGGAAGTCACATTAAATAATCAACAGATCCCTTCTAATATCAATATATTTCAATCAAAAATATGAAATGGTCATGTTATTCTGTTGAGATGATCTGCAATAAGGTCTTAGTGATATTTTTAAAAAATATGCAAATGATTTTAATTTATTTATTTAAATATCAGACATATAAGATACGAAATCTTTAGGTTCTCCACTAAGTAATAAAAGATTGATTTTTCTGATTGACATAAAGAACAGAAATTCACATAGATCACAAAATCTGGTCTTTTGTCTCCAAATAAGCATGTTCAGAGACCTTCATTTCTGTCCATGTAGGAAGAGGAAAGCGCAAAGCACTGCAGCTCTAGAGATTAACTCTGAAAGTCAGGAGGCTCTGTCCTGCTGTGGGAATACAGCCCCCAGCCCCAGCCTGCTCGTGGGCCACCCTTGTCCCCTTGCATGGGGTCATGCAGGAGATGTGTTGGGGCTGGGCTTGGGGACAAGAGGAGGAGGTAACGGAGGGGCTGGAGTAAGGGCATAGATACAGACCCCTGCCGCTACTGCGGTGTTAGAAAATCTTCTCCTTTATACTTTCAGATTTCTTTAATTGTATAGTTTGCAAAGTTTTTATTATTTTATTTTTGGCCAGTTCTACTTCAATTTACATATTAACTCAAGCCATTTTGTTTCTCTTTTCTCACTGCATCTGCTGGCACCATTTTCACCTCGATATACCCACTGGCATAATGTCACTCACCTTTGAGTCATGTAGCTGGTTCAGCCATCCATTCCTCTGCCACCCTGCCCTTCCTGCTTGAAGTGATTCAGAGCCTGGCCTTCACATGCAGCCTTCACCAAGAAGTTAGCAAAAAAAGGAAGAAAGCCTTTTAAAACACACCAACACCCCCTACTTCTTGTATGGTTGGTCATTTGCTCTGTGTTACAGGCATGCTCTCTGCACTCTCAATGAAATAACATAATCTGTGCCTTCTTGTATGTTGCTTGCTGACAAAAATTTCCAAGATGATCTGTGCAGTTTGTGAACGCCACCTCTGCTAAAAGAAAGAAAGGCTGAAGTGACTGGGGAACAGGATGGAGTGGATTTCAGTGGGCTGGGGAGTGGTGCCCAGTTCCTTTGGGAGAGAGCACTGCTGCAGGTTGCCCCTAAAAAGACCAAATATCCCAAAAGACAAGCATTCTGCTGATGTAAACAGAGAAGGGCAGGTTTCCTGTCTTATGCAGCCAACTGATAGCATTCATGGTAACCTGAAGACCAAAGTCCCTTCAGAGGTTGCCTCAGAAAACATACCATATCTTTGTTTCATTCTCCAGGTTTTAATTTTTTTCCCTTTTTTTCTTTGAGATTAGTACCCACTGGCCCTCTGAAATACCTGTATAGTTCTCCTCGGTTACTCTCTGCCTCAGATACATTTCCATAAAGGTGCAGCCTCAGCATGACTTTGCTTATACGTGTGTCTTGAGTGTGTGTATGTACTATCTACATCTGGAATGAGGGGCCGCATTAAAAATAAAATAATTATAAAAATAAAATGAAATGGCCTCACATGGAAAGCATTTGGAAAGGAAAATACCAGAGTAAAAATGGAAAAATAAGTACGTGTCAGGCCAGCTGCAGGTTAGGAGCAGCTCTCTGGGAAGCCAGTGGGATTTGCTGGTGCCCTGCATGGGAAGGCAGAGACCAAGCAAGCGCAGTTGCCCTGCAGCACTTTGGTGACCAGGACTTCAGTTATGCCTGCAGGAGGCTTTAACCTTGCTGGCCTCAGGAGTATTTCTCAGAAGCTAAAGACATCAACTTTAGCAAGACTGTGCCCATAGATAGTAATGACCAAAAGGGAGATCCCTGGGGCAGGCTGCAGGAAGCTTTTGAAGGTGCTTGTGCCAGCAGATATCTGGGGCATGGGCATAAGAAAGGGAAGTTCCCCCAGTAGCCAAATTCATATATTAAACCCTTCTCAGTTCATTCCTGCACAAAGGATAAAGAAACCCTATACTGCAAACAAAGACATCATACACTGAGTTATTTGTCAGCCTCTAAATTAAGAAAGGATTTTAAACATCTATGGCGAGAGATTTACTCACATGATTAAAGTTAGGCATGATTTTAGGAACCTCAGAAAATCAGCCACCTGATAAACTCCCTGCTTCAGGTTAAAATAAATTACATTAAAAAAGCATGTTTCTCAAAAAACAACACAAGGAAGAGATATTATAGCAACAAAAATTTGTCTTAAAAATTATTAAATTGTTTGGTCTTTCAATAATTGAAAAGGCTTCATTACCATGCAACAAAAACCAGGTTGGCTATTCACCTTTTGGAAGATGGCATTTGCATTGCTATAATAGGAGAGAAGAACCTTAGAAAACTAATGAAGGAACATAAAAATGCAAATTACTGCAGCTAATTGGCTGTGCCTTCTTACACCTTCTGAATTATTAATTTATGACCGAGTAAATCTGCCCCTTTTAAATAATATAATAAAGAACAACATTGTGTTCTATACTGTTGAGTGGATAGTGTTTGTTCCCTTAATTTTATGGTGAGTTGCTCTTGTTTGCACTAGCAAGATACTTGCAGTGCTTTGTATAACTCTGCAGGTCCAGCACTCTTCTCATGCAGACTGACACCATTTTATTTCCTTTTTCTAATTCCTGACTGGGAAAAAAACAAGACAAAAGATGATGCCAGTATTACAATAATGCTAATTACATCTTTATTGCCATTGGCAGTAAAGTTTAATCATAAAGCAGGCTCAGAATTCTGCAGACACCTATTTACATGCCAGTGTGTGAGTAATTCCAACCAGTTCAGTGTAGTAACTTAGAGTTGGTTGCTGCCCAGGGGGTTGAAGAAATCAGAATAAAATACTTGATAACAGGGTTGATATATGTGCATTTTCCCCCGAATATTGTTTCTTCTCCCATGGAAAATTTGGGAAGACTCTGGGGAACTGCTTATTTTACCTGGGATTCCCAGCCCTGTGATACAGCCCTTTGGCATACACGAGCACAATTTTGAAAGTGCCAGATAGTCTACCTGGCAGACCTGTACATTCACAATGTACACGTATTCACAGGGAGGCCCTCACATTCCCTGTGCACACTCACTGAGACTGTGCAGGGCATAAGCAGTGTATCCACTACTTTCTGAACTTGCCTTATATTGCTCAAATGCTCCACAGTGATCTGAAAAACCTTGGAGTCATATGTTTAATTCTGTGGGACAAGGGCTTAGAAATTAAGCTCAGCTTGTATGATTTCCTTTTTTCCTTATGGCTTCATGTATATCCCTGTAGCATGCTTAAATTAACAATTTTTCATTTAAAAAAGATCTGCTACAGCATATGGGCACTTTTGTGTAGGTGATGCCTGCAAGACCAAGATTGGAAGAATTAGGCCTGTGGGATGGATCATTGCTTTAGAGGACACAGGCAGACATCATATGTAGCAGGTGGGAATGCCTCTCCTTTTCTCCTCCTGTAAGGCAGATTTTTTTTAATTACAAAAGTCAGCCTGTTGAGATGAAGTTACTCATTCTCCATTTCAGCCTCCAAATGATTTCTTCTTTAAAATGTAGCCAAAATGGGTTAAATTTTTTGTAAACTATTTGATTATTTGATTATTTGATTATTTGATACTTAGTGCATGCTAATCCTAACAAAAAAGAAATCTATGTCCCAAGAACCTCTTTTGTTTTTGTTCTAGCCACTGCTGTGGCTGGGGTGCCTAAACCAGCTACCACAGTGAGGCAGCTCGTGGAAGAAGCTTTGCCTGATTTTAAGTGATCTGGCCAGATCAAGGCTTCAGTTATGAAGATAACACAAGGGAATAGCAGTGAGTCCAGGGAATTGCTAGTGTCGAAGGTAGGTAAACAAAAGCTGAAGAATATTAAATCTGATTTATTTTGTTTATCTTTTAGGACTTTTATAATTTGACTGCACACAAGCTTCGCCTAGGTCTTCTTTTATAGCGTCCAAATATCTCACTAGAATCAGTGCATTTCCCAAGTGGGAAAGGAACATTATCTTCAGTTTATAGAAGTGAAATTGAGAGATGCAGGTTGGGTAAAATAGCTCCCCAAGGCTGCCTATGAAAACTTGGGCTGGAATTTCGACTGCCATCCCACTTGCTGCCAAAACTACTGAGCCATCTTTTTCGCAGTCTGAATTTTCAGAGTATTTTCTAAACAAAAGAAAAGAATGCAAACCTCACTCTAGGATGACCGAGAGACATTGTCTTTTAGGCAACAGAAACTTGGTGGCCATAGCATGCCGGTTTTTGTTGAGCAAATTTCAATATATATCAATCACTGGGAAACTCTCTGTAAAGGATCTGTGGAATATTATAGTCCAGGATCAAAACCAAACCTACTGCCATTTGAAAGGGTCATATTAAGCATTAAGTTTATGATATATTATTATTATTATTATTATTATTATTATGTGTTACTTAAAATATTAATGAAGTATGTAACAGCTATTAAACTAAAGCAAACAGAGGCAGTGAAGAAGATACACTGATATATTACCAGGAAGAGCAAGAAGGAAAACACCCCAGGGAGAAGTATTTCAGTAAGAGCCTATAGGTGGTAATTAAAGGCACTTAGACACAAAAGAATTTCATCCAGATAGATTTGTGGGGAATGTAGCATTTACAAAAAACTTGCTGATAGTGTCTCCTTCAGGCATCTCTGAACACCTGGAATCTTCTTCTCTCTTAACTAGGAAGAATAGCAGATGTTTTTTATGCTCTAAGAGTTGCTGAAGAAACAAAAAATACCTGAAAGAGGTAATAAGTATCCATAGATCCACACAGAGAAAGAACAGGAGTACAGGGACTAGTCATTTTTGTTTGTCAACAGGCCAAAACCTAAAGGGATTAGCCTGCAGCAAATTAGATTAAATATCACAGAAAAATATGAATTAGTCATGAAGGGAATATTTTAGAATTAACATCATTGAGACTAAGGCTAAACTTCCTAAAGCACATCTGGAGATGGTTTAAGGTCAGTTTAAGTCTCCCATCACAAAAAGGATAGTGGAGCTTACTGGGAATGGGCTCCTGTCACGTTCTAGCCACCGGCTGTCTTTTGAACCTCAGTGAGGGTTTTCTTCTCCCTTCTGGAAAGTGACTGTCTGGTCGAGTAGCCCTCTCCCCTCCTTCATATTTTAGCCCATTAGCTGTACACTTCTTAAACAGCTTTCTCATTAGCATCTGAGGAAAAGCAGACGTCTGGAAATGTGCCATTCTCCCTGCCTTGCTGGGGAAGAGGTGGAGATGTTCATTCACAAAGACGTGGGATTTTCTGCAAGACGGGTGAGTAGTTGCAAACCGAACTTTAAAACCAGGGTTTTGAAGGCAAAGCCAAGGTAATACTACCTCACGAGGAAAGAAACCCAGCACAGCGACTGAGAAGCGCTACACTGACCATTCATTTGGGAACAGCCACGTCGCTTCTTGCCAGCCTCTGTACTTCACACTTGAGGTGACTACTGTTTATCTCTGCTAGGAAGGTTGCAGTACCACCTGGTCAGCTCCTCACTGGCAGCATAACACCCCTCCCGTCCCCTTTACTGGGCTGAGCAGGGAGAGAGCATTGCTTTCATCACGCCAAGGGTCTCCTGGTGGGAAACCCGTGATGGGCGCCCTGCCCGTCCCCCAGCGGCAGAGCCTCCATCACCCGGGGGGCTGCGGAGCGGTGCTGCACTTGCTGATGCCGGAGTGCCCTCTAGTGCTGACAGCACGGTGCGGCTCCCGCCCCGCCGAGCCTGCGGCACCCCAACATGGCACCGCCTGGGCATGGCCCGCTGCAACGGGAATGAAAGCAGCATAGCGCCTGCGGCTTCACGGCTGCCTTGCGAGGTGGTTCATCAGGTACCCACCCCTGTGCAACAGGAGCCTGGGCTGGCCATAAGTACTCCTACTTTTCCCGCAGGGCATTCCTATTTTACCTTAATTTTCCGTAAGGCAGTTCAATACGGAAGATACAAAGTGATGGAGAGCCCACATTTGCAGTAATCGTGATGAATAAACCCAAACCATTTTAATTTATGAATATAAACCCATTAGAATCTGAAGAGCGCAATCACTAAATGTGAACAGGGAAGCTTGCTGTTCGTAAGGGTGACCCTGTGTTGCTCAGCAATTTGTGTACCTGGGCTGACCTAAAAGAAAATGATTTGGCTACATGTGATGTAAACAGAACGAAAAATAAGAAGGAAAAGACACTCCTTTGTCTTGTATTTTAACTTTCCAGCTGGTGAGAATTTTATTTTATAAATTGCAAATGTGAGGCGACTTTATAACAGTGGTTATTTCCAGGTGACTTTTGATGCCAAATCTCATCTTTTCAATATCTAGGTCTCCTAAATTCTTAGTAGAATTAAGATGAAACATCCGCTTTGCATTAAGTCTGCTGCTGGAAAAGTATTGAGAAACCAGCAAGTCTGTTAGGGACTGCAGGGTAAAGAGTGTGACATGGCACCTGTGGAATATGGCACATCTGCTCTTAGCAAGTCACTCACTGTGGGTTTGGGCTTTCTTTTTGAAGAAGATACTACTACCAGTTCTGACTATCGTGGAGACAGACTTGGGATGTAGGTGAAAATCCTGTTGTGGTTTGACACACACTAAGATGGGGTTGTAAATAACCTCAAGCAGATCAAGAAAGTAAGTGACATGCTTGTCTGTCTGTCTGTCTGTCTGTCTGTCCATTAGTGGAGAGCCCAGATGAGGTCTTCAGACAAGAGCCTGGGTGAGCTCTTTTGAGAAAAGCTTTATGTCTCTTCTCAAAAGATTTGCCAGCACCGAATGCACTGCTCTTTTGATGACTGAGGAAATTATTGACAACATGTCTTCAAGCACTTCTCTGGTGGGAATTTCCATTTTGTGTTATCTTCAGAGTTAGTCAATCCACATAATTCCATTTATCACTTTACTCACTGTTGTGAGTGAGGTCTGCTTCTGCAGTAGCCATCATTTGCTACTTCAGGTAGTAACTAAGGAACCAGGAAATAGTTATTTAGCAGGGCTACATCAGAGGGAGTAAATGACTTGTGACTAGATGAAGACATAATATTTACCCTCCCTGAGAACTTGCTCCCATCTCTGTATTCAGTACCAAAGTCTGCCTGAAAGATTTTTACAGTTTTGTTAGGAAACCGTTTCTGGCATTTGAACTAATATTAAAAAAACCCCAAATAAACTGCTTTTCATATAGTTTTCAAATATGATATCTCATCACATGTTTAATCTTTTTAGCAGCAGAAGATAATTGTCTCAAGAAGATAAGAGCCTCTTGGGGAAGAAGGCCATCAAACTGGTAATAATAATGATGAACATGAGCATGCTATTGTTGAATTAAAATGAATACTCTTTTTCCCATGTTTTAAATAGCTCACATTAGATTGCTATCTAATCTGTTACTTGGAATAACAGAGGGAAACTACAGCTTTAGTACCTATGCATGACAGCACTTATCTTTGATGGTGGAGCTGTAATTAACCAAGTGATTTATTAAGGGAAGGGACTTTAGAAGAATGACTTGGAATAAGTTGTGTAAAATACGGAACCAGATTCTTAAGATATTTTTCTTTGGCTTGGTCTAGAATTTCTTGAAGAACTAAAAGATTTTAAGTGTCAAGAAGTCTACTGGCTTGTGAAATTTGTGGAAAAAAGACAGCTACATTGAAGTGACTCAGAACTCAGTTCAGAGATTCCTATTGAACCGAATGTTTAATCTACTTAAAATTTTTAAAAAATGCTTTGACTTTGGTTATTTTAAAAACAAACTCCAAAATACTGTTTCACTTTGACCTTTTTTTTCATATGCCTTATGATTTTTTGGCATAACTACAGACAGTAAAGCTGAAGAAGAAAGCCAGGGGGGCTCCATGCTAACTAATTTTGGTGTGGCAGAATGATGCCCTTTAGAACTGCTTTGCAAATGCTCTTCTTGCAACAGTCTTGTTTATACAACATTCTGGAAAAATAGCAAAATGACAAAACCAGAAGCTTTGTTCAAGTCTTTATCTTTCACTGAGTGATAACTTCGTTAACTGAAGTCAAGTGCTTCTGTGGAAAGTATGTCAGTCTGTACAGGGCTGTAGGAAAGAAAGGCTGAGGTCACTGAATCGTTTCTGGGGGCTCTGGGTATGTTCTATTGATGACAGTACTGTAAAAATGTTGGTAATTAATAATATTTCCGGTGGAAGAGTTTTAAATTGCTCTGTTATCTTTAGGACAGTGTCTCTAGATTTCTGCTCATAGAGTTTTTGCTTATGAGGTGGCCCTAAAGCATTTACAGACCAGACAAGCTTTCTCTAAAATGTCTTAAATGCTGTTGCAGATCTAGTTTTGTGGATGTTATTTGCTTGTTTTAGACATCTGGAGTGCCATGTAAAGTTTGTTTTCTTTCTCCAAAATGATGTGGCTCAGGACTTTCAAAATAAGTGGTATGTAAAGTTTTACTTCCAAATATAAAGATTTTTAAATGCTGAGCAGTTTCATTTGGTTCCAGAGAGCTCGGTGCTTTAGAAAAATCAAGTTATTTTTCAACCTAAATTTAGACACTTACATTAAAAAGCTCTGATGAGTGTTCCAAAGAAATAAGTTAATAGAAATTAATTATCACCCTAACACTTAGCTTTAAAAAAAAGTATTTTTGTGCAATAAGAAATCTGGTAAAAAAAATCCAATAGATAAAGGTACCTTACAATGTGAAAATTATTAGAAACCAGTGTGAAAGCCACCTGGAATCATTTCTTGACAGAAATAGGTACAACAAAAAGCAGGATGGTAAGAGCAAACACCCCAGACTCAGTGGCAAGGCTCAAGTGGTTTTTCCTCAGAAAACAGGAGTTCTTCAAAAATGATAGTTTTGCTCAACTGAATGAAATAAAGAGGAAAAAAAGATGAGAATTCAGAAATGTGGGAAACCTGGGAAACACAAATAACCAGAGATACAGAAGACCAAATGAAGCTTAAGTCTTCAATAAAGTGAAATCAGAAAGCCTGCATTGAAAACCTGTAACTCTGCTGAACTGTAGCTAAGGAGAGCGAGTACTGCAGTATGGTGAGAGATTTGTCTCAATCTTCACCATGTGAATTAATAGCCGATATATTTTTCTGAAACCTATTCTTTATAAGGAACAAAAGTAAAGGATGTTATAAGATCAGGGTGCTGACACCTGGACCTACTGAAATAATATTCAGATATTTTTAATCTAGATTGTGTTTCATGTGATAAATCATAACTTCTCTATTAAAAAAAAAATAACTCCTTGAATAAGTTAACAGAAATCTAGTAAAGAATGGGATGGCATTTAAATTGGTTTTTCCTTTCCGAAAATTCTTCATCCCTCATTAGAGGTATGACTGAGGATAATAGGTTTTCATGGAAGAAGAGCTGAAGTGCTGGACCATCCTGACTGAAAAACAAGAAAACCTCACTAAAGTGGGATTAAATGGTTAATCCTTAGTAAGGGCAAAGGTCAATACTAAAGTGCCTCTGGCTCCCTCTCTGAATATATGTGTTTGCATGCATATTTTTCTTGAAAAGTAGGTGAACACTGAGATGAAAAATATGCAGTAGACAAAGTGATCCAGGTTAGCTTGGATGAGAGATGACTGAGGAACTTGGAGGAACAAAAGCAGGCTAAAGCATGGTAGAGATTAAGCTGAAAAATATCCCTGAGTAATGCAAGGCAAAGAACAAGGAAAGAATAATTGGAAAAACATAGTCTCAGCTACTTTGGAAAGAGGAAGAACAAAGTGTTCTTGCTATTTTAAGTGGAGGTCAAATTAAAAACAAATATGTTTGAAATCTTAAAAGGAAAAAACCCCAAAACCTCAAAACCCTAGGATAAACCAATTCAACACATTAAGAACAACTCCCAGTCACAGTTATGGACGGTATTTTACTACTAGAGAAGTAAGTGGAAGAAAATATCCTGCTGACAACTTTAGTGTTAGGAATTCACTTGTTTTCATTTATAGTTACACTTTAATCACAAGGATATTACACTTGGAGACCAAGTTCATCATCCAGCTACATTAAAACCGTTGGTTGTTATGAATTTCACCCAGTGGACCACTGGTCCAGTCCAGCATTATTATTCTTCTGGGAGAGCAAGCACTTGCTAAAACTCAATTTAAAAAAAGGGATCTTATGCAAATATGTCACAATTAGAAATGCTCAGTGAAGGTTTATGATAAATATATTGAAATGTGTGGAAAAATTTATTAATCTGTCACTCATTTTTCATGACAGGATGACATCTTCATTCATTATTTATCTATTTTTGAACTTAAGTGCATGGGTTTAGTTGCATTTACCGTATCTCTATTGCTTTATAAAACTGCTGTGTTTATAAGTAATTGTGTAATTTAATATTTGTAAAGTGTGAGTTTTACAGAAGCACAGCACCCTGGTAGCTGTCACTAATATTACCTTATAAAGCAGATAAAATAAAGTGCTTTAATTTATTTTTAATGTAATAACCACGAAGCTGTAGGTGTGGAGCTGAATGCAAAGTCAGTGAGTCATTTCAGTTCCCCAGTGATTTGTATCATCTCTCTGTTCAATACTGATCCCTAGCCAGGCTGTTGGCTTTACTTCACGATATGTGGCACAGCAGACACAGCGCGTAACAGAGCTCTCAGTGAATCAGCTTCTACCAGGGGAAAAAGTGGGCACAGTTTTGGGCTTGATCTTGCCAATATCACAGCTTTGGCATGCAAATGTAGGCACTACCTGGCTTTCCTCTAAGGCAGCCTTCTGAACAGAAAAAGGAACATAGCTACCGGAGAGTTTAAGAGAGCAAAAATGGCTATTGCATTTCAGCTTAAGCAAGAGAGAGCTCACACCTTCCTCTTTCTCATGGGGTTGCAATAATAAGAGTTACAAGTCAAAAAACAGACAATGTAAGCATCCGTTGCCGCTGTCAGACTTTGGGAAAGCTGGCAGCACTCTCTAGAGAGCCAGTTCCCTTCGATCCCTTTCATCCCTGCAGGAGAGCAGCAGTTGGTGCCAGTCAGCAGAAAAAATGATGCTGCTCTGCTACTTCACCAGGTGAGAGCAGTGCTCTGGGGAAGCTCAGCAGAAGAGGAGCTTGTTTTTCTTAACATGCATTTCAGGCTGCAAGTTCACCAGTGTAATGGCATCCACTGGTTCGCATTCCTGTAAATTTTGTAAGAGCTCCCAGTGTGCATTTTTTGGAACTGATTTCAATTAGTGGGAAGCTCACTGTGTGGGAACCCAACTCCTCATGAAGTTGAACAACACCACTTGCAGAAGTCGTGTTTTTCAAGAGGTGTTTTGCCTCTAAAATTTTCAGTTTCCACCTAATAGAATATCTAGCACAGTACAAAGGTTTTTATTCTTTTTAGAGCTTAGAGGATAGTCTTTGGGGTATAATGTACTCTTAGCTACCAAAACAAACCACCTCACTGGTTCTGAGGAGAAGCTTGTAATAGCACCATTTGTTCAAATACTGAAATAAAAGGAAAGCGGTTAATCTAAGGAGTACTGACAGACAAAAAGCAGTAGCAATAAAAGCTAATTGTCTGTTAGCTCCAGGTATACTTTTATCGAGTGTTTCAATCCTAGCTTAAAAGCATATATTAAGAAAAGGATCTACTATTTTCACAGATCAAGCAGCAACCGGAGTAGGCTGCAGTCTCATTTCTCCCTATACTTTCCTTCCCAGCCCATCCCTCCCTCAGCTGTCTGCTTCCATTTCAAGGAGCTTTTAATGGCTTCATGTAGCTACTACTGAAACTTCTCCCAGTAGCCAACAACCAACAGTAATAAGGTGATTTCCTGCTATTCCCACTTATATCTAGTGAAGCAGTGAGTTAAGGAGGAGGTCACTGTTGTTCATATGTAGAAGGAAGGAGAAGCTGATTTTCACATGAATTTGATTTTTTTTCAGTGTCAGAAAGCATATTTTTTCACAAGGTCAGTAGTATAATCAAGGCTTTCATTAATTACTTAATGTGAGCTGTGTATGTCATACTTTAGACATTTCCTTGGTAGGCAGAGGACCTGCAAATTTTCTGATATGCTCTTGTGTCTGATTTTGTTTGGTACAGCCTTTCTGTCTGGGCATCAAGAAATTAGGTTTTTTTAAGATGAGATGCCCTGAGTCATCTGCTATTCTCTGTGACTCCATCCTAGGAGCTCTGGGTTTCGGTCTATGGAGCCTCCTCAGGTTGTATTCACCCAGCAACAAAAAAAGCCCCAGACCTCAGTGACTTTAAGCTCCAACCCCTACCTTGAAATATCAGGAATTTGGTTTTTCTGGTATATTTATACTAATAATTAATAAGAAATAAATTATTTGCTATTGCCCTCCAGTAATGGGTCATGACCAGTAAGACTGTGCACAGATGAAAAAAAGTTATTTTCTATTTCAAGTAAGTTTCATGAATCAGCTAACCCTTAGTAGACCAGAGCTGGGAAATGTGTTTTCCCTTTAAAAGACTCTTTGTCATAACCTGCATTGATCAGCACTGCTGTGAACATACTGTATTTAGTTATTTTTATCTAGCACGTGGAGCAGCTTGTGCATCACTGCTGAAACCATCAATTGAGCTATTAAGAAGGAAGACACACTTAGTAATCCCTGCAGTTCTCATCGCAGCAGGGATAAGTCTAACGGTGACGTTAGTAGCATCAGCACTGAATTTCAGTGCTTTTTATTATATTGGCCTTGTTTCATTAGAATTCAGCAATCTTCAGGCTTCTTACAAAATGTATACATTGTACTTTGCAAATTCTGTTGGCTGTCGTGGCTGGACTGGTGTGGCTAGAAGACCAAGTGACAGGGTTCACAGAACAGAGGGAAAAATCAATTTAACTTTAAAATGCAAGCACTTACTGAGACTAGAGATTAAATAATGGAGGCAGGCTCTTCTGCTTAGCATGACAGGGGGATCTGAAAGCAGAATAAGATACAGAGGAAAAACAGCGTAAGCAGCTGGAGTGAAATGCCATGTTTGTTAGGCAGGAAATCAATAATCTTTGATGGGCAAATCTTAGACAAACCTTTATTCTGGGCCTCCTATGTTTGGAAATTACAACAAAAGAAACAAAAGCTTATTACTTGGAAAAATCCAGCCTCTGGTTATGCATGTTTACCAAGCTGAAGGAGTGCCTGGAATCATTCTTTTGCAGAGGAAAAGCAAGTGAGGAGGATTGTGCTGGTGTAGGCTGAATACATACCCCTCTGGGAACAGAAAACACATGGATTTGATCACACCTTTTTCCTGCTTCCAGATATCTGTGCTTGCCTGAAGAACGGTACTCTCCCTGGGATAGTTCAAAAAAACTGTGTGGTCATTAACTTTTCCAAAGATAGCAATGGGGAAACAAAAGCTCAGGCAATGCAGTGGTTCATTATGTGGAGTCCCTGGTGCATCTCAGAAGAAGGTCATTTCAGGAGATGCAGTCTGGTGGGAACAGTGGGAAGTGGACCCTAGGGAGCAGCTGGGTTGTAGGAATATGTTTTCCAACCTGCTTGCTCATATTGCAGCACTGCCAATCCCAGATGTTCACAAATCACAAGAAAAGCCTGAGAAAGGCCTCACATTGGTTAAAAACTTAAAACTGAGATTTTAAAAATAAAATAAGTTTAGGGTGTGGTTTATTGCCTTCAGGTTTCTTTGCCTTTAGGGTGCACTTGAGTCATGTTTTTAAGTTTCTCTTTGCTACCACGAGGTCTAGGAAACTTAAAGCCATAAGCCAAGATTCTCACCTAATCATTTGACTATGGGAGCTGAAAAACACAAACTTGTGAGAGGTGCGGCACTGACTGGTGGGGCCATGCATATGGCAAATACTTGGGAAAGGCCTCTTGGAGAGGGAGGGGAGGCAGCCTGGGAAGGGGGTGCAGCAAAAAGGCCTGGGAAGGCAGTGGGGAGAAGTGTGGAGAGGAAGGCAGGGGAAGATGGGCTCTCGAGGAAAGTGAAGTTGAACATACCAGATTCAAACTTGCAAAGGAGAAAGAGTTTCCTACAATAAACTCCATCAGTTAACCACTGTGAGTCCTATTTACCAGGTGAATTTGCTTTCCTACAGAGACTGAGATTATTTGGTTGATTTACAGAGACAATATGCCAGCATAAGAATGTTACCAGGTCAAGGGAGGTGATGCTGCCCCTCTACTCAGCCCTGGTGAGGCACATCTGGAGTGCTGTGTCCAGTTCTGGGCTCCTCAGGACAAGAGAGACATGGAGCTCCTGGAGCAGCTCCAGTGGAGGGTAACAGAGATAATTAAGGCACTGGAGCATCTCTCTTATGAGGAAAGGCTGAGGGAGCTGGGCCTGTTCAGCCTCAAGCAGAGGCACTGAGAGGAGACCTCATCAATGTCTGTGGGTACCTGAAGGGAGGTGCCAGGAGGACGGAGCCAGGCTGTGCTCGGTGGTGCCGAGCAATAGGACGGGAGGCAATGGGCAGAAACTGATGCACAGGAAGTTCCACCTGAACATGAGGAAGAACTTCTTTACTGGGCACACACAGGGACAGACTACCCAGAGAGTCTGTGGAGGCTCCCTCACTGGAGATATCACGAACCACCTGAACACAATCCTGTGCCATGTGCTCTAGGATGACCCTGCTTGAGCAGAGAGGTTGGCCTAGATGACCCACTGTGGTCCCTTCCAACCTTGCCCAATCCATGATTCTGTGGTTCTGTAATTGTTACTTGGAGAAGTGGGTGCCTGGTCTGAGCTGAGGATGATGAGTGACAAGTCCGATGAAAACTAACTGATAAGAAGGTGGCAGATAAGGGCTGTGGCAGCCCTAACTTAGCTTTTCAGCATAGCAGTACAGTAAAAACTAATCTCTTTAGAGCCAAGCTCTTTAACCAATCTCTTTAGAGCCTGAAGAAAGACAAAGAGCAACTGGACTGAAAAGATTATACAGTTTTAAGGTCATGAACATTTACATTTCTCAATCTTTTAAAATACCGAGTCAAGACAGAAGTGCATGAGGGTGTTGAGAGCTGTGAATTAGCCTCACTTTAGCTGTGGGATGGTTGCAAATGCAGTGCAGAAGTGTAGACAAGGCTGCCTTGCAGCTCAAGCACAGGGTGAAGATCTTGGAAATTGCAGTTCTGCTGGCACAGTGAGTGTACTCAGCGTGATCAGTGTTACAGGTGAATGTAGGGAGTCATGGATGCAGACGTGAATCACTCTTCCATGTCCTTCACTGTGGAGCAAAGAAATGGCACAGAACATTCCATGAGGTGTTTTGCTCACAATTCAGCCATCCCTGCCTCCTATCAGAAACCCCTCAGCTGAATGCAGAAATTGTATTTGCATTTCTGCATGCTCTGTGGACTATTTGCTCTACCCAGCGTTAGGCATATAACTTAGAGGACTGGTCTCTGACAAGTGGAAGAAATAAGTTCTTGCAGGTGGTGAATGTGAGCACAGCCTTCTGTCTCCTCTTGCAGTGTGGTGGCATGTGGGCTCTATCTGGACCCTTCAGATAGCTACATCTGGGTGTGCAAACATCCCTTCCCTCTGTCCAGAAGCATCCTTGAGTGGCTCATGGTATACAAGCATGGAAGTTCTGTTCTGTCTTAGACATTGTTGAAAAAAATTACTCTTAAGAAAAAATNCCCCCAAATACCTACTCCATTGGATGATGTTTTTGTTATGCTTACTGCTGTACTGAGCAAACTCCTTGCTACACTGAGAGCTGGTGGGTATTTTGGGTTGGCTAGCTCATGTCTTCAAATACTCTGCAATGATGCTGCATACTGAAAAAATTGTGCAGATTAGGCACTTTTGAAAATCCCATTTGAAGGATCAGTTCAATATATTTTGTTAAGAAACTTGAAGTAAAATAGAACCATGAAATCAAAGCCAATCTAGCATTAATATTCCACGAAAGTAAAAGTGGAGCATTACAGACATCAAATCAAAATCAAGTCAACAAATTGACTGCAGCACTGGATCAGAATGAAACCAAATTGCCAACTTGATGAAAACCCACAGTGTTTATGAACTCTGACGATCTATGAAAGCACGTGTCTGTTAAGCTAGGAATTTCAAAAAGCACATTTTCCCAGAGCTGGACAGAAATGTAGCACTGAGCTGGGTTATTTTATGGTGAAACCACCATTTCAGAGCCAATTATCTAACTTCCTTCTTCAGATCCTATTCCTCAGTAATGAGTAAATCCTACCCCCACCTCCCAAGTGCCATCATATGTAGCACAGTCTCAGAAAAGGATACTCCTGATAAGCAGAAGTTTGTCAGAAGTTATTTACCAGAAATTGCAGATGACAATTTCAGGTCTTTCAGGATCAAACAGAAGCCCCAGAAAATACATTAAAGAACAATTTTACGCAATGTTATATATGACTTCTAAGCTTCAGGAACTTTCCTTCCCAGCTCTTCTCTTTTTCAGAGAAATTTGTGCACATCTGGAAATATAAAGCTACATTTTAGCACTAGGAAACTAAAGGGTATAAAAAACCTGGGTGTCTTCTACCTAACAAAATAGGAAAAGAAAAAATAGATGACTAAGACAAATGAGTGTAACTGCCTCCTGAACTCTGTTACTCCTTCACACTTGCAGAAGAGAGGTAAGGACTACAGTTGAAGAGGGAAATGGAAGTGGTCACAACCCTATTTGAAATCAGGGGTTCCCTACTTTTGGAAAAGACTCATGAAATGCTGATGCTGCTGGCTGGTGCCATAATTCCAAATAGCCAGAGTTTTTAGAAGATCTTAAATTTAAGTCCTTTTCGAGCAGTACAAGCTTCTGTCCTGAAGTCAAAGCCTGTTTGAATTTTCAGGTGTCCCTCAATCAGATTTGTAGTACTTTCTTCTAAGGATGAGCCTTGCAATTTGGTATAACAGGGCTCAAATGCACTCTTACCCATCAAGTATCATTTGAAAAAAAGCTTTTTAAATCACAAGAATATTGTGCTTTGAAAGCTCCAGAAATGGATACCTTAATAGACTCAAATGCATCACACGGATACACATCACTAAATAACAGGAGCACGTCTGACTGCTTTTGAGGGAACTGCCATTACCTTTGGTGAGGCAGAGGTCTCAAGATTGCACCATGCCATTATTCTATGGAGTGCTCTCAACATTCAAAAGAGTTTTTTTTAAAGGAGCTGTTTGGGAAAAATAAACTCCGGAACAACTTGGCAACAAGTGGTATCAATACTGTCTGTCAGCAAAATTAAGAAATAAAAATGAAATGTGTGTCTCATCACCTCAGCTGCATTTTAGAAGTTCTTGCTTTATATCTTGGAAATGAACCAGACAGCTTCTCAGCAGGAATCTTTGTCTTCATATGCTTTATACAATATTTATCAATGAGAAATTTACTGTAAAATCTTACATTCCATATACAATCTGCATAGGAGCTATTTTTTTGCAAAACTGTTTTTTAATTTATTATTAAACTTTATTTCTCATATTTTCACAGTACCATTTCTGAATTTGTTATTATTCTTGTTCCTCTTGATTGTACTGCCAAAGTGACTGCTAGATGTTAAAGTGCCAAAGGGACCAACACATGACCAAAAGGGCAGTATGGTTCCTGCTTGAAAGCTACTGATCGACATCGTGTGTGCCCAATTTTCAAATGTAAAGTTCTGATTTTTTTTTCCCTTTTCATTTGGTATGGTAGACAACATCTTGTCAATAGAGTGGAAGAAATCGTGCAGCTCCAGTTCTCACCCTTCTAGCTAGCATGAGTGCACACACACTTGCTTCTCCCTTTGAACAAGCTATTACACCATTGACTCATGGCTCTTGTCTGTGCAACTGGGGTGACAATAACAATTTGTCTCATAAGAACAACTGATTTAATATTTGAGATTTAAGGCAGTATGTATTTCACATTTTATTAAGAGTAAAATTAATGCTTAGATTTTAACTTTTTTTTCCCATATATTTATATGTATATATATATATACATATATATATGTATATATATACATATAAAAATATATTGGTTTTTTTGAAACTATGTAGAACACCAGAGAGGCAGGTGACTGAAGAACTGTAAGGAGAATTTGTGCCTAAGCAAGAGTAGCTGAAGGAGAATAAACTTTGGGTCAGTAAATTTCATTCTAATGAAGTTCCTTCAGAGTTAGGAAAGTGTGAGGTTTTCTTTATTTCTTTATTTAAGTGAAAACTCAAGATTAAAGTCAGCTAGCTAAAGAGAAGCCTGCCTTGATAGGTCTTTTGATTATGATAAATTTTATCAAACTTTTAACTTCCACATTGAAGCTCTTAAGCTGAGTTTACTATTGAATTTAATTTAGAATGCACTGGAATGTTAAGAAATCTTAAATATAAAACCATCTCCAACTTAGAGATCCCACAATCTGGAATTGTTTTGAGGGCAAAAGGGCAAAATTCTGAGATAATATCTGGGATAATTGGAAGTCGAGGATTGCCTCCAACTCCAGAGTACCATTTTTATATTTTAATAAAGCTTGAGTTGATCTCTAGCTTTGTAGAGCTTAGCTGAAAAAAAACTCAAAATAAAACACAAAACTCTGCTCATATTGAGTCTTAAGGTTGCAAACATAATGCTGTTCTTTCTCCTGCACAAAGTTTTGCATAGGAAATTGCAGTTGTGTATAAAATGCTTGTTCAAAAATAGTTTTCCATAAGGGAACATACCTAAGCATAAATACAGAGCAGCAAGTTAAATTGGAGCTTTCAGGTTAGCTTTTTTGGAATGAATTTCCTCTGTGGCAGAGAGGCAGCGGAGATGAATGGTAAAGTGACAGGGTGAAAGCTCTCTTCCTAGTCTGTGATCCCAGAGATCACAAACTAAAAAAATGTGATCATAGTTGTAAGCCCTCAGAGCCTTTCCCTGAAACTGCAATCATGTTACATATTTTAATAAATGCATAACCCCTGTAATATCTACCTGTAATGAATGCAAAGGCTAATTCCAGTGGTTTCTTCCTAACAGAAAATATTTCTTGTCTTTTTAACAACAGAATTCAGCAGATACTTACATCAGTTGATGCTAGTGGCACATTCTGCACTGGCTGCAGTGAGGACTGCGACTAATTTTTGTTACTTTTAATACTTTTAAAAAAAATCTTATTCACCATAAGGAATAGAGATGAGCTTTCTTTTTGATGAGAGAGCTGTTAGTTTCTCCCAGGATTAAACCCCATGTCTGGCTGTATCCTGCCTCCTTGTACCCCCATTTGTGTGGCTGTTGCTCATGTCATCCTTCTGATCAGAGAAACAATGCTTGCAGTAGTTACTCAGGTTTTAAAATATTAAATTTAAAATATTTTCTTAAGAGAGTTCTACACTACAGATTCACAAACATTTCTTTAGTTTGAGAGATGTCAATCAGCAGCATTGCCACTTTATCAACTGCTCCTATTTCCAAAATCACTTCTATTGTTATAGTCTGACAAACTACCCAAAGAGTTCAAAAAATTGCTGGCTGCAGGGGCTAATTCAGCTCCTTTTTGTGGTGTTTCATTCTTTCCCTCTCCCATGATTACTGTCCTATTTTTTTTCTAGGGTTGCTAAATCACCGACTAATTTCGTATTATCAAAGCTGCACATAACAGGGGAGTTTGTCTTGTGGTTGATGTATATAAAAACAAGCCAGGTGAGTGAGTCAGTCAGGGTACAGATGGCTGTGCCGCTCCACCTGGTGCCTGTGTTAGCACTTATTCACGCCTTCCCTTTGTTCTTCTGGGCTCCTTTTGCTTTTTACTGCACAGTTAGAATAGGTACTGACTGCTGCATTATATGTGCTTTTATGTTTTTTTATTATTACTATGGGAGAACAAAACCACTCATAAAGGTGTGTTTTCTTTCTGGCAAAATTTCTCGGTAATGCAGCAGCTTCTTTGTCAGGGAACTTGAACCTTGGAGAATGTGACAAAGATTACTAGATGCCCACTTAGTTTCCTAGCTGCTCAGGCAGTTATTTGGAAGAAATGAAAAATCTCTAAGCCTCCTTCCATGCTGGTATGAGTTCAAGAGTCTGCAAATATCAACGCAGAAATTTACATGCTTATCCCTTGAGAAGTCTGTGCACATATGGTATTCTTTTTCAAATTATTTAATTAAAGCTCAAAAAGCACATGAAATCTGGAATGCTCACTTCCAAGAACACCTACCACATTAAATCAAACTCCCCAGGTTGAAACATGGAGGGATTTTATAAAATGTAATTTACTTTTCCTTTTTGTATTCTTCCCCCCTCTCCCCCCAGTTCCCTCACCTGTAGCAACAGTGAGAGACCTAAATTCTCTTTGGCAATTTACTCAATTGCACAAGTGAACCTGTGCAGAGATGAGCCTCTGCAATACTGAAATATGGAGGCTGCTACCTTACATGGTAACTTTTTTTTTTTTTTTGATATAGAGGTAAAAGTAAGAGTTTTTGTTGTCTGCAGACTCTTGTTCATGTTGGTAGGTCGAAATTCTAAATTTTCAGGTCTCGATGTGACCTGACAGCATTCCTTCTATATTTGTTTAGTACTTGGCAGCTGAGGAAATACACAGCAAGTGAAGACAGAGATTGCCTGCACTGGGGTTGGAGGTTGGGAATTGCCTACTATATTCAGCTGCCACTACTTGGAAAGAGATACTGAGCTTGCCAAAGCACACTGCCTATAATTGTTAAACTTGTCCATTTGGTTTCTCCTTTGAACAAATTGGGGAAAAGAAGACAAAATCAAAGAAAATCTCCAGCCCTTGGTAATAAGATCGTAACTATTTTTCAGACAAAATGTGATATCCTTTGCCAAGATGCTTACCTTGGTACCTGAGGACATGGGGCACAAATCCTGGATTTTCACTGGGCTATTCTCAAAGCAGCATGTGGAGAATGTGCAGCTATTTCTGGCTTTGTAATGAACACCCACAGCCTTCTGTGAGAAGGTTGTTCTACCAGAGACCCCCTCTCTGCATCATGGGCATGGGCTGGCGGGTTACCCTATGTCTACAGCCCCGTCTGTGGTGTGCTCTACCTGGTGGACTACTTTTGTAGTAACCAAACCAGCTCACAAAGAAATGGGTTCAATTTCTTCCATTTCACATGTGGATTCAATAATTTCTGCCTTCTGCCGTCTTTCATGCATGGTCAGAAATGATCCATGTTTTTCAGCTCCAGCCTTTATAACTCAAGTGTTTTTTTAGAAAGAAAAACTGGAGCCATGTAGCCACCACTGCACTCTTGCCAAAACTGCTCCTGATGTTCATATGGACACGCCCAACCTGGCTTGAAACAGATGATAATGTAACTGTGGTAGCCCACGGCCAAAGCCTTGCCAAGCCTTTGGCTTCCCAGGCAGCTGCAGAGCTTGCTGCCATGGCTGCCTGCCCGGCAGTGCTTCAAGCAGGGGTCTGAAGACTAGCTCCTTTGTGGTAGGTGCAAGGTTTTGTCACAAGCAGTAACAAAAGCCCTAACTACATCGGCATGGTTATATCCATAAATACAAGAAAAGGCAAGTCATTGAAATCTCGCATTTCTACAGGATACCTCGTTCCTCCCGCCTTGTTTCCTCCCCGAAGTGTCCCTCTGGAAAATGCGCAGCTAATTGCAGCTTGTCAGATTACTGGGGAACTTTGGATAGCTTAGGCAATTAACAGAAGTGTCATTTTGATTACTTTGTGCAAAAAAAAAAATCGTTTCTGTACAGAAATGATGCTCTGAAGGCTCGTTTTAGGGAGAACACTCTTGTATCAATGTAGGTGGCAATTTCTCTCTGATACAGTAACTTCTGGTTTCAGCGAGGAAAACTCCATGACTGCCCCTTCCAGCAGTGAGATCTGGTGATTCTTAAAATGAGGGATGCTTAAAGCTGGGATGTGAGAACTAAGTGATTACCTTCAGTTACACAAAGTGCTAACTCTAGAAGTAAAGGAACCATTAAAATCTGTAAATGGAGGGTTCTGCTGCTTCTTTTCTGATTCTGTGTGCCATAGCCAGATGGGCCCATTTGGTTGAGGGAACCTGGCAGTGAAAAACGCTGTTCTACAACATTCACCTGAAAGTGACAGCCCAGAGAAAAAATAGGTTTGAACTTGCATCAACAGTGCTTGGATTATTTTCATGTGAATGGCAGAGTGAAATAATTTGTGATTGCAGATAATGCATGAAGCAATTACCAGAAATATGGTATTTTGGCCCAAGGAAATTCGTGTTCAGGCAATAATTTCAAATGTTTTAAATTCTACACTTCTGTAGTAGGTGACACAAAATCCTTTTTTGGTAATGATTATATCACTAAGTCTGTCCTTGCATGCCCTTCCTTGTTAGCTATTCAAGCATTAAAAAGATTTATTAACCTTGTCTTAGTTTCAGTAGCCTCTTTTTTTCTACTTTTTTAGTTTGCAGTATTTGACATGCAAAATGTTATGGCTTTTTAAACCAAGTGCTCCAAGTAATAAACTACTGCATTTAAGAATAAATAGGTGACTTTACACTTCTCTCTTGGACCTGGAAAAGTCTGTACACTTACAGAAACCCCAGCATTTCCGTTCTTGGTCAGCCTAGTCCAGCTACTAACAATGAAGTTAGGATCTTCACCCCTAATATTAGCTCTTTGCGAGGTATAAGCAAGATATTTCAGGATGAACAGTATGAAACAATCAGTTCTTTAATAACACACTAAGAATAATGTGTGGATGCTTATTCTTAACTACTTTTAAACCTGTCCAATGAGTCTGTGAAAATTTGACAATCTAAATTAATAAATAGACTTTTACCAAGTCTTGAAAGGAATTCTAGTCCAAAGGGGTAGTATCTTTCCTTTATGGTATGGAAAAAGGCCATATTGAATTACCTTCTCTGAAAATCCATTATTAGATATACCTACTGCATATCATCTTTTTAATTTCTCTCTAAATCTTTATAGTCTGTCTTCTTATGGATAGTCTTCCAGTTTCTTTATCCTTTCAAAGTATATTTTCAGAACCCTTCCTATATCTACCTTTTTTTTAATAACATGAGAAATACAACATTCCATATACACCACTGAAAGAAAATAGAATAAAAATGTCAGTATTTTTTTTCTCATTCCCTGTGCTCTCTGCATTTTGCATCCTTTCATAGCTTCTGGGTTACACAGGTGTCTCCCAGGTCTTTTTTTTTCTGAATACTGCTGCTTAAATTATGTGCATAATATTTGAGGAAACTAGAATCAAAATGAAACAAGAACAGAAATTGAAATCAGAGGAAGAAATAAATGGAGCTGCAATAAATGGCCAGAGAAAAAATAAAGAGATCAGCCAACAAAACTCAGGCTTTTCTATTATTAATACCTCTGGAATAAAAATAAATTGGCTTTCAGGAGAAATGCCTCAAAACTTTTAGCCGTTGTAAATCTTTGAGCCATCGCCTCCATTGGGAGTGGGGAACGTGTGCAGGGACATGCGCTGGACATGGCCATTTCTGCAGCTTTTCCATCTGGACACAGCCTGAAGAATGACACATCTTCAGGAGAGAAGCAAGCTGCAGTTCCTCAGTTTGCAGGGAGAGGAAAGCCCGGGGTGGCCTTTGCCTCAGCCAGTTTTTTGCATGACTGGAGGTGGCAGCAGTCTCTAGCAGCTGACGTGAAGGTGCTGGTGGGAAGCCTGGGTGGGGTGGGCTCATCTTCTCTGCCAGCATAGGCAGCTTTGGAATGCACCCAAAGGTGGCTCAGGTACAATTGCAGTGTTTGCTCTTGAGGGGAGTAAGTGACAATTCACATGCCTGAGGTTGTGAAGGTCTAATCAGTGCCCAGAGAGCACAGCCCCGGGCTGTGTCCCCACCAACACCATCCCAGTGGTCACGGCTGTGGGCTCCTTGCCTCAGGGCACGGGTGGACCATGCCCACAGCTGTGGTGTGGTGCATGTTGGTATATATCAGCACCACAGGGCACTCCTGAGGTGTGTTCTCAGTGAGCCTGCAAGTGTAACCTTCAGCACTGTCTAGAGTGCTTCCCTCCCTGGAAGTATGGGCAACCCCACATCCTGGGGTGAGCCTGGTAGCCCCTACTTTGCACAGTTCCATGTCAATGAAATGGGGAGCACACCGTGATCTGGAGTGCTCCTGCAACTGGCCCTCGCTGGGAAAGAAACTCTGATTTGGGATCAAAAATGTGGGGTCACATTTCAGTTGCAGCATCAGCCTCAGAGAAACGCAGCGAGCTTGCAGAGCAGCCCACAGGGCCTGGCACTTTTCTGCTGCCCTTGGGAGGGCACTTTGGGGTGGTGGGGGAGCTCCGGCAGTGCCAGGCCTTCTTTCCCAGCACCGTTTGGGGCAAGGCTGGCACTGTGGGGTCGAGGGGAAACTCTGGTCCCTGAGGCAGGAGGCTGCCTTCAGCCAACAGCCGGGGCGGTGCAACACGTGCCTACTGTGCCTGCAGCACATGGGAATAGAAATGTGGGAAATCACACACAGAATCACAGAATATCCTGAGCTGGAAGGGACACACAAGGATCATCGAGTCCAACTCCTAGGCCTGCACAGGATGCACCAAGAGTCACACCATGTGCCTGACAGTATTGTCCAAACTCTGTAAGGCTTGGTGCTGTGACCACACTCTGGGGAGCCTGTTCAGTGTCCAACCACTCTGAGTGGTACAGGGTGTTCAACCCTCTGGGTGAAGATCCTAAACCTCCCATGACACAGCTTCAGGCCATTCCCTTGGGTCCTGTCACTGGTCACCACGGAGAAGAGATCAGTGCCTGCCCTTCCACTTCCCATCATGAGGGAAATGCAATGAGATCTCCCCTCAGTGTCCTCTTCTCCAGCTGAGCAAGCCAAGGGCCCTCAGCTGCTCTTCATACAGCTTCCCCTCAGGGTCCTTCACCATCTCTGTTGCCCTCTGAATGCTCTCCAATTGCTTAATGTCCTTCTTACACTGTGTCACCCAAAATCACCCCCAGCACTCGAGGTGAGGCCGCCCCAGTGCAGAGCAGAGCGGGACAATCCCCTCCCTTGCCCGGCTGGTGATGCTGTGCCTGATGCCCCCCAGGACAGGGTTGGCCCTCCTGGCTGCCAGGGCACTGCTGGCTCATGTTCAACTTGCCAGTGACCAGGACTCCCAAGTCCCTTTCTATGGAGTTGCTCTCCAACTTCTTGTTCCCCACTCTGTATGTACCTCACGGGTTGCCCTGTAAAACACTAAGAATGCTCCTCCTACCCCAAATGGGATGCTAGCATGAGCTATAACAACACATGCTATAATACAGCTGTCTGCCTCAAGTGTACATGGCATGCCTGAGTAGATGTTATTTCATGATGACCTGATACCATCTGTAAATTTTCTTTGGATAACGGGGTTGAGGACCCATTCTCTCAGCTGTGGATGAAGAGCTGAAAATATGTGCACATATTGCTTATGTGCTGTGGATGTGTTAAAGTGCTTTCTCCCCTCCCAGGAATGATGTATCGTGACAGGGTGGGGATGCAATCAGTCACTGGTGTTACTGTTAGTTTTACAATAATGATCTTTTGATATTTTCTCTTAAACTCTGTCACATATTTTTATTCCATCTTCAACAGGTGTTAATCTCTTTGCAGAAACAGCTGAGCATTTGGCTTTGCTCAGCTGTTTCTAATCAGAGCCAAAGGCAGTCCTGAAGCAATCATAGTATTTTTCTTTTTAAATTGTCTATGCATACTTAAAAGGAAATACTGCATTTCTGTGCGGCTCTGGCCAAATATGTGTCTTCCTCTGCCTCCATCATACCTGTTTAAAATAATGCAGAGCCAGCTGGAGGCCGATTGCCCAATTTTGCTTTTTCAATACACACTGAAATATCCAGGGGACAGACACAAAGTAGGGGAAGAGCCAGCCAGTGAACCTGCCCTTCATTCTGATTTGCTGCAGGGACCCAGTGCTGTGCAAGGTGGTTGGGATGGATGGGCAAAGTCTATGAAAGATGAGATCACCTATACAGCGGTGGTGGTGTCATGCACAGGGCAAGCAGCATCACTGGCTTTAATAACTGGAGGTTTACAGTCAGCAAAACACCTCTAATATGCTTGGGAATTAATCACATGGAGAGCAAAGAATATACTGCATATCTGCCACAGAAACACACTGAATGCAGAAGCTCAGGTGATGTCTGTGCCTTGCTGAACTTGCAACTGACTTTGGGGGTGCCACTGCCTCCTCCCCCTGCCCACAGGTTCATCAGAGAGAACCTTCTGGGATGGCCTTTTAGGCTTTGGTCACAAGAAGAAATTTCTTCAGGCTGCACCATTTGGTACAGTACGCTGAATGTTTGATGTGTTTGATGTCAATATGCTGAATGGATTTTGGCCCTTGATGTAACTAACAATTAATGGTTTTTATACGTCCCATCAGACATTTAGGTCCGTCATGGACTCGCATATGAAATTTCTGCATTTGAGGACCATGTTGTTACAACAACAACGCCTCCTCTAGTAGAGGGGTATTTGAATATCTGTAAATCTCATACTGCTTTACAAAGGAAATTCCAGAACGTAAATCCTGGAAATTCACAGTAAATGTCAAACCTGGAAGAAATCCAAACACATAGTGGTATTAAAATGCGCGTACCTGGGAAATGCTATTAATTTGGTTTGCAAAGCAGAGAATGCTGGTAAGCAGTCGGATGGGCATTCCCTTCTATTGATCAGGAAGCATCCCTATGGAAAAAGCCTGAAGCAAGGCTATCTCAATGAAATGGTTTCTGGTCCTGTGGCAAACCAAATCCTCACTTCTCTTTCTCTCTGCAGGTGCTCTGTCACCTGAAATGCTTTCTTTTCTTTCCTTAACATTGTAACCCAGAGCCAGTCCTGGTGCCTGCAGAGCCCTTGAGCTGTCCACAAGGAGCTGGGGAGAAGCAGGAAGCAGTGACCAGGGTGCAGGACATCTGGCACTGCTGGATCACTCTGTCCTGAGGCCTGGGGGAATTTCCCTGTTATTCCCCCTTACCAGGTGTCCTACATATAAAACAGCATCCAGAAAATCACAATAGTAAAATGTGTTGTATTTGTGCTACTTCTCAGTGTCACAGTAGTCTGTCAGGGTGGTTGCAGATGGAGGGACTTACTGCAGCCCTGAAAATGTCCTAATGGCTATAACTATTTCTCTACTTCTAGGGCTTTTTTTTTTTATACCAGAGAGATATGGATATAGTCAAAGCCCCTATATTTTTCAAATTTTTATTTGACATATTTTAGAATAATCTCTGTAATGTTTTTGTTCTATATTACATTGTGTTACAGATCTACAATATTGTTAAAGAAGTCTGTTTTAATTTTTGTTACATTCTGTCACACAGGGGGCTGTTGTTTCATGTGAAGTGCAAGAGGGGGCAGGGGAGTAAGATACTCTCAGAAAGCTCTGAGAAGCAACTTAGGTGTCGTGACAAAAAGCCTAATAAGTCTTGCAATTAGAGCAGCAAATTTGGTGGGCTGTGCTAGAAGGGTTGCTCAAGATTCAGGGAATCAGTGCATTCAGTATCAACTTTGGAGGAGCCCGAGCTAATGCAAGACAAACTGGTAGTTTGCTGTAAAACGACAGGCTCTGTGTGGCAATGTGGGAAGTACAGACCTTTGGGCAGGGCTTGTTTGCCCTTGACTGTGAAACCTGCCCTCGTCTACTCTCCATGCATCCTTATTTACTCATGAGGATCCTACTTACTAAGGCATTAAGTAAGGTCCTGAAGGAGCAGGGAGAGAAAGAAAATTGTAAGCTTTTGACAAATGCAGGAAATAAAGAACTCAGCTGGGAAAGCGTTAAAGAACTAAGCGGTATTTGCTTGTTTTCTTCTTTAAGAATTAAACTGGCCAGTCTAATTATTTGGCTTTATCAGTTTGTAGATATTGAACAAACAGGCAAGAAATTAAAATGTGTCTCTCCAATCAAGGCTTTTTCAGCAGTATTAAAACTAAAGTTGCTTCTGATCAAGTGCCAAAAGAAACATGTCGTTTACTGTATGCTGTCAGAAAGAGAATTCCCCAGTTCTCATTTCTGCTCAGATGTTGTACTTGCATATGCTATGCAAAGAAATGAAAATTAAACACCGCGGAGAACACATAGGGTTACTTTTCCTCAGTAGGCAGACCATTGGACAAATCAATATCTGAGTTTCTATTTGCTTTTTCCTTCTCCCCAGATCAAATAAAGCTATTAATTAGTGTTATTCGTGCTGCTGCTGCCCTTTGCAAAATATACTTGTTAAAAATGCTTCTTGGTTCAAACGGTGCTTCATAAATTGTTCTCAACTGCAGTTTACAAATTGAGAGAGAGTTTGAAGAAAAAAGTACATAATGTCCAAGAGGCAATCAGAAAATAATGAATACAAAAAGATTTATCTGTAGAACACATGTAACACAGTAACATTATTATACTTCAAGCCTAAAAAGTCAAATGAAGAAAATCATTAAGTACCTATTAAGATTACCTACAGGGGCTCTAAACAGTTGGATATCTTATTTAAAAAACCAACATTATAATACCACACCATATTCCCCAGCTCAAACTGAAGTTCATTGTGGAGGTTTCTGCACACACCCATCTGCGAGTTAAAAAGAGGCCTTACTACACGGCCCTTTGTGCTGGAGAGTGCTGGTCATGCAACACCTCAGAAATGGGGCCGGGGGCAAATTCCCTGAAATCTGTTTCTTTACCGCTTGAGCAGCTGTCTTGGGATGGCTAGACACAATGAAGTACTATACATAATTATTTTATCCATGGCTGAATGATGGCCAGCTTTGCTGGAAATCCAACAGCTGTTTAATGGTGTGTAGTCACATGCTGTACCAGTCTGTCGAGGGAAGGGATAAATATATAATCCAGCTGAAGTCTTAGATTGTAGTTGAATAACCCAATCTGGAAGTAAGTCAGGACAAAGAATGCATCCTGATGGGTTCGTTTTTACCATAAAGCCTTTAGTAGCACCAGGGATGCCCAGGTGATGCCCTTCAGCCAGGTGGCTCCTGAGGACTGCAGTGTCTCCGAGCAATATTGTGCTGAGCACTTGGCATAGGGCTGTTTAACAGCTGTGACACTGCTCTGAGTATCCTTTTGAGACTCAAACATATTTCATACATAATGTCTTGCACTGTATTTGCATTCTTAGCAAGGCTCCTTGCTCCATGTTTTCCCAGTAAAATATGTGTTCCCCAAATCTGGTCAGTGCTACAGGGTTTATTAAGCATTTCCAGTTGGTCTTCCCAGGTGGCAGAGACATCTGCAGCAACCAGAGCCCTGGAAGGATGTGAGTGAGTCACACTACAGCCTTCTTACAGGCTGGTCTCTGTGTGGGATGCCAGAGGGGACAGGGCTGAGCCTCTTCCCCAGCTCCCAGAGGCAGGACGGAGAGGACGAGTAGGGCTGTCTGTTGACCTGTGGCTGCCAAGGCTCTGAGGCTGGATGCTGCCCTGTTCCCCGGGCAAGGGGCCAGTTGTGGGGACAGCCACTTGCATGCCCCGCAGCACAGCGAGGGGTTTAGGATTGCAGCTACCTTTTGGAGGCCTGCTTTGTCCTAATAACACTATTTCTTGCCTTTCCTAAATTCAGTTTTGTATTCATTCATATATCAAATCCTTGTGTTATAAACTGTAGCATAAATGAGATACATTTAAAGCCACAGTCCTCTCTCCCCAAGAACTGGAACTCCTTATGGCAGCAGGTGCCAAATGCTGCCATCCTCCTCCTTCCCATCTCCTGGTGTTGCATTTGATTGTCAAAGCAAAGCAGAGAAAGGCAGCCAGGTTTTGAACCCTTTTAACATGGACGGATGTGATGGATCCTATTTCTAATAAAACATTACTATCTCAGTAGAGCCTAGAGGAAGGAAAACCTGACTTTCTTCTGTCTCTTTTATTGCCACCTGTCCTGTCTCGAATTTCCTTCCAAAGTCTAGTGGTTTGGATTGTACTCCTGTCCTTCTCTCCCAGAACGTTCTGGCTTTGAGGAAGGAAACTGATTTCTGGTACCCATATATGGGTTTTATTTACAAGGTGTTGAGGCCCACTATCAGTCTCTGATTCATGCTGTCAGATAGGGTGATGTCCTAACCATGACAGAGGATTAGGGCAAAAGTAGGCTGCTTGAAGCTTCTTAATTAATCTTCAACAAATGAATCTTTCAGAATCAAAAAAACCCCTACTATTCATAGAGTAAGAATTATACACCCAGAAAGTAGTGAAAAGTCACCTTCCGAAATCACCGTGGAACTGTAGCATCTTGTGATACAGAGAGAGACTGTTTCTCATAAATTATTTTTTAAATTGGAACTGTGGAACTGTGTATTAAAGCAAATTTAAGGCTAATATAAAACATAGACTCATTTGTTCTCAGGAATATCTTTGAAAAATATTGGCATCTTGATAATTTTCCGTTTTGCTTACTATCAGCTAACACTCATATCAGAGTGCTATCAGTGTGAACAAAATGCTTTCCTCTGAGACAAATGATCGAAAAATTATGATTGGTAGTTCAGTGTGATAAAAAATGGGAAAAGACGATCTTCACCATTGTCATTAAAGAAAAAAATCACAGCATTAAAAGAATATATTATTCTCCAAGGAAAATGTTAGGACAAATGGGACAAATAGCCCATATTTTGCAAAAGGAACATCTGAGATCTTTCAGTGTTTTACACTAGTTGTCAAAAATACTTCAAAATAATTTAGCCTCTTTCTTATATTCTGTGGGGTACTTTCTAGCTCTGTACTCCTGGTCCAGGATCCTGAATGAGAGGAAATGTGAAAATAAAGGTTGTGTTTATTGGCAAACAAAGCCAAGAAATTTGTCACCTGGGCAGTGAATTACTTAAAAAGAGTTGACTAAGATGGTGTAGGACACTGCAAATGTGCATGCTGCTGTAGAGCTTTATGTCAATAAAGGTATTGGGCTACTTTTAATTGGATGCTGTATTTCTAGAAGGGTATGTGAAGGCAAATCCTGTATTGAGATTGAACTCTTTTACATTAGCATAAAAATGGATGACTTTTGATGTCTTTCATGCAGTGTACAGAAGCATTTTCACAAAACCCAGAATCTTGTCAGTGAATCACAGTAGCAAGTAATTAGAAACGGAAATGCCCTGCTGGGTTATTGAGTTCTCTCCCCTTAAAATGCAAATATATTTCCAGTGATACATATTTTTTCTTGTGAAGTTCACTCTTGAATCATGCTTCATGACCATTTCATCATTTTCCTGTGCATATCATCCCACAGATTCAACTATTAAGTGCCTCACTTATGTCTCATTAATCTTGGTTTTATCTCTTGACTCTATCCTTGTTATCATGTTCTCTAAGAATTAAGGAGAGCTGTGGGAAAATCTGTTTGCATGAAATGACATTTAGATTTCTCCAAAACTGCAAATGTAACATTTTTGAGGTTCAAATATGTTTTGCTAACCTTTCACGTTTGTTCATCCTTTGAATTTTTTCATTTCTGATCAGGACAAGCATTTGAAATAGCAAAATACATCAAGAAAATTATTCCTGTGGTATTTTGGGACAGAAAGAAAATTAGCATCTCATAAAACCTCCCTTTCTGTCTAGGTACATTTTGAGAACAAGAAGGAAAATTAATTAATTTTGTGTTCTTCTGAATACCCATGAAATTATCCCAAGTAGTATTTCATTTGGTGGGCTGTTTCCCATATGGTGGACATTAAATATGACCTATTCTTCAAAGCAAGCCTGAAAAACAGAAATAAGAAATATACATATTTAATCACAGACATTATGAGTACTCAAAATAAACTTTATCATTTTAGTTTGGAGATCCTCATTTGACAGCATTCTTGGAGGATGATAATCTACTAATATTCCTGGATACAGCTAAGAGAACAAGCTAGAAAATTACTGGTGTGCGTTCTTGGTAATTTAATAAAGTATGTTAGAGCTTGTTCTGTGCAAGGTAGCTGTAGCCCTAAGTCTGTTACCTTAATAGGGGAGAATGACTGTGCCATGGCTCAGGAAAAGAAGTCCCTGAGGCGCAGACAGGCACAGGAGCCACCACCTGGAACTGAGAGAAGATTCAGACAGACCTTGCCATGGATACCTGGTCCAGTGGCATCCAGGAAGATTTTGTGGCTGCTCACCAAGTCATGCAATTACTAAGAGTCAGCAGAAGGAAGCCTCTGCCCTGCAAGAGGATTGTCCATGGAGAGCAGAAGAGGGCTCTTGCTGACTGCTTCACACACGTTATGAAAAATATGACTCATTTAGAAGTCCCAATGGCTCTTCTGGAGGCAAAACAGCTACCCACTTCAGGTCTGAGTAGCGACTCCAAATTCAGGTCCCGTCTCTGAATTATTCATCAGTGCCAGCTTTATTTCTCCAGCTCCCTGTGAAGATTTTGTGATTCTGGGAGCGAGTGATTTGATATGCCAAAGTCCTACCTAATCCTCAGTGCAGGGGGCTGCATTTCATCTCCTTTTGTCCTGAATGCAGGAGCTCTCCAAGGAAATGTCAGGACACCAATTGTTGTCCCTTTGTCCAAGGGACACTTGATAGTGAATTGGAGAAAATTTAATGGAGGTGATAATTGCTTTTTCCAGTCACTGTATTTTAATTTTTAATTTCATTGTCAGTTAATGATCTGTCTATTCTTTCATCTCAGATGTCTACAGGGCTGAAGAACAGTTCCTCAAATTGCTCCCAGGTGAATACATCAGCAAGTGGCTACTTCCTAGGCATTTTATGATACTCCACAACTAATTAAATCTATTTCAGGAGATGTAAATCAGGAAGGATTTTTTCTTATGCAGCACTTTACAGCTGCATATCTGAAAACTTTCTGCAATCAGGAAGGAAATGCCTTTATCCCTTTGTGACCAGTGAAGCTTCTTTTTTGATGTTTTTTTGGTTTGTACCTCAGGTGCAAGCCTGGTAGACCAGACTGACATTGCTATTCTTGGCCTTGCTCACAGGGACTGTCTTTATCCATGTTTTGGATGCTTCTGGCTTGTGGACAGTCTCTGGAAGCAACACAGGTTGTTGTTATTATGTATAACTTGCAGCTGGGAACACAGAGCTTTTGCATGACACAGAAAATCCGTCAGAGAGCTCGTAGTTCTGACTCAGGCAGTGCTTGACCATGATAGCTTTGATTTGGTCTGAGGCCTGTACAGACATAGAAAACATATAAAGCCATAATAGTTGAAGAGCAATACTTTTTAAATTTTACAAAATGGAATTTTACTTGCAGGTTTGAAGATGAAAAAATATTCTCCGGTCCAGTAGTGGCTTTGACAGTTTTTCGTGAAGAAAACTGCTTGTTAGTGGCCACTGCTTTCTTTTTTCAGGGTTATTGTGCCTGAGAGTGGGGAAGTGGCAAACAGAAAACAGCACGTGGCAGAAAAGTGTGCAGGTGTGTCTAACCAAACTACAGAAGTCCTGGAAAACCAGAGGAGGGGCTTTGAAAGACTTGGAAAACAAAGAGAACAGGTTTTACTTGTTTTTGCAGGATCACTCTGGTGGTATTGCATCAGTTGAAAGGCAGGCAGAGTTCGTATCTTGATGAAATATATTCCTACCTTCCCCATTTCCTGTCTTCCCTGTCTTCTGATGGATGGGATGCCATGCCACTCATTCATCATTTAGGATACCTCAGTAAGGTAGCATAACCCCATGAGGATTTTATGGAATCTGGAAGGCTTATATAAATGTTGAAAAGCCAAACTTCTCCAAAATGCTGCTAGCTCTCATGTCCCAACATGTCTTCCACCAATATTTGGCATTCATGTACAGATACAGTCCCTCTTTTGAAATTGATAACTTCAAGTTCAGGCATCTAAATGAGGTGGGTGTTCTCATTAGATGATGGATGCTTTTGTGTGTTTGCAGGGACACAGTGGAGGGTTGCATTCTTTTCCTGGTCAATCTTCTGAAGATGGAGAAATGAAATGCAAATTATCACTTACATCTTTTCTGTGTTTTTTATGTCTAGAAAACTAATTGTGGGAGAATTTACTTTGATAATGAGCTCTGGACAAAATTTCCTGGTCATTAAAAAGTAAGGAAACTTGGCATATGAGAAGTAGAGAGACCAGACAATGGCAGCCTGATTAGGGAACAGAAAGGGCTGATGTTAAAACAAGGAAAATTGCCTTTGCCCTCTAACTTAGCCAAGGGGAACCTTGTACATCGGTATTTGCAAGTAGCAAAGCTATTATGCAAATAGCTTATATTGGTTTACTGATGTTTTTTTCCAGTTCTTTCTGTTCTGACAAAAGCTCCCGATACATAAGCACAAAAGTTGAAAAAGTCCTGCGGTTATCAAAACTATAATCTGTTTTAAAACTTTTTCTGAGGGGCAGAGACATTTTCGTTCTTCTCAGATTAATTATGCTGTTTAGCATCCCCTTGGTTCTGACAGTACAAATGTTAGTGGAATCATATTGTAGAGTGGACCAATGAGATGAGAAATCATCAAGGGCAAAACATGTCAGGACTTCTCCAGTGATCCCCAAATGAGGATGATTAATTTGGGTGATCCTGCAGAAACTAATGGGGAAGAAGGGTTTTAATTATGAAGCCATCCGAGATTACCATGAAGAAGCAGATTAGGCTGAGATGACTGAGAAGAGTTGGTGACTTTTCTTCAGAAGATACAGAAAGCAGAAAAGAGGGTCTGGAGTTAATTAACTCCTAACCAGCAGGCTGTGAGTGCTAGGGAGAGAGGAAAGCACAGAGCTTCTTACTCCTGGGTAGGAGAAAAAGCTGCAAAACAGAGACCACAGGTGGGCAGAAAGCTGGATTCAGCTGGACCAGAGGCCAGCTTGCTCAAGGCCCTCAGGAAGCAAATCTGGGTTAAAGGGCCTGAGGTGAGTTATGTGACAAAAACAGTGTGAAGAGCCCAGCTACAAACCCTCCCTGTGCCAGCACAGTGAGGAAGGGTAGGGAGAAACCCACTGGATGAGTCACCATCTTCTCACTTATCCAAGCCCAAGAAGCATTTGTACAGAAACTGGAAATTAGGTTGGCTTAAATTAGCATGAGTATAAAAAGCTATTACAGATGGAATAAGAAGGCTCTACTACATGGTTTGACGGTTACAAAGACCGCTTTGAAAATGAGCAGAAATAGGATGTATATAAACCACACCAGAAAGAAAAAAGATTTTACTTGCCTCACCTTGTCCCTTGATTATTTTTTCTGTTGCTCTGGAGTATTTACTGAACTTATTTTTTACCTTCTCATGTCCCTGCCCTTTTTTAAAAAAGGAATATTTCCTGTCAAATTACTATATTAGTTTTGAAGCAATGGGGCAGACTTTGGTATAACGAAGAGGGAAAAAAGAATCCAAAAAATGAGAAAAACAGAGAGAAAACCCCAGAATTCTTAATTTAAAATCCCAGAGAAAGGTGGGTTATTTAAATTAAGAACCACTTGCAAAAGCAGGGCTCTCTTATAGTGTACCCTCTGAAGGGGTGAAATGTGCAGTGTGCCCTTATAAAATTTCCAAATTCCCCAGAGCAAAGTGAGCATCTGACATGCAGACATATTTGAACAGCTTAAAACTGCCTGCTGTAGCAAAAGCCTGGAGCAGACAAACCCCTGTTTAAACGTGCTCCTAAGGTAAATACATGAGAGAAGGGACGGGAAAAGGTGTGCTCCAAGAGATTTCTGTCTCAGCTGGAGTTGTCCCCTGAGAAAATGCTAGGGTTTCTTAACCCTATTGCCCAGCCATCTGAATGAACAGTCCCATCACCTGCCCTGTAAAGGGAATTCAATTGAACCTGAGTTTAATCTTCTCTAAAAGCAGGTCTTTTGACTTCCCACCTATTATCTGTGACCTCCTTTGCAGTTTTCAACTACTCTCTGGTAATCCTACTTTTGCTCAACCCTCTATGGCATCCTTTTCTCTCCAGACTTGTCTTCATCTCTTCCCTGCTGTAATGACTTTCTCCTTGTCATGTCTGCTCATCTTTTCGTCTTTGAATTGCCTGGATTGGTCTCTCCTAGATGCCTCTTTTATTAGAATTACATATTTTATTCTTTCATCCTTCACCTTAGGTAAAACTTACTGTTCTTTTTTTCTAAGTAGGTGCTTAGCAGGTAAAGTTCAGTAGTAAAAGTTCAGATCCTGTGAAGAGAGGACTGATTCTTACCAGGTATGGCTATGCAATCAGCTTTTTAGTGGGAGAACTTCAGCTGGTTCCTTATATCCTTCATTGTTCGGTAACAGGGCAGGTTCTGACTTCATGCACATGTATTTGAAGTCTGCATAGAGACTTGCATCCTAGACAGTAATGATGCTTCAAAATGTTTCCGGCTCTCTCCATTACCAGATCATATTTTTTTTTTTCAGTGTGCTGGATGGAATGTGTATTCTAGAGATTTTTTAGTAATTTCTTGGTGTCTGCATAAAACAATCTATTCATTGTATTTATTTGAATAATTTGGGGACGGAAGAAATATTTTAAACTATTGTCACATCAGTGGCAGTGAATGTGAAGCAGAAGCTGTGATCAAGAGTCCTTATCCTGTTTTTAATTTTAACAAGAGAATAAAAAAAATGCTTGCACGTGTAAACTGAGTGTTACAATGGAAGCTCCCTTTCTTAGGTCTTCAGAGTTACTAATTATTTCTCTCTAGTAGTACATGTTAAAACCCTGTCATGTATTTCTTGTTCACTGTTCTACCTATGTGGGGAGGGGAAGAAAAACTCATCAGATGAGTCACACACCCTGAAAACGTAACAGCGATTTGAGTTAGGGCAAAAGCTTCCCTGAAATGCACCCTCTCCTGCTCCTTCACACACCTCATTGCTTGTTCAGTATTAGATGCCTGTAAGTATGTGAATGTCTGTGATATTTAAATAAAGCACAGATGGTTGTGGAGACCTGCATTCTGCAGTATATTCATTTACACAAATATGATGGTGGTATCCTTATAGTAGCCTGAAGGGGACCTACAAGAAAGTCAGAGCGGGACATTTTACAAGGGCATGTAGTTAGAAGATGAGGGGGAATGATTTCAAACTGAAAAAGGGAAGGTTTAGATTAGATATTAGGAAGAAATTCTTTACCGTGTGTGTGGTGAGGCACTGGGACAGGTTGCCCAGAGAGGCTGTGGATGTTCCATCCCTGACAGTGTTCAAGGCCATGTTGAATGGGGCTCTGAGTAACCCTGTCTAGTGGAAGGTGTCCCTGACCATGGCAAGGGGGTTAAAATTTTTTTATCATTAAAGTGCTTTCCAACCCAAACCATTCTATGACTCTGTGATGATTCTATTTGTGTTGTTCGTGTCTGCTATAGTAAAGCCATCTAAAAAGAAAACTAGAGAGGGAAAAAGTGGACAAGGAGAGTGCTACTTGATGAGCCACTGGTGATCTGGATATTCTTGGCTAAGGTCAGAAGATGAAAGAAAAATAATGAAACTTTTGTTTCTCTTCTTAGGGGCTATATACCAGAAGGTTATGTGACTTCAGTTCATGCCTGTATTACAGTGACATGACTGTTGTTGAAGGACCCTTGTTACATGGTTTCCTATAACATTTACATTTATCTATTCCTCTGGAAATGTTTATTAAAGTTATGAAACCATTAAACTAATTTTGAAATATATATTTGAAGGGAAAATTAATATAAAACATGAAAAAAGTCAGTTTCGATTTCAATTCTTGAGCTTTTTATTTCATTTTATGTATTTGTTTTCCTTTTTAAAATACGTTTGTATCTTGATCAGGATGTATTTCCTTTTTTTGTCTAAGCCTTTATCAATATTAAAGAAACAAATGATCTACAAATTGCTCCTATAACACTAAGGGTAAATTGCTCCATCTTAGTTAGGGCCCCAGTTGTCTTACCAGTGCTTTCCATCAGATGAAAGAGCACAAGTTATATTATTAAGCTTATTAAGTAAGATTTGACTTTGAGCTCAATATTGAGTAATATACAAGCACATTTTAAGAATCAGTTGCTGTCTCTAGAGCGGCAAGAGGGGCAAAAGGCAGGAGGTGTGGGTGAGCGAAATTGCAGAAGCTCTGCATCACAAAGAATACTCCTACCCCAAAGCCTTGAGGCTCATTACTAGGTCCCTTAGCACTCAGGATGCCATAACCTGCCAAAATCTCTTGGTTTGATGGAAAATCACACCTTGCAGCAATCCCACTTTTCTGCCTTGCCTGGTCCTGCTCTGAAACTGTTAGCTGTCCTTCAGTGTATCTCCAGTGTATCTTGTTTCTCACTCAGTCCAAAAATGAGGTGCATTTCCTCGATACCTCACCTGGTCTAATGCCTTCTACTTTTTGTGCCCGTCTCCGTTGTCTCCCCTCTGACCTCCCAGGTGCTACTTACCTTCCTCTGCCCTGCTGCTGGCGAGACAGGCTGCTTTTGGCAGCATTTCTGGGCTGTCTCCTTATGTAACACCTCACTCCCCAATGCCTCCAACCTCCAGCACCTCTATTAACCTTTCCTGACATGATTGGCTTCCTGTGCCTCTCCTTCGTGAAATGCGCCTTATGGAGGGAAAGGATGGGGACATTTATTTCCCTCTACTGTCAAGACTGTTGCTGCCTCTGTGAGCCTTTGGAGACTGGAGAGGCAGAATCATCCCCCTCCTCCTTGGGGTGACTGTTTCCCCTTCACATTCTTTTAGTTTGTATGTGATCCTTATTCCTTAGGTCCTCTAAACATTAAAGTAATTTGCAGTGTTTCTTGGGAGATCCCGGGATATTGTTCTAAGACTGGAAATATTAAAGATTTTGCACAAAACTTATTGAAGACCTCATGGGATTCCTTTTGTGCTTTGAAAGCACTCAAGATCTAGCCCCACATTTTCCAAATATTTGGGATTAAGTTGTTTGCAATGCGATGCTGTATCCTCTGGAATGCATGTCTTCAAAAATGTGGCCCATATTGTTTATGACAGAGAAAAAAGTCTAATGAAAGGAGCTTCACTCAGGTTTGTGTGCAATGGGGAATTGCTACCAGAGTGTTTGGAAGTCAGCCTAGAGTGAGGATAATTTCCACATTTTTGTTAATTGTCTTTGCCTTTTCTACACATTTTGCTAATTTCTTATGCAGGCTTTTTTTTTTTCCCCAGCACTGATAATTTGCTCAAAACTTGGTTAAATGACAATAATTCTATGGGCAATTTAACCACATTATTTTAGATGAAATTAGAATTCACTATCTAGCCTAATACTGTGGCAAGACAAAAAAAGAGAAATATTTGAGCGTCCTGTTAGTAATGGGTAAACTAATTTCATCTCAGCTACAGAAACATTTTGAAGAATCCTTTTTTCTTTCATGGAATTAACAACATGGAAAATCAGGATCTAGGCTCACTTTCTTAAAATTAGTCCAGTGTAGTAACTCAAAAACAGTCTGGTGTAGCTGAGAGAAGAATTTGATCCTTGTATTTCTGCTGAAGTGTGCCCTCGCAAAGAGAAATGGAAATAAATGAGAAAAACAGACTCAATTTACTAACAGTCTGCATGACACAATTTCCATAAATTGTGCTAATAGAGCAATTTATAAAAATTGGGGTAGTATATTAAGGAGAACAATTTACAAAATCCTTTTAGAATAATAAGCTAAGAATTGTTGGTAATGCACCTATATTTTCAAATATTGTTTATGTATAAAACAAATTGACTGTCTGTTCTTGTTTACTCTGTGTTATGTTAATACCAAGTATAGACAAGTGTGAATAAGGAAATACTCAGATTTTTGTTTATCTACAGATTGCATTGATGGTCAACACTTATTTTAGATGCATCACACTTTTTTATGAGAAAAAGATTTCTCAGCTGGACCAGTTCTGGGGTTTTTGTTTATGAATTACTGAAAAATGTTTTTCTGAAACTGTTTATCTTATCACTCTGATGTAAAGCTCAGCATATGAAATTAATACATTAGGACTGCAGTAAGCCACTCTCAGCTAAGTGAAATGCTTCAAAATCCATTTGGAGTTTAGTTGTCCCTCCCAAAATAACAACCAAGATTTAACAGGAGATGCTACAGTGAAGTTTTACATGGCTGACACTGTGTAAGGATTTAAGACAAATCCTTAACAGACAAAATAATGAAAAGACTGCAAGATGTGCTGCTTTATCACTGATCATGGACGGATAAATCTTGCCCTGTAGTTGTTCAGCTCCTGAAGGCAGGCTCCTCTGAAGAATGGCTGCATTGTTCCAGGTTGTTTGGATGACATGAAGTCCCAAAGGCAACTGAGTTTGAACCCCAAGTGCAGGGGACTCCCCTTGACTGAACACAGGGCCACTTGAAGAGCTGGGTCTATCCTGTCAACCCTCTGCTGCCTCCTCATCATTCGCTTTCTTCTCCCGTAGCACCTTGCTGCAGTGTGTGGTGTCCCAAAGCTAAGCAGAACAAGCTGAAACCTCTGGCTAAAGCTGGCCAAAGTGCTGTGCATATCCAGCTGCTGATAAAGCCAGGATGAGGTGCTGGTAGGAAAACTGGATCTGCTACTTTCAAGGCGCCCGTGTACGTGGAATGATCCCCCAGGGCTTGTGTATAAAGTTTCCCCGTTGCTGAGCTCCAGGATGCCAAAAGCTCACCCCGAGCAAGGACTACCCCATGGCTTGGGTGAGTTAGGGTGAGTCAGGGGTTGAAGACAGGTTTGGACTTGTTTAAGGAAAAATGTAAATGCAATTGTGGGATTTTCTTTCCTGTTGTTTTATCTGGCAAAGACAAATGGCACTGCAGAAGAGTGAAAGTAGGAATTGAGGTGGGTCAGTGTGTGCATGTATGGAGATTATAAATATGATGACCTGCTCCAGGGGTGGGGTTGATGGTTTATTGCTTCCCATCTCTGACACATCAGGGTGGTGGAAACAAGTCTGAAGCTGCAAAAAAGCCCCCAGGCAAGGCCTTGTACCTCCCTGCAGCATGTATAGACTCACTGCTTATGGGTACAGTCTAACTTGCTCTTTAACATCCTCTCCTGGAGCGGACTGCTCAGCTCTTCCCGTTGTCTGAACATTCTGCTACCACAGAGACAAATAGTTTAGTTAGATCCCTGGGGCATGGAGCAGAGATTCACTGCATGGTTCTTAGCTGCTTTGTGTGACTTACTCACCTTTAAGGAACCCTAAATCTGCTCAAAACTGTGCAAGGGATTTTTTTTTTAAAATAGCATAACACTGAAATACTATGGGAGTAGTCTTCCTTCTCACACTATTTGAAAGAGCTCTATATCCAGCTCCACCACTACTGAGCACCTCAATTTTCAGCAGAAAATTTAATTTAATTCCTTTTAAAAGCTATCGTTCAGTTTACTTTGAGGAAGTGGAAGATTAGCCAACTGGTCCCTCAATATTCAGAAGAGTGAAGACAGATATATTTGCATATTCTTTTAAAACACTGCTGAAAGTGAATGTTTCAAGATAACATTTTTAATAAAAGCTAGAATAATTCGTAAGCCAGTACATATGCCTGAAAGAAATCCTACTAGACAGTGACATGAAGAAATACACAAAGACATAAAATATGTAATATTTTAAATACATAATATTTGACTTTTTAATTTGAAAAACTTTGAAAAATGTTTTTGAACACTGAACAATGACAATTTATCAATTAATTACTTCTATGCATACAAACACATGGCACTCCTACAACATCTATTTTTGTGCCAATAAAGTGTCCATATACTTTTAATAAGTCTTTGCTTTCCACTGTCTGCAACCTAATTTTATTTTGATTCTTTTCTTCTCTTGCACTTTGGTTGTTTAAGAGATTTCTGGGCTGTTAGCTTTCCCGCTGTCACTGCCAGCTCCTGACAATGACTGATAAGTGGACATCCCTCCAGTCACTGCTTTCTTCGTGCTGAGTGGTGCATGATGGGGGAGCAGGAATCAGAACACATGCACACTGTGCACACAATGAAGTGGACTCCAGCCACCAGGCCTGACAAAGAATGTCAAGATAAGATGGAGATGGAGTGGGATTTTCTTATTAAGTAAATGCAAGATGTTATCTCAACATAACTTTGAAGAAAACATAAATATATGGCTAAGACCAGAGTTTTCAGACAAAAATCCCCTAGGACTTGCCTGTCTTTCACTGCCAAACCATCTACAGAAAAAACATTGTGTACATCACATGTTCAGTCAGTGTATTCATTTGAGAAAATATGTGGTACTGATACAGTTAAGAGTTTATTTTCTCTGTGGTGAGAGTTTCAGAATTGTCTGACTATTATGGAAGCATCTGATACAGGAAGATACACTGTTCCTGATCACAGAGCTTTTTAAGCCAGTTAATGGGCAAAGGTATCTAATAGCCTAAGAAGTTTGGGCATTATAAACTGGGGAAATTATAATTAATAATCTGTGTGTCAGATTACTGTAAATTCCGAAGTTGTCATAAAGTTTATATCAAAGTACTTGTCTGAAATGAGTGGTGGGTAGTTTTCTTAGCATGTCCACAGATTACAGAAGATGTAACATGAGGAGAATGCACCCATTCTCTATAATTGTTTGGGGGAAAGGATGGGTATAAGAATCTGAGTTCTTGGGCTTTGTGTGGAAATGGACATGGGCTGGCAAAATTCAAGAAAGAAAGTACTAACCAGGACTAAATTATTAGATTTTAGGTCTGCTGATTTGGTTCATAACCTCTGTAGGAAGTTGAGGAGCTTGCGACAAATCTCTTTGTGCTTGATGGTATTTAATAGAAGCCTTCATGGATACAGCTTTTGTACCTACAAACCAAATTGCTGATAAAACTACATCTTTGCATGTAACCTAGCAAATGTATCAGATGGTACTGGAATATCTATTTTGCCATTTAGGTAGACAGCAGAGTATTGAGCAAACGGCACTCAGCCAGAAGGCAAAGTGCTTATTTCCTATGGATTGCCTAAACTGAAGGAATAGCTGTTTGTAATTACTGCGTTGAACACAGCTTGTTCTTTCAGTTGGGAATAGATTTTGGTCTCAAATTATCCCCAAAGCACTAGATGAAGAGGCAGATTCTTTCACTGGCATAGCACTACAGTAGTCAGGGCAGTCACATTCTCTGGCTAGTTAGCAGGACATCTGTGTCAGCTCAGAATCTCATACTTACTGTAAAAAACATCCCAGGAATTTGTTGGCTTTTGCTATATGAACTATTTACTCTTGAAAGAGGCCTGGAAATCAGGCAACCACAAGATATTAACCATACCAGAAGTTAATAATTATTTCATGTAGCTCAGTGGCATTCCCCACTTTTAGTGGGGCAATGGACATTTTTTATAATCTCTTTTAAGGAAAATATTTGCTTCAGCTTGATTACTTTTAATGGGTGAGATGGAGAGAACTGGTAGATGGTGTGGCAGTGAGTAGTTATATGAGAGTGACTCATCTTGTGGACCCATGACCAGGTACAAGAGAAGTGCAACCTTCAGTCTGGGTGTTCAGAGAGCAGGATAAGGTTACAATGGGACAAAGAGTATAAAGTGCTCTCCCCACACCACAGATTAGAAATCAGGGAGCTTACACACATGTGGTCATAACTGCTTTCAAGTATATCTAACCTTTTTATTGGAGAAGAGATGGAGGCTGTGGTGAGGTAGTAGTTTCCTTTAGCTAACGGTGATGTAGGGATGCTTTGGAAAAGGGATTGCAGATTGATGGGCTATTTTGTTTTCCAGAGAAAGGATGATTTCTCCTGATTTTCTCCTGCTAAAATGATCATTTAATGGATATGGTGATGATTGGTTCAGGCTCTGTTTGTAACTAGTTAAAATCTGGGCAAAGTATTTGTAGCAATTTTTGTCTTAATGAGAGAAATGAAGGACTGCTTTCTGTAGAGTATAGTAGTGTTGAGTGCAGGGGGTGGGGTGGGTGACAATAAATGCAGTGGTGTAGATGGAAGGAATATGAACCCAGCCATGAAGCATGTAGCATGGTGTTGTCAGATCAGAGAAACACTCCTCCCCACCCTGTACTTCCTTAAAAGAAGGAAACATTCACAGAGTGTGTATATCCCTAGTTTAGATATAATAAAAAAGAAAACACAGAAAATCTGCTCTCAGCTCTCAGAAACTTCCTGAAATAACTTAGGGAATGCTTTGTTCTGAAGTACATCAAAAACAGAAATCTGAGAAAGGAAAGTGTCATGAACTTGTTATCAGATAGAGTGACCAAGGGAAGAACAAATAAGAAACTTCTGCCAGATCCTTCAACTCATTACAAGAGCCAATGGCATCAACTATATTCCTGTGATCAGGTGCTGAAATAATGGCCAAACCAAAACAGGATGGGATTTAAGTGGAAAGATGGTAAACCTTTGGAGCAAGCATACGCACCCAGCTATCTATAGATGGGGACTTCGTAACAGGTGACGAGAGAGAGAAGGGCTGTGCAAGATGAAGAGAGAGGGGTCTGAATGAACATGATATCCTAAGAACATAGGAGGTTCATCACTCTCAAATGAGGAAATCACTACAGGTATGCCCAAAGCCTCTCAAGGGGTTGTTGGCACATGTGACATCTCCTGGATACCCCCTATTCTTAAATCTGCTGCTTTTCCCTGAGGCTCCCTTTGAAGATCCTCTTCGTTTGTTTCTGTGATGGGAGCTCCTGTGTGCTTCCCTGAGGACTCTCCTGCCAAGCTGTGCCAGGGGCTGGTGGTAGGACTTCTTTGCAGTTCTAGCTGTGTGCTCTGTGCTGAGGAAGACAAAGGTGTCCCTAGTGCTGTGAGCTACGTGTGCAGTCCTAGGAGCTGTGATCACTCATCTCAGCTATATCTGGATAGTGTTGGCTCATGTTTCCTATTAATGCAAAGTAATAAAAATATTATTATTATGAAAGTCAGGCTCAATGACAGCCTGAAATAATGAGGGAAAATTCTTGGCTGCCTAACAAAGTCCTCTTCTGAATAGCACAGAAGTAATTTTATTTTCGTTACTGTTTTATTTTGAACACAAAATGTGCCCTGAAAGTAAAGGGAATGCATTGTTTTGCAGTGCTTCAATAACACATTAGCTCAGGAATTCTTTTTCATTTCTAGAAGAAAAATCTCGGTTCAGGATTTGAGAAAAAAACCCTAGAGCAACAGCAGCAGCAGAACCACTCTGAAATACTGGAGTCACCTTTGGGATTCCTATGGTGCTTTTGTTGAGTAGGGAGCACCTTGAATTTAATTGACAATCATCAGCCATCTCCCATCATTCCCCTCAGCTATGCATGTTCAGGGTGATTCACTGGGAAAAGTTTCGGCCTTTTTTGTTTTTTTTTTCCTTTCTTTTTCCCTGCACTAAACAAAATGAACCCCAGAATCAGAGTTGTTGGGCTGGTGAGGCTGCGGCTGGAGGGGGAGCAGGCACTGCTAGTGGAGGGCTTCCACAGGAAGTCCTGTCTGTATATGCTGCTGCTCAGGGTGGTCTGCTAGGGCCACATTAAATGCAGAGGAAAGCTAGATTATCGTCAGGCATGGGGCTCTGGAGCTGAAATAGCTCCATTGACTTCAATCCTATTTTGGCCATGCTGCTCTGCACAAAGAGGTACAAGGTACAAGGTGAGACTGACTGCAGAAGGGTGGCAGGGTGGCAACAAGCCTGTTTATCAAAAGTTACGGCTGCTGTACTTAACTGCTCTTGGTCTTTCCTGTGAATGCTTGCCTGAATTAACTCAGTGCAGAGCTAAGCCCAAGATGCTGCCTCATGCCGGTGCCTGGACCGAGCCAACTTGTCTTCTTTTAGGAGGGCCTATCTGTCTTGATAAAAAGTCACATTTTGCTTATCAATTTAAAAAAAGAAGAAAAAAAATAGAGAGGAAAGGAGGCCCAGCCTGGTTCTACTTTATTTCAAACACTTGTAACAGGATTTTGTCAGAAACGAAATTCATCTGAAGAGGCATCCTCCTCACAATTGCATCTGAAAGTAAGTACCTGCTTCAGGGCTGTAAATGGAGACCTGAGACTGAGGTTCCTGTTCAAGTCAACATGCCAAAACACTGACCTGATCTGTAGGAATGGGAAGGGTGCAAAACCATTATTAACCAGTTCTCCTATGTGCTGAACTCAGCCAGATTTATGAACTGACCTGTTTCACCTTGTGAAAGAAGGAGTTAAACAAAACATCATGGAGTGGAGAAAAGACAGAAGCAAACTTCCCTTTCTGTGGAAAGTCTCCCAAAGTCGCTTCCCATTAGCAGGGTCTCCAACGTTCAGCCATGGAGTTACAAGTCTGCTTCTTTGTCCAGTAGTACCCATGTAAGATAACTGCTCAGTCCTGTAGTCCAGCCACCACACTCTTCCTCTGTCTTCTCCATGGAATGCAGGGTGCATTTATCTTCTCAAGGCCATTCCCTGGAGAATGGAAATCTGTGGAAGTTATTGAATGAACTTAAAGAAAACTTTTCAGATGATAAACACAATAAAAATTAACATTGCTGAGCATTGGATTTCTATGTTATTTCTGCTTGCTCTTGGGTGCTGAAGTTTTGTGCAAAATTGAGAGTAAGTCTAAGACAAATATCAGGAAATAAAGATGTGAAACGAAGCCAAATCACAATATAGTTTCAATAAGTGTAACAGACTAAATTAATTAGTTTGTTTCCTATTTTACAGGACCAGTTTGTGCCTTAGTGGTTCAGATACCAGAATTCCTTCTGATCTGTCTACACGTGTCAAGTGTGACTGAAGGGTCATTCCCATGCACTGGGTCAGAAAAAAAAGATGACAAATCTTAGACAGATCAATCCAACACAGTGATGGAAAATAAGCAGAGACTATATTCTATTTCATTTGTAGTTTTTGCAAAAAAAAAAATAAAGAGACCAACTGCAAACGTATGTTACTGGAACTATGGTTCATCTGCAGCAACGAAGCCTTTATGTTCACACAAGTCTGTCCTCAGGGCTCAGAGCTGACCACCTGATGCTGTGCAGAGCTGTATGAAGCTTTAGGTCAAGAGATGGCTTTCCCAAGTATAAAAAGAAAATACATTCATATTACCAGTGTTAAAATTCAAATGTGTTCACCAGTGTACTTGAGTAATTAATTGAGAATCTTACCATCACAAAAGTAGTTAATGTAAAGTTTGTAATTGTGTTTGCTTAGAAAGGATTTTGTGCCTAAAATCTCCAAACAGGACTTAAAAAAATGGGAAGTTCATCTCCAGAATGGATTGGGGAGCGCAGGAGGAAATATAGTAAAAAGAAAAAAGGAGAACAAGAGAATGAAATTTGCGTCTCAGAATTTATTTTAAATTAAAGCATAAAAGCTTAGGAATTGTACACTCAAACAAATCTGCCACAGGACCTGATTAACATCAGAAGGAAAGAAAATAAATCAATTTCTTAGATAATACAGTCAACACATTATAATTAATGCATTTAAGTATGTGCATTTCTTAAGGGCAGGTACTGTGTTAGCAGTTAGAGTTTTAGTAATTTTTGCAAAAGAAGCTGCATCTCATTATATAATCTTTTAGACCCATGTTATTCTTTCATAAAGGAGCCAGTTATCTTGTTTATGGATTCTTGAGAGAGCAGAGCTGGAAGCATTAAGTATTAATGCAAATGCCTTAAAGTACATAACTGGAAATTCAATCTCTTTCTTTTGCTTTTCATATTATTTCCTTTTTTGAAATCTGTTTTTGTTGCATTCAGAATGTTACATGTCTGTGAAAAAACAAGCCAACTTTGCATTTACAGAAGCTATAGACTTGTATTTCTTACTCAGGCAAGACTCCTGTTTTAGAATCTTTCTCTCAGAACGCGTAAATTTCAATAATAAATACAATAAATCAAATTATTAGTATAAAACCAAATTAACTCTTAAAATATTAAGGAATAGAAAGGGTGCCTCATGTTACAGTGTTAAATTTGCATTTAATGTCTTCTGGCAGCTCACAGAACAAAACGGAGGATGATTAACTTTGTTCTCAAGTAATTTAATATAGTTTTTCAGTTACTTTAAGCAGAAGCAGAGTTATAATAAAAAGAATAGTCTTTTACCCGCCTCTCTCAGTCCCCAGTCTCTGAATTATATTAGATACACTGATGACAACTTAGAATTGCATCTGAAATGTTGCAAGTAGAAAATGCTGGGGTGGTGAAAGCTGTTTATACAGAACAGACACTTTGCAAGTTTACACCAGAGTGAGTTTTATACACTCACAGTCTTTGGATCAAGTTCATGAAACGGTCACGCCCCGGAGAGATTCCTGTGTACCCTTCTTTGCCCTGTGCTAGCCACGCTCATCCTGTCTGCTGCCCATCAATCCAATCCAATCCAATCTGCCAGACAGTACCGCTGGGGAACACTGAAAACACAGAAATGTCCACATGTAGGGACAAGCTGGACACCCCCTGGCGCAGGGTCAGGGCATAACTCTGCAATTGCTTGAGATTTCCCCAAACACTGTGAAAGGTGCTGGCTGAGGAGCTGATGTGCGGCGCTTGCATGAGACTGCATAAGGCGCCTTCTGTGTAAAATGAGGACACTGTGTTTTCTGACCTAGTGTATGGCAACTTGGAACTAACATTTAATGCATTTGAATTAATTTAAATAAACATTCACTTCGCTATTCATCTCCAGAGATCTGTGTAACCCTGAAGAGGCACACTAAGGCACTCAGGGTTTCTCAGAAAGGAACTGCAGGCTCCTTTCCTTCTCCAAGTTATTTTGAAGTCTTCCTAATCGCAGGTACAACTGTACAGACAGAGAATTTTCATGCTCTGATTCACACTTGCACCAGGGTGCTATCTCGTAGGGAGTAAAAGAACCAAAACCAAATACCTTTGTGAGCCAGAGGTTCCAGATTCTCTTACCTAACTTTAGATGTCCGTAAAGTCATCTGAGCCATGCTGTGATCACTCTATAATCAATGGAAAAATAGAGGAGCTCCAGGAGAGACATTTATTCCATCCTCATGTAGAAGACAAAGACTGGTCAGAAGAGACACCCTAAAGGACCTATTTTTCTTCCACTGACTATAAGACAAAGATTTGGCTGAGGCGTAGATATTTTTGCTTTAACTGTGCAAGGTTAGAAGAGTGGAATGCCATCTCAAGTGACTTCAGTGGGCATTGGATCAGGTCTGCTATGAGAGGTAAGGATTTGCATTTAAAACCAGTGTCATGTGTTCAGATTTGCCCTTTAAATGCAATACCACTATGCAGCTTTAATGCCCAGCAGCCTTTGGAAGGAGGGCAGTAAAACTGTGACTGCTTCATTGATGATACTGCAGAGCAGACTTGGCTTAACCTAAAGGTCAGGAGGACAGAATGTAATTCACTGGTTTCTACTTTGCTGTCTGCAGGTTAAAAGGTTTCAAGGAGGGAGGAATTGTGCGCAGTATAATTTGCAATGTCCAATGACCCTCCCAAAAATGTAGAGTCTAAATGAAAATTTTTGATAATCACCCAAAGATTAAAAATTGTTTTACTCAAATTATTTGGTGAATCCTCATGTTCAGATCAAAGTCCTGTTTTAAGTAAGTTCTTGGACTATTTGAGAGCAAGCACAAATTAGAAATGTTTAAACATCAGTAAATCTGCCTGTGGGCAGGAGAGATAATATTTGCAGGATCAGGTTTTTAATTTGAAAAAATAATACTATAACCAAGGAAAAAAAAATAAAGCATTTATACTGATAACATTATATTCTCTGGCTCACTGGGATGTAAATTCCATTTTACTTACTCAACAACTTCACAGGGCACAATGGTTTTCTGAGGTAGCCATCATAGATCAGAATTTCTCTAGATAAACACATAAATGAGAGTTTATCTTATTTACAGTACAGCAGTTTTCATCCTGTATATAATAGAATTTTCTTGCATTCTGTGCCTGTAATTGCCTTTTCTCTTTTATAGTATGTAATCAATTACTTTTTATAGTCAGGTGCTTCCATTTAAGTGAATTGAAGTTTTATCATTGTATTGCAAGTGTTCATTAGAATTTACTTTCCTGCAGGTGAGAGTAATTTCTGGCCTTCCCCAAGAGAGGCTGAAAGCTGACGTCTATTGATTTATGTGTTTCCCTGAATTTAGCCCTGCTTGCATACATCCAAATATTTCTAATCAACCACCTCCTTTACACCCACAAGCAGTAGTCTTTCACTCTTGGCAGCTGAGGAAGCCCTGGATTCTCTGTTGTGTGGCAGTGACATGCACCAGACTTCAAACATGATTTATTTTAAATATGAATTTAAATATAAATATTTATTTTAAATATAAATATAAATTGCTGATAGAATACCAGAATTTGCTGTTGATGGACTAAAAATTCTCCTGCCAGCCCAGGACTGTATATTATGCTCCAAATGTGATCTAGTAGTGCAGCTGTGTGAGTGTATATACACAGATATACATACCTACAGTGTTTCTGAGGGTATAGAAAAATGCCCTCTCAAAGACCAGATTGGTTGGGAGATACACACATATATAGAGGTATGTGTATATATATATATATACATATCAAAATCTGTTATAGATAGATAGATAGATAGATAGATAGATAGATAGATAGATAGATAGATGAATCTGTTATAGAGCCTCCTGTGAGGATGTATTCATTGGAAGTTCATGCTCTTTTCTGTTATCCCACTTTGCTCCAAAAGAGAGGGAAGGAGAGATGCTCTCCAGCTATGATGTTGTCTCTGCCTGAAGTGAAGGTTTTTCATAGCATCTGTCAGAGCAGAGGACACAAGGATTTATGGACAGGATGAGGAGGAAAGGGGAGTCAAAGGGGTTGCAGTTCACTCACCAGCCCTTTGGCAGTGCACATCCCTGGACCCGTGGCATGGTTGTTTTTCCCCAGTCTGCTTGTTCATATTATGGTTGTGTCTTCCCATAAATGATACCTGTCTTATAAATTAGTATAATCTTACATGTCAAGGCTCCTGAGGGGTCTGGAGACCATCCAGTAGCCTTTACGTAGCTCTAGTTGCTAGGACTTTGCATTTTAAGTTAATTCTTGCAGTAAGCTAATGCTCCAAATTATTGAAAGCCTATTTTCCTGTGATTATCTTTTCCATATTCAATGGGAATGAATAAGTGAGTGCTTTTCTTAGTGATCCTCATAAATTTCAGGAAGTCTGTTCCTGAAAGTGAGGAGCAGTTTAGTTATAAACAGAGAGCTTCTTCTCTCACCATAGAAAAACGGGTAAAACCCATGTGGAAGTTATAGACTGAGACACAAGTGCCGATAATCGTCTCTTGTTTTGTCAGAAAAACAAGGTCCTAACCTGACATTTCTGTTCAATACTGAAGAATGAGGATATCTGTTTCCTCTAGCGCTGTCCTGTTCCAGTCTTGCTCAAATGTTCCTTTGCATGCAAAAGGAGAAATGTGAAGCTAGGGTGTGATCATAACACTCCCTTCTGGCCTTAGAAAGCTGTGAACCTGCTTAGCCATGGTGACAGACCAACAGGGCACACCTGCTCTGCTCCCTTGGGAGTCTCGATAATGTGCTGTGCTTGGCAGTGACTGCCACAGGGCACTTTGCCTATAGCAAAGAAATCCTCCCGTGTTGCAGCAACTTGTACTGTCACAGGCAGGCCAACAGACACGTGAAAATGCTAACAAAACATCCACAGGAAGTCCCTGCTGTGAGCACTATTGTATGAGAGGACATAGTTCATGTTTACATTGGAAGGGACAGGATCTTGATTATTTAAGAGTTTCCTTTAATTAAATCCAACTTAAATCTTGCCTACATAGTCTACTGCATCCATCTATCTTTTTCTGGAGGGTAGGAGTTAAAGACAGATCTACTGGAAGGAAACCAAGTTGGACATGGGATCTATTTATACGTTTGAGAGGGTTACATGGTTTCTTTTTAAAACCAGTTTTGGCCAAAAAAAAGAAGTTTTTGAAAAGATAGGAAGGCAATGGGCTGTTGCCAGGCTTTGAGACACACTGTGTGCTCTGGGGGAGTTTCTTTTAGAAGATCTCATCTGAATTTTATAGTTCCATTCAAAGCTCAGTAATCACCAAAATACAGATCTGAAGACCTCTATATTTGGACAAAATAATGGTCAGTTCCTTCTCCTGTCTTCAGACTCTCATGTAGTGTCAGTGACTTTTCCCAAAACTGTTAATTTTTTATATTTGTTTGCCAAACGATTTTAAAGCTTCTCTGGTTTGTGGAAATTCATAAATTTGCATGCAGCAAGTCTGAAATTCGGTAGTTTCTTTTAACCTGGCTTGTGATGTAATTCATAGGATGGAAGTTTCTTTTCCTAATCAGGTGTCCAGATTCAATGAACAGAACAGCTGATTAAGCAAATAATTGCAGGTTATTCAAGCGGGGTGAAAACTGCTTGAGCTATTCAGTGAAAGAGACGGCTTGCCTAGGGAACTACAGATATAGATTTCCTTTATAAATCTTTCCCTTACTTCATTGTAAAATGAAATATTTTTCATAATACTTACAGGTTTCAGTTGTAAGTGTCCAGCCTTGACACTTGTGGCCATTCCATTGATCCCAACAGTTGCTTCCCAGCTGGAGAGCCCATTGCACAGTCTGGGCTGTGCCTCATTGACCTTTCTCAGCGATGTGCATGGAGCTGGTGTGTGTGTGTGTGATAAACTCCTGAGCCTAAATTTAGATATTTGATGAATATTTTTGTGTATACCCTTAAAAATACCTGTACTGTACTTGAGGAAGAGAAAATTTGCAGTCCATCTTAGTGCCAACCTACCTGAGTTTATATCCTGTTTTATTTTATGACTGTCACATTATTGCAGCAAATAACAATCATTTACTATGGTTGTATTAGGGGATTAGAAGCTCTGACATTTATTCAGCTTGTTCCAGGTTAATATGTCAGGACTCTGGTCAGTGGAAATAGGAAGCTACTGTGTATTCTCTGTACAGTCAAACATATCTGCCACATATGTGGCTTTAAATCCACAATCTTTAATGGCGCAACCTTATCCAAGCCTTTCACTTTGTTGTGCAGCTTATAAAGGGTCTCTCAAGACACTGCTCTGCCTCTTTCATTGATTTCATTGTAATAGAAGCAATGGACCATAGGTGAGCCAGCAAGACTTTTGACAGTGTTATCTACTAGGGGATGTATCTGAAACGCATTTTAAAAGACGTTAGGTGGTTTCTTTATGACCAATACAACAGGCAAAACTGAGAATGAATCAAATAATTATGAAAAGCAGATTTTGCTCAGAAAGAAAATATTTGCAAACCCCTTGAAAATGCTTGGCTGCATGCAGAGCTCTGCTGCTGCCGGGTGAGAATGGTGAGAAAAGAGCTTGTCCAGGAAAGATGTGGCTGGATCTCATCCCCATTTTTCCAGTGTGTAGTCCTTGGCCCTGCTTTTGCAAAACCTGTAAATTAACACAGGTGCACAATATTGTTGCAAATAATGTTATTTAATATATTGTTTACTGGGATCACTAACTACTGCCGTAAAGTACGGAAGGAAAAATGCAGCCTGGTTGCAGTTTATCTTGTGCCTCTTCAGGGAATGAAGGAAAACAGTGATCCCTGTGCTGACCCGTTCCTTAGCCTCATCAATCACAACTGGAAATAAAAACATTTTAACTAGCTCTTAACAGTGCCAGGGATCTGTCACCTTCTTTTGACTCTCCTTGTCATTCCCTGTCTGCACTCTCTGGGTGATAGTTGTGGGCAGGACCAAAGCTGTCAGGAGCAGGACTGCATACCTGCTTGCTTTATCACCAGGTTGTTGCAAGCTGTAGGCCAGACTAAAGCAGTGTCTGTCTTCTATGGCTCACTGCCACGTTAAAGATAATCACATCTGGGATCACACAACCCCGTGGGCTCCGGAAGCCTTTACCTGTAGCTTCTCTGTGGTTATTTAACATCTCTGTGCCTGTGCCAATGAAACCTTCCGGGTGGGACCCCAGGCTCTATATCAAGAGCACACAAGGGACTTTGCTATTAGGCAAGTATACACATCCATGACCACCAAGAGACAGAATGAAATATGAAAGCACAGGAGAGGGAGCAGAAAGAGTAGACATGCAGGCAGGTTTACTGCCAGGTTTGGGTGACTTATGGCTCTCCTGGTGCCTGTGAGCTTCTGGAAAAGGTCAGAAGGTGCCTCCTATTTAGAAACGTGAACCCAGCACACAGGAATGAGCTGCTCATAAAGACTGCTGTACAGACAGCAGGGAAGGTATTTCAATGAGGATGTGAGGATGTGGGAGATAGTGGGGATGGTTTTAGCTGCTAACACTAAAAATGTTCCATGGTGTGAAGGGGGGCCAGCAACTCTTGTGTATGTCTTACTTCAAGGCACGGACTGAACAATGCAATTGGTGGAATACTTAGGGTGAACCTTGAAGCCGAAAAACAAATCAGATGCTTCTGAAAGGCAATGTATGCATAGAACTGAGGCATGGGAAATTCCCCTTATATAGATAAAAGAGGTTCAAGAAACACAAGTATAAAACTATAGCTTTGTGACAGATTTTTCAGCTGTGCCTCTTTATTATTTTTGGTTTGGTGGCACCAGAAACAAGCCCTGAGCTGAAGGAACTCAGATGATAGTGAAAATGTATCAATAATTTTGATTATTGTAGCAATAGGTAAAAATTCTTCATACAAAATAATCTCTATTGTATGACTTGATGCACTATGCTGAAAATAAATCTGATTTGTGGGAAATTCTGGATTTAAGAAAATATTTTAGGTGGTGTGAGACTGCATTTCTTTTGACAGGCAAGGCTCAAACTGGGAAGAGAGTTTGAGTAAGTTTTGGTATTTGGATATGATCTATTCTTTCTGAAAACACACCTGTGTAAACTTTATGCAATTGCTAGTATTATGAGATCTTTGTTTTTATAGATCAACAACATAAAAAAAATTAAACTGAAAATTTTTTCCTGGAGCACACAATCAGAAACTTGGAAAAGAAAGGGGAGATGATAATTATAGAGCTTGGGCACATAATCTCTAACATACTCAATTGTTACCTGATCTTGTAGAAAGAGTGTAACTTTTGGCATCTACTCCCTGTGGAACTATTAACTTTAATTAAATAAAACCCCACGACATTCTGGGGGACTTTTCATTATTTGCCTCATTTCAAGGGTAAATTTGACACATACACAAGTAAAAGCACTGTGGTAATAGTTTAAGTGCATGAAAGAAAAAGCAAAAAATGAGAAAACTAAATTACACTTTCTATATGAAAAAAACCAAGAAAAATGAAAGGCCTTAATTTAGCTCAGTTAAAGACAGTACAACATAAAGTACTGTACTTCGTAAAAGTAATTCATTTAAGTATTACAAAACCCCCCAAAATAAGTACTAATGTGCATTCGTAAAAACATGATCGTAAGCATTCGGTGAACAGAAACCCTTCATAAAGCCATCAGAACTCTCCTTTTTAAAACCTCTTTATGGTCTGTTAGAGGGATTTGTTTAGAAATAAAAAAAATACAGGGAACAAAACTCTACTGATATTAAGAAATGTCCAAGCAGTTAAGCACATACTTATCTTTCAGCACACAGGACAGGCATTCATATTTGGTAAAGCACTTCGGCATGCGTTTACTTTCACATATGTGATATATCAGCTATATCTGTCATATGGGGATATATTTCAAGCTTAAATTTAAAAAATGCATTGAAAGTTAATCATGTGCTTAATGTTTTGCGGAAGTGAGGCCAGTTCACAAGAGAAGCCTTGTCTGCTGTAATATTAAAATGCTTTTGTTGGATACAAGAAGAAAGGAAAGATATTGGAAAAACCCTCTCACTTGCTGAGAGCTTTTGGAAAGCTTTTGAAAGGGTGGAGTGGAATAGCCACTTGCTGTTTAGATGATATAAACTTGGATGTGGGGATACATAAATCCTGAAGCTTCAAGGTACAGTGAGATATATTTCAGGAGGATTTCCTTTGCATTGAAGCCAAGAATGTTAACACTAACCTTTATTATCTGCTATCCTAAACGAAACTTCCAAATAAGTGCTTAGGTAAAAAGAAAACACCATGGCTGAAAAATAACTGTCAGTGGACATAAAATACCTGAATATGCAGACACATAATTGTATTCCCAGTAAAGCCAATTATCTTCGCAAATTTAATACAGTTAGGCAGATTGTTTGGATAGCTCTGTAGGTTTAAAATGCAACAGGATAAGCATGTAGTACCAGAAATTTCTATTTCAGTCCCTTAAAAATTGCCTAGAACTAAAGTTTCATTAAAAACCCCCAAACTTTCTAAAATCACCTTACAGTGACTACAGTTAGGTAAAAATGTATATTTGTATATTCTTTTTTTTTAGACACTCTTCAGGGACAGAGGATCACTAAAAACTTTTTGTCTCAGATAACTGTAACTTACATTTTGGAAACATCTTTTCAAACTTACTTTGCTTTTAGAAATATTTCCCGTAGCATAGTCTCAGTCTTCCCAAAACCACTAAAATTTTTCTTATGTTCCATTGTGGTTTACTAAAACAGAAAATCAAATATTTCCTCTGTGGTGCATCAACTACAGTTATTTACCTCGTTAAATGAAAATTAAGGAAAATAAAAAAAATCTAATTTTGTGAATCAAACTAGAAGTTTGCCTAATAATAATCATCATCATAATAGTCATAGCAAGTAGCACTTTTGCCTGATATCTCTAAGTATGCAAGTAGTATTTATGTTATTATTATTAGTATTTATGTGAATGTTATAATGGTTTACATCTCTGGCTTTAAGGAGTGTGAGACCATCTAAATCTGGTTCACAATTAGAGATTTGATCACATGTGGTGACAGTATGTAGCCTGTCCCCTAATATACCATGTGCATATTCAATCATTGCAGTTTCATAGCATAAAAATTTTTATCTTCTTTAGGCACACTGAAGATGGCAGAAGGCTATGAGGAGAGCATCTTAGAATCATAGAGTCATTTAGGTTGGAAAAAGCCTTTAAGATCATCAAGTCTAACCATGAACCCAGCACTGCCAAGTCCACCACTAAACCATGTTCCTGAGTGCCACATCTACATGTCTTTTAAATGCCTCTGGGGATGGTGACTCAACCACTTCCCTGGGCAGCTCATTCCAGTGTTTAACAACCCTTTCCATGAAGAAATGTTCATAATACCTGATCTAAACCTCCCCTGACACAACTTAAGGCAGGTCTCCTGTCTCGGCTTGTGGGGCCTGTGTGCAACTTCTCCCCCTGCACTCTGCATTGGCTTCAGCTCAGAGGACTTTGAGGTCTTTCAGCAAACATGCCTCAACAATACTTAATGTACATTTAGGGAGGCACACAGAGAGGATTTTCTACTTGTTTTCTGATGAACTGTGATGACATCTGAGAGGCTGAAAAACACCGAAGTCTGACACCATGTGAGCTGGCTGCATAAGGCTTTCCTCAATGCCAGACTCCAGTGACTTCTCACAGAGAGTGTTGTGCTCCAAGTGCATACATTTCTCTCTAAATGGACACGGCACTCCCTTCCTGTGTTCATAAAAAGGCTTCCAAAAGACAATTAACAGATTCTTTCCTGTGCTGTGGTATTCCTGAGAACATTCCCAGCTACCACTCTGCTGGGACGTGTAGTCCTGCAGGAAGGTAAAAGCAGGAGTTTTGCATGCCCAACGTCACACAACAGACTTGTTTGCTGTGAAGTAAAATTTTTCAGCCCATTTCATTCAGCAAAATTTAAAAGAGGGAGAAGAAAATAATTTAACTGAACGTGCCCAATTTTTTTCACTTGTTTATCCACAGCTACAGATTTTTTTTGGTCGTTTTCTAATTTTGCATGCAAATACTTTCGTTCACAGGTTGTGAGTAGCCACCTGCTATTTAGACTACTGCCTTTCAGCATAACGCTCGCCTAAGTGTGCAAACCTGATCAAAGAGCTGAAATGAAGTAATATCACAAGTGGCCAAAGATGTGTGCCAGTGTTATGCTGAAGACACATACTGTAAGGATCAGATTATGTCTTCTCAGGCCATGGTGTAAGAAGAAGGCACGAGAAGTCTTTTCATGATATATATACACGTGGAAGGAAGTGCCCGGATTCCAGCTTCTAAATAGCATTGTTGAAAGTCACGCTTTGTACTTGCCTCAGTCAGACAAACTCAAGGTAAGCTGAGTGCAAAGTGTTTATCCTAGATGACTTCTAGATCTGCTGGCAAAGCTGGCCTCTCCTGAAGGAAACGGTGGGTGTTGGCAGGACCGAAACGTCATCCCTTCTTTATCTGAAACATCCTGTTCCTGTTGCCTTGGCAGCAGATGCTGGGTGTGTGTCTGCATCCCAGCATATCTCATCTTTTCTGTGTCTAGCATGCAAATAGGTCAGGTGAAAGGAGGGCCATGTCTGAGGGCAGCCCTGAAATAGTTATTGACTGGGACAGGGTGAATAAAGGGGAGGAAGATTAAAGCTTCCAGAAGACACATTCTGATATTGGGGTCTACCCTTCTGCCAAACACTTTCCACACCAAACTACAAAAGCTTAAATGCTTTGGTCATTTAAAATTAAATTTAACAAAAAACTGTGCGCAGACTTTTAATTTTAAATCAGTTTTAGAGTGCCATGTCTATGAACAAGGTGACCTAGCTGGTATTCACTCTATGTGGTTATTGAACTCTTTGGGATGTTGTAGATAATTACAGTCTATACTGTAGCATTTGAAACTAAATTCTACCAAGCTTACCTCTCTTTGTTTCTTACCTGGAGTGAACAAACATGGAAGAGTTAGTTTCCCAGGAAAACTTTTTTTAAAGTTTGCATCACACAGGAAAATAATACGAAAAATACTATGGTTTTTTCTTATGCCACTTCTTCATATAAAACCCCAATATTTGTGCAGACAGAAGTGGCATAAAATGATAAAGGATTTCATTTACTTTGTTGAGGATACAGTGCCAGTAGCAGAAAGATTTCCAAAGGATGAAGGTTAAAAGCATTGAAGTAGAGGAAGTAATTGTAAGCCACTGCATTTAAAAAATAATTGATTTTACATGCCAATTGACAGCACACCTTTATCTTTGTAGCAGGATACATAGGGAATATGCAAACTTTATCTGTCTTTTAACAGTGTTGAACTGGACAGTGTGAACAGTGTTAACTGGAAACTAAAAGTGACAAATTACTTACAATTAAGATAGCAAAAGAACAACTTAATCAAATACAGAGAAACATACCAGCTTACCTGTTCAACACAATTTGGTGTTAGATATGTACTACTGGGACTGATTCTGTTTGCAGGCATATCTAACAGGACACAAGAGAGCATCTGAAATGTCCATGATGAACTACAGATAATAAAAAGATGACTCTGCTTGTAGGATTAAGCAACACCTTAGCTTTCATTAGTACTCAGAAAATCTCTGTTTCAGTCGAAATGAAAGTGGGTCTCATAATTAAAAAGGAAAAATCCAGCAATGAACTTCCCTGAGACCAGTATATGCTGTTCATATTGCTAAAAACAACAGTGGGAAGAAGTACTGCTATTACTTTATTTCTTTTCTTTGTAATAGAATACAATGTATTTAGAATGCAATCAGTGCATTTTGAAGAGAAGACAGAGAGGCATCAAATAATAATTTAAAAGAACTGCTGAAATGAAAATGCATTAATCTTAAAAATATAATCTAGGCTACCTGAGAGCAGCAAAGTGATACTGAGGACTGGTGGTTTGCAGGCTGTTACAAGAGACTTTTGGGGGATTTTTGAGACTGGAATGCTCCCTTGCCTAATGCCCAAGTAGTGGCCTGGTGGCAGAGGCAAGCTTTTATGGGGATGAGCTCTGTGGCCTGTCCAGGACCATCCATGCCTGGATGTTCCACACCTTCATCTGCACTGCTTGTGAATCTAGTCTTGAAGCTAGCATCACGATGAACCTTGTAGATAATCCCTGGAGTCCATCTTGTTCCAGGCAAAATGGCAGTATTTTGGTTTAGAATAACATGGATGTTCTCCAAATAGTCTGATAAGGAAAGAAATGGCTTTCAGTTAGGCTCCTGCAGAAAGAGAAAAGGCAGAACTGACTGGGAGGACAGGACAGAAATGGGAGGGATCGAGGGCATAGGTGTCCCAAACCAAGGTTTACTTAACACCTAGCTAGCCTCTGGCTTGCCTGCAAGGTGGAAATTGACCTCAGGAACTGTGGTTTTTGGCATCATTCTCACTGAGCAACAACTAGATCAATTCAGTTCCATACAAACAATTTACTCCTAAGCTGGGGACACACTTGCAAAGATTTAGCCTGATGTGAATAAAAATGGCCGCATTATAAAACATTCAAATAGGCAGGTCTTAATGGGAGAGCTGAAAGACCCTGTGACCATTCAGTGCAACTGCCCAGTTGGGTGCCACTCTCTTAAACAGTGAGAGAAAAAAACAGGCCTTTGGAAAAAAAACCCCATCTTTATAAAAAAAGTTAATTATAAAGACACACAATGTAACCTAAGTGCCTTTGGAACACAGAAAGTCAGATTTTATCTTCTTTTCGGGTTTTTAAGAAAGGAACCCAAGAGATGGGACTGAACAGAGCTCTCTGGAGGTTAAAATAAATAGCACAACTATTATACTGAGACCTTGATTATACACTTGCATTGCTTATGAGTTCCAAGGAAAGTAAGCTCAGTTGTGTGTTATTTTGTGAAAATGGTCAGTTTCCAACCGAGGAGAGTAGTGAGATATCAGTCAGCTGCAGCTTTCCAAGTAGCACACCTACAGTTGAAATAAGGGTTCTTTTGTTTTACTTTGGTAATTAAAATAAAGATTTATGCATTCACTCCCTGATCAGTGACAGCCACATTTTTAACATAAATGCAAAAGTAAATATTCTATGGCTTTCCAATGGAAAAAAACTTCTGTTGGAACACAAAATTTATGTAGCAACTCTTACTGTAAAATAGTATCTGAAAAATAAAGTGTTTCAATTTCATTTGAAAAATTTTTATTTCCCAAAGTGTGAACTTCTATCGGATTATCACTGGCATAAATTGAATTTACATTCTTCAACAATAATTAATTTGGCAACCTTATGTATAGTTTATAGTTATCTTATCTGGAGCCTTAGAACCAAATGTTAAAAATACAAAAAGGTTTCGGCTATAAACCCTCTTTTCTTAGACTAATAAATTATTAAGACTGATTCATCTGTGCAGATCCTACTTTCTTTTCTTTGCTTCCACCCAAATGCATATTTTTGAAGGCATGAGCAGAAATCTTTTTATCTGGTTTTAATCTGGCTAAGGAGAAAATCAAATATGTCATTGTCACCTCTCAGAAAAGTAAAAAAAAAATCCACAGACTACCAAATAATTTTTAAACAAATCCCTAATCAACCACTTTGTAACAGGTAACTTGTCTGATATCACATGGATACCTCACTGTGTGTTTCTTGGAAAAATGAAATAAGCATGGCTAAAAAAAGAAACTGTTTGGGTCACTATAAATTCTGAGAAGTTCTACTAGGAAGGTACTGTCAATTCTTTGTAGACCCCAAAGTCTTACCTGAGCATGGAAAATGTAATTTTGGATGGCCTTAATGTGTAAGTTAATAGACAGGAGAAAAAAATAGTACTTATTGTGCTCAGATGTTCAAAGGTGTAATAACCAGCAGCTATTCACTAAATAATCACTGTAGCAACAAGAAGCAATATTTTATTAGACTTGATTTAGGTAAGCAGCGAGTGAAGTCGTAGAAGAAATGACATTATAGAAAATAACCGTGGATCAAGTGAACATGAACTAATCCCATTTGAGACACAAATAGGACAGCTAAGACTAATAAATTGAAAAGCTTAAGTTTGATTAAATATGGCAGATAATTTTCATGAGACTGGACTGGAGAATAGAGGGCCTCAATGCAGAGGAGGCTCACAAAACTGTTTGTATCATTAACAGTTTGTATCAGAAGTGACATAGAAAGATTTTTGAAAAGAAGCACTGGATGTAAACAGATAAATAACTACCATAAAGATATTGAGCCTAGGCAGTCAGACAGAGAGCCTCTAAGAAACAGAAAAATTTTGTGGTGGGGGAAAAGAGCTGTGTGTTATAAGTGAAAAATCATAGTTCTGAAGTGAGAATTGCTAAGTCAAGCTGACTCATAACTCGGAAAGAATACTCAAAAAAAGTCATGAAGCTCTTCAGCTGCATATTTTTAAATAAAATAGTGAAAGAGAAGGCAAAGTGGATACAGATTCAAAATATGCAGGTATTACTCAAGACTCAAATAAATACTGCAATTTCTTTTCAGTAGATGAAACGAGGCTGCATATGGAGATAAAGACAAGACTGATAGCAGGAATACATCTGGCAGTGGATGCTAGAGGCAGAAGTAAAACTGCAAGAGGTTCTCATAGTCAATGAGGGATAAATGCTTTCCCAGGATTTTGGCAGAACTTTTGCATGAATTTTCTAGTCCAACTGTATATTTCTTCAAGAAAATTATCAAAATGTGTTAATGTCATAAAGCTGGATATTAGCAAAGATAATACATGTATGTAGGAAGAGGGGAAAGGAGGCATGGTGTTGGTAAAGCCATTTTTGTGGGCATGGATGCAACCTTTTGTGGAAATGTTGATGCCTTTCAGCTCTGCTGGGTAGAGTCAGAGGTAATTCAGCTTTGCTCTCTAATGAGGGCATGAAGGGACTCAAGTGTACTATCTCTTTCCAATAAATAAGCGCTCTACAAGATAAAATTTTAATAGTGCTTTAATAAATGTTGAGGACTTTGATGGCAATCAATACTAGTTTAACAAAAACGTATTGTACAGGTGACTGAAAGAAAAGCCAGGATATCCATAGGGAATTGGAAAGAGGTAGAAAATTCTCAGAAGACTCAATAAATACAGAAAGTTATTGGTCTGAAAAACAGGACATGAATAAAAACGTTTTCAGTTTCCCAAAGGAGATCAGAGAAGGTTAATCCCTATGAGTTTCTTTGACCCCTCCATTTGTACATATTTCTCATGTAGGAATTGAATTTTACATGAATGATGAGATCATCCAAAGTAAAGCTAATAATGGTAATAAAAGGATCCCACAAGGCCTAAACCTTTATGTTTTGGAGTAGAAGGAAACCTCTGATTTGGGAGCAAGGAAGAAGACATCCTGTTTGCAGACATGGGTCATTTCAAGAGGCCTCTTGGACTGTTTTCTACAGCAAACAGCCCTGGCTTCCCTTGAGTAGGAGACACTGCAGTGGGAGGGCTGTGTGGTGACCTGGAGCGTCCATGAGGGGACAGTGGTTTGCTCCTTGCTCTGTGCCTGCTCTATGCACCCTCTGTGGGGCTATGTTTGTCACTGTGTCAGATCAAACCCAGCAGGCCAGTGCAGTAGGCAAGGAAAACTTAGATCACTCTACCCAAGCAATAAGGAAATTTAGATTCTAGACTCCTCTTGTGATTTCTGGAGTAATAATTTTATTTCTTAGCGTCTTAATGCCGCCTGTGCGAGAAAAGGGGCAATGATATCTACTTTGTCTCCTGTAGATAGACTTTAAACTTTTAGACACAAGGACTTCTATTTTTCAGTGTAAAGAGCACCTGGAAAAAAGCAATGTTGTAATCTCAGCTGGAGCCTCTTCGTGTTACTGTACTACAAATAAATCCTACATGCATCTTCGCCTTTAGACATCCAGGAAAAGAAGACCTCTTTCTATGAGAGACCTCCTGTTGTTTATGCAGAAAAATTCACTAAAGTCTGGAGGTTGTTTATGCTGATTATCAGTTGCTACATCACTTTCTTTTCCCCAGAGAAACTCAGGAAAATGAGGAAAAATCACAAATACCCCAAAGTAAGGTATTTAGATAAGACCAAAGGCTGACATTTCTTGTCTGGGCAGTAAAAATGTAATTTCCTAAATGATATCTCAACTACACAGAGGCTTTAGATTGTACCACCTGTTACCTTTATACAATCCTCAATGTAAAGTCTTTTTCTCCTGTATTTTCCTTTTCCTGTTCAATCTTTTAAAGTGCTTTCATCCAAACCATCACATGAACAACTCTTCCCTTCCTTTACATGTTAAGAGCTAGATGCAGCAGGACAAACGTGGTGAGGAACATCAAGGTGAGAAGCTCAGAAGAAGGGGCTTTTCTTAAATATTTCCTGACCTTAAGGGTTCTGAGAGCCATATCCTACCACCCTCTGCCTGAATAGCACCATTTTCTCCAGGTCACAGCCAGTGGAGCTGCAGTCCAGCAGGGAGCAGTAGGGATTTAGGAACTTGCATGTAAAATAAAAAGGATAAAAAGGGTTCTACTGTTGTTCTGTGAAGGGGAGGCTGAGGTTGAAGAGAGGCTTGATGTGTAACTTGACAGTATTCATGGGGACATGAACATTGCAAAGTTCACAGCCCGTATGCCATTCCTCATAGTACACAAGCAGCCACCATTACCTTCTGGGTTGTAATGGAGTTTTCGATATCTTGTGCTTGGAAAATTGGTTATCTTTTTAGAAAAAAACCCAAACATTAGTAACAAGGAAACCTTTAGGAATTCCTGCCAAACTGTTCTGTGACACACTGCTAATAATGTTAGCCAATGGTTATTTTGCACTTTGAAAACATGATTTCTTTTGCTTATCATATTTCCAAAGAACAGTACATCCTTAAGTGTTTAACACCTAACTTGATGAGGCAACACTTTTTCATTCTTACATGATATGGAGATAATTCAAAATGATGTGTGTATTTGTTATTTTATTGTAATTATTTAACAGAAGCTAAATATGTTAATTTTTATCCTCTACTTGAAGTTTTGAGGTCTTGGTCATGGAAGACCCAGTCTGACAGTGAAGCTGGCACATAAACATATTTTGTGAGATTTTACATTTTTTCTTACAAAGAAAGCCTGTGGCGTGGCAGTAACTGAACTTGTAGAAAGGAGGAAGAAATTTGGTGAAAACTGTATGAAAATCTACTTGGCAGAGTTAAAATGCAGCAGCAATCTGGTCCCCCTTTAGGGAAAAGATCAGGGAGAAGAGAAACATTAAACAGCTTAGCTCAATATAAGCTCTGATGAAAGTAAAATTTCTGGGCCAACCTGACATAACCAAGCCCCTTTTCCATGTAAAACTAGGGATGACTTTAAAGAAATATTTTCTCCCAGGGAAAAAAATAATCCTTACAATTTCTCACAGGCTCTTATGTTGAATGTGTTTCTGATTTTACCCACTTTCCCCACAGGCCATCAGCTCCCTCTCAGCATTTCCATTGAGTAGATTAAAATGTGAAGGGATAGGAAGGTAGGAAAAATATCAATTCGCTAAATACTTACAAGATCCCTTAACTTTTGATAGGAAAAAGTAATAAATAACAGAATTCCACTTCTTGTTTCTTTCAAAATCCTCTTTCACACCTTCCTGTGAGATGAGGAGACTCACAGCCAACTATAATCCGATGCTTCACGGATGGCTAGGCTGCAGCATAAACTGTGGGCAAAGGTCAGAACTGGAAGGAAACCTCCATCCTTTTGACAGAGGCCTGCCTCAGGTGGGCTCAGCCTCCCATTAGGTTTGAGTCAAGCCCTAATTAGTGGTTCTCCTTTGGCCCAAAGTGCTGCAAAAACTCCTAGCCTCTTGCCTGATGGGTTATCTCCTCCTGTTTGACAGGAACACCACCCTGGACAGATATCCTGCTGAAACTCTGCAATCCACCAAAGCTCCAGGTGCCCAGGCTTTTGCACAGGGCCCCTTCCAGTGTGTGAGGTGGATCTGGATGAGAAGGTGGGCACAGTACGCTCCCATTGCTCAGCTGCAGATGGAGATCCAGTTAAGGCAAATTAGATGATGTGTTCATTTTCTGCATGTTTTCCTAATGCTTTCTTGGTTCTGTAAGCATTACAGAAGGTATGTCCTGAGAGTTTAATTTCACTCAGATGCACTGCTCAGCCGAAGATGACTTTTAGTGAGAAGCTGGTTGCCAGCTCTTGAGCTTGGTTTTGTAGGAGGCCCCTTGGGAAGCCCACCTGGTACCATTTTCAACCCCACACACCCATTATTACTTAGGCACTTTCAAATGCCACAGGGATTTCAGTATCGGCTGTTAAAAGCTACCTCTTAGTCTAGAAGTACTTTGCTAAAGAGTAAAGATGAACTGCAGCTGCTGTAGTCAGTTTTTGGGGTGTACATCTGCATAGCCTGAAGAGTTAATAGTTGGGGGATGGCAGTCATCTTCTTGAGAAAAATGGTAAGGAATGTGTTCAAGTACAGGTGAATTGCAGCCTTTCACCTTCTCATCACTGTTATCTGTTATTGCCAGGTTCCTGCTAGATCCTCTGGACTACTTCTGCATTTGGTGGCAGCTATTTCAGATGCCTTGGGATATCAGCTATCTTTACATGTATTCACAGACAGAGAATGACTCATTGGTAGATACCTGCTGCTGAAGGTATATGGGAAAAGACAGCAGGCAGTATTTTTAGAGTTTCTAAGTTTCTCTCTGGCTAAGATTAATTCACACTTTTTATCTTCCTTTCCTTCTGGCTCTGTTCAAAGTTTGCCACATTTCCTTAGCGCTCAGATTGTTCTTGGGCTTTTTATTTATTATTATTACAATTTTAGTTTCTAGGATTCTGGTACTCAAGGTAGAGCACGAGATGGCAGCTAATCATTTGATTGATAACACCACCATTAAATTAACCTTTGTTTTTTTCAATCCAATAAACTGTTAAGCTCATGTCCAAACATCTCTTAGATGGAAAATCATCCTGTAATTTAATAGAGACATTAAAATCACCAAAAGAGTGTCAAAGAGCTAAGCAAGGGAGTCAGCTTATCTACTGAAGGAATTTAATAACACAGAAATCTACATAACTGACATTGGTTCTAGTTGTAATTAAATTACATTCCAAAATTGAGCAAATAATTCCTGTTCATGCCTCAGTTATCTCTGAAGCGGACAGGGGAGTGGTCACTGAGCACTCAGATGTAAAGGCTCCAACATTTCTTACAAGGGAGATGAAAGAGTTCTCTCTTGGCTGCAGGCTCCACTTTTCTGCCAGAGCTACTGACCCTGCACAGTGGCCAAAGAGCATCCCATGGACCTGCCCCTCTGCTGAGGGAGAGTGCTGTTCACTGCATCAGGTCAGACCATTATTCAGGTTTATGCTGAGTTCCACAAAATATGTGGAAGTCTATGGACAATAGTTTTAAATATTATTTTTTGAAACGGAGCAGTAAAAATTTTACACAGGAAGGTCCTGATTTTACTGACTTGAATGTGTATTGATTTGTTGGAATCCTCAGTGGTACAGCTGAGGATTAGCTATATAGCTATATGATGGTATATACCATATAGTGGTTGTGTTTGAGGTCTTTCCTCTGCCCTAGTGAAAAGTCCAGAGTGACACAGGGTGGCAAAGAATAATCGCATGAACAGCTACAAGGTTATGTTTCATGTATTGTTCAGCTACTTAATAAAATGACAAAAGGATTTCCCACACACTGAGAAGACAAAAAGCCTTATAAAAATTAATACCTCTGAGGACTAAAAGGAGTGCATGAACTTCACCAGCACATTAGTGGAAGTGGCAGAGGAGATTCCTCTAAATGTCTTCAAGCCAGAGTTGCTTTAAATAAAGAGTAACACTGTGTGCGACAGAGGTGAAATGATGGTCTATCAAAAGATAATGAAGCTGGAATCTGATAGCAAGAATGAAATGTAAGGATGACAAGCTGATGTGGCAAAGCAGTGTGGTGCATACATATGAACAAAATGGCACTGGATATGTTTGGACAGGATGTTAAGAAGAAAAAATAACTGAGGGTTCTGATAGTAGAGCGAGGTATTTGTTAGAAATTGAAATGGAAAGGGTAGTGCCATGCTGAATTTACCGGAGGTTTATTTGGAAGTTAACCTCTTAAGCAATGCATGAGGAGGCAAGAGATTTGCAGTCTCTCTTGACATTACTTTTGATGCAAAATCAAAGGATGTATTAAAGACCTGCCTCTCCAAAATTCTCCTTAACCCAACAACAGTTCTCCTGTGGAGCACATGTCTCTGTCTTTGGTCCATCGCTCTAGGCAGCCCTTGGCAGAGGTGCTGCCAGCACCTGTACTCTCTGTGTTACAGGCAGTGGCCACAAACAGCTTTTGCACAGTTGTCTTGTGAATCTTCTTGACTGCCACTGGCTAAAAGACATTCACTCTTTCTCCCTGAGTTTCATTCCCAGGAGAAACCGCCTCATAGCATGATTGCTGCAAGTGGTATAAGAGAAGAGAGAAAGAGAAAGCATTCAGAAAAACATGCATTTGCATGGTGAGAAGGAACAGTGTCCCACCCTGAACCCTGGCTTTTACCCTGTGCTGGGCTCCTATTGCAGAACTGTGCAAAGATACAGGAGATTTGCCCAGACACATTTTAGCCTAATAGCTGTTATTTGGGAAATGGAAGAAAAATATTTGGCTCTCAGCTGCAACTAGAAAATTATAATCAGTAATCAAATAACTACCACCTCCTTCCCCCTACAGTTAAGCAAGCATTAATAATTAGCTGCAGTACAAGGGTGTAATTCATTACAATGACTGATTATTTGTAAATGTCCTTAACATTTTGCCATAGCAGTTAGTCATTCTTGTTTTACTTATCTGAATTCTTACACGACAACCATGAAATTGTAAAACATAATTATTGACAACATTGATAGCTGGCTTAAGCTACTATGTTTTTGAGGGCAGGTTTTAGAAAGATCACAATTTATTAAGTGCAACGTTAGTAGCTTACCACCCAAGTAAAAAAAAATACGCTGACAGAATAAAAATATAAATATAGATTTTTTTTTTCCCCTTTCAGGAAGAAATATGAATTGTAGTCCTTCACAAAACAACAAAGCTTGTTCTTTGAAAGAAAAACAAATAGACTGTTTTGTCTGCATGCAATTCAGACATCAACTAAACAGTGACCAAAACATCCCCTCACATGTTGAACTGATTAATTCTTTGCCAGGAAGGATCATGAGAAACCTGGATTTAAAAGGCTTTTTAAAACGTCATTTGTCTACAAAGCCTGCTGCAGCTGGTTTGGTCAGTCAGAAACCTGATATCTATTCTCTAGTAAATACGAGAGAAGAAGAAAAGATGTATGTTTCATTACAATATGTGGTCCACTCTGATTTGTTCCTCCTGCTTATGTTTCCTATCTTATGTATATTTGTTCTCAAATGGAAGACAGGTAGCAAAGAAGAACAGGCTTCCTGGTATAGAGTGGATGGGTGAAAGGGAATGCCTGGGATGTGAAAACCTGCTGAGATCAGCGCAGGTCTGCTCCTTCAGGTGTCTCAGACCCTGTGCTTATCTCTCTGAGGAACTGAGGACATAAAATAAAAACATAGTATGAGTGCTTCAAATAAAACTGGTGAATGTATTAAGAACTTGCTCCTTGGGCCAAGTAATTAGGATTTGTAGGCATTTCTCACATAATTCCCACACTGGGCTAATTTCTTCTGAGGAAAATTTCACAAGAACCTAAGCAAACCGTGAGTTCAAGTCCAGTTTTTAAATTTGACTTATAATTGTACACGGAATCTGAAATACCTAAGGATAATAACGTTGTTAAAAACAATTTTGCATTGCAAAAAGCATCTTACTGAAAAATGGGAACTTAATACTTTTAATGGTATTTAATGCTCCTAAGTTTTGAATGTTTGGTGCAAGGACTCCATCAACACGGTGCAGACACCTGCAAGGGGGTGTGTGACTGGTACCCAGGTAGCTGCCTGTGGTGGGGTGGTTTGCCTTGCTCTCTACTCCATGCTGCCACAGAGACGGGGTCTGACACCTCCTTGGTCCTCTCTGTGACATCCCCCCCACCAGGGTTGGACTGAAGCACGTTGTAAGGATATTTAAACTATCTTGGAATTACCTGTGCCAACTTGGACAGTGGCCCCCTGCACTCCTGCCTCACACCTGTTCTCACCATCCCCCAAGTACGCAGGCATCTTAGAGGGAAGATGGCCTCGTGCCTATCTGTTATTGGGATTTTTCTGTCTGTTGCTTGTGGCATACCATAACACTTTTCTGGGTAAATTATGGAAACTCTCGTGCAAAACAAGGTAATGAATGCCTGGATTATTTTGTGGAGTAAACAGTTGCACTGAATTTCTAAAACTTGCAAGGATATTTAGAGTGCAGCCTAGACACCTGAATGTTTCTTGAATTCTGGGTATCATGAAGCTACAAATTAGAGTAGTCTATGCCTGTGGTTTTCATATGAGGAAGGAAAATTCAAATTAATTCTAATTAGAATTTTTTATCCATCTTTAGCTACAAGACTAATAAAGCAAAAGCGGACTAAGCTAAAAGAAAATCTGTATCCTCTCATGTGAAGATCATGTCTGAGCCCCAATGCACATGACTACAACACCTATGATTTAGTTTGGGCCTGTATTTTAAGCCTCACATTTCACTTTTAGGTCAACATTTTCTCACCACATCGGACTCCTTACAATTACCTAGAACTTTTGCAAAAATGCACAGAGTACATGCAAAAGTGAAAAATAATGAGTCTGCTCCCAGATGCCTTTTATCAGCCTGTTTTTCCTGACACGTTGGATGTGATGCACAGCCAGCTTCTCTAGGAGCAGGCTAAGAGCTCCCACAATTGATAGCGCTTTCACAACTCTTGGGCAAAGTCCTAACATTACTAAACTCAGTTCCTTGTTTATTCCCATAAAGCCAAGATTTTACCTTCAGAATATCTTATTTCAGTTCATGTGCAAAACAAAAGTTTCCCTGATGAAACATGTACAAATTTGAGGTTCATTATAAATGAAAACTGCACTTACAGATCTTATTGCTTCATTATGATAATGAACGTGCTGAGTCCTTAAACACTGTTCATTTTCTCTGTCACAATCACAAGAGGGCAAAGAGAATTTGCACTTACTTATTTCAGACTAGATTTTGTGTAGGCTTAAGGACCTTCTAAAGGGGCTGATTGTAGAAAATTATCTTGCATTGTATGAGCAGAAGTTAGGATTAAGTTTAAAATAAATAGAGTCATTTCAGGAGGGCAAAGTTTGTGAAATTGAAGGAAGTGGTTAGTAAAGTCAACTGGACTGAAGTGTTCAGGGGTTTGAATATGAAGGAGTTGAAGTCTCCTCTAATCAAAAGTACAAAACCTAGAAGGAATTTGCCAAACAAGCAGAGGGAGAAAATTGTAAGAAAAGATTCCCAAAGCTATTTGAGTCAACAACTGCCTCTGAATGATGGTAGGAGTGAGTGCCCAGAAAACAAAATATTTTTACAGAGACACATCAGCAAAGAAGTTGGTTCATACAAATCAGAAAGCACAGGACAAAGTAAAAACCACCAAATATTAGGGTGAAATAAGCCTTCTAAAAAAAGCTGAGAAAAATATTGAGAAAATTATTTAGCCTTCAAGTGATGGGCTTGAAAAAGTTAGTACAGATGGAATACATTCAATATGGGCAAAGGTTCAAATTGACTGAGAGTAACTCAAATTCAAAAGTATTTTTTTATCCAGAAAGAGAAGGAAAATGGCCCCTAGGAATCAGGAGTGGCAGCAGAAGGTATTAGAAGAGAGAAGAAAATCAGCTGGCAGTAGGAATTTTTTCCATAACTCTGAAATATCTCTGAAATAGCACATGTGCTCCTTTAGGCATGGAGGGAGCAGAGCACATGTCCCTGAGCTCTCTGGGATGTCCTGATTGAGCAGCTGGAAACTCAGCCTTGGAACCTTCGATCTCAGACCCTTTCCCAGACGCTGTAGCATCAAGGAGGAGCCACCTGTGGAGCCGCTCTGTACTTCTGTTTGCAGCAGCAGCAGAGACTCCTGGTCCTGGAAGCGAGTGGGCGAGAGCGAGAGATGGAGTTCGTGCACTCCTCAGCCCTAGGTGAGGCTGAGGTTCTCACTGCAGGGCACTGGTTTCTGCACATAGATCAGAGGCCAAGAGCTGAGTGAATGATGATGGAGCCAAGGCTGAGGGAGAGGATGCAATACTAAGACTGGGCACACACCACAGGCAAGAACAAAGAATTTGGCACAGGAGAGTCTTAGAAGACAGTCCTGGAGTTTCTTCTGCTCTCTCAACATACCCTGTGATTTCTCTGTGTAAGAGCAGCACCAGAAAACAAGTACAGGATTTGAAATATGCCAGTAAAAGACAGTTTGTTAGTCTCACTCAGTAGAAATTAAGAAAGTAGCTGTGCTGAATTTCCTGTGTTTTAGCCACATACATTTAAGGTGTAGCCTACCCAGTCTTGGGAGTATAAAAGTGTGGAACTACAGATGAATAGCTAGCTTCTCGGGCTAATGGGTCATTTAGTAGCCTGCCACAAGCAAAACTTAAGGAGCACTCAGTGGAGGAGGAAAGGATTTTGAAAGAAATGATAATGAAAAATAGAGGTGAATGGAACAGAGGACAGAATTCAACAAAACCTGCCAAAGAGCAGTTCACACCAGAGTAATCCCATATTTAAATATTGATAAGGCTACTGATTTTCTGGGGAAGTGAAAGGCAGCACATGTACAAGATCATGGAGTGAGATCCAAAATATGTACAGATAACATGATGCCTGAATATTAGACTTGGAATTGACTTAACTTTCAGATGTCAGGCTTGTAGCCTCCTATTGTGTATTTGTACAGTGAAGCAGCACTATAGACATTTATGATCAGTTATGCAGTTTTATATCTAAGAAGAAACTGCACAGAAGCCATGATGTTCATCAGGGCAACACAAAAAGGTAATCAGTAGAAGATACAACAGATGTGTCCAAAACACTCTTTGTTGCCTAATTTTAGTAAATCTTATAAGTAGCTTTCCTGAAAGAAAACCACTGGGTCTTGTAGGGAGATTTGCATCTTCTCCCCCTCTGTTAGCTGGAATGTTTTCTTCCTGATTGTGGCAGTTCTCTGCAGTTTTCTGATGCCCCACATCTCAAGTTTTCATACCCAGACATAGGCTCTTTCTGTCCCTCTTGTTTGCATTCTGTCACAGGACAGGGAAGGGTGAGGCAGCCTGTGGGCAGGAAGAATAATGTGGTCTTCTCCCATCCAGGAAGAACTTTCGTATCCCATTTTCAGTGTGCTGTGGTGCTCTCTCCTAACTGAGTTTTTAAATTAGGCTACTTCTTACAGCAAGTTTTTCTCCTGATAAACTGCAGGATTCTCCTAGTCGAAGTCCCAGAAGCAGAGATGTCCCTGTCCATAATGGCTGGGAGAAACAATCATGCTAATTAAGATCTGCTCCTCTGTTTCAACACCTCTTGAAAACGCAAAGGAGAAACCAGCATTTACCCAGCCAGCGAAACAAGCAGAGAAACAATCTGTGCCATTCCCTGCTGAAGACTGCCTCATCTCCTGTCCAGAGGCACTCTGCTGGACAGAGACCATCCTGCTTTTCAGTTCATATCTAAAGGCCCTCTGGCAGCTATGGTCAAAGTTCATCCTTCTAATCTTTTAAATCTGTAATTGCTCAGATTAGAAAGGACAGATGATAGAGAGGAGAGACCGGGGAGGGCAGTACAGCAAAAACTTGGATAAGCCCTTAGAAACAGGTTGGAGCTCTTGCAGCCTGTCCTCTATTCTTGTAAAAAAGAGGAAGGTTCACACCTAAGGCCCCACACATCTACAAATTTGTTAGAAATGCCAGAATATCTTGAGCTGATTCTCTGTGAAAAGGCCCTGTGGAGTGCTGGGGCCACATTGCTGACCAGGGTCCTTGAGGAACAAGGAAGCACCTCAGAGGAGTGCTAAATAAAGAGCTGTGGTCTCCAGCTCTTGACCCTATCCCTTCAGGACTGGGTATCTTGCATGCCACAGCAGGTTTCCTTGCAAGACCATCTCAAAGTCTGGGCATCAGAGATGTCTGGACATCAGTTACTGTCTCCTCCTATTCCCAAGAGGTGACAATATAACAGAACCAGATGCATTGATCTTCCTAGCCCTTTTGTGAATTTAACACCCACAATGGAAGCTTCTCATATGGTAAATGCTGAAACTAATTGCTTCATCAAGCCCATTTCTTTTTTTCATTTCCTTCTCTGAGCAATCATACTTCAGTTTGGAAAAGGCTTTTAGCTGTTTTAAAACTGCATGTCCAATGGCTAAATATTTTGCTGAAAAATGCCCCATGCAATCCCTCTGTAACTGTGAAAGAGTGACTTCCTTCGATGAGAGTGTTTTATTTTCTCTAGGTCAATGTTCTTCTTATCAAAGCCCATCTGTCACGTTTCCTTCGCCTTCTGCTCTTCTTATCTGTAAAAATTATGCTGTTTGTTCTTCTTCATCAAAAGAGACCAGGATACAACAGTTAAGTGGAGGAAACAATTTGGGCATGGGCAATATAATCATACATGCCTTTGTCAACTAATGTTGTTTCATAAAGGCATTTTCCAAAGTGGCTCCTAGGTGATTTTTGCTCACTCCAGCTGCTACAGGTTTTCATTCCTTGTCAGCATCACGGAATATATATGTCATGAGGAGGAATTTGAAGAAGGAGATAAGAAGCATCTTTCTGGCTTGATTCAGGGAGCGTGTGCAAAGGGATCAGTGAGGGATATTTGCCTGAAGCTTTATAGATACACCAGCAAAAAAGAGAGAAATATGCATTCAAGATTGGCAAAACTGGAGCAGGAGAGCCAGAACTTATGTGACAGGAGACATGATAGATGTAACTATTATGGTAATGGTGCTTTGGTCTGCTACAAAAAAATTTAAAGCTGTACATATTTTTGTAACCCATTCGCTTTACCTCAACTTATTCAGCCATGCCTTGATGTAGGGCAGGATGTTCTGCATAGTAATACTGAGAAATTCTGTTTGCCTACAGCTTTCCAAAGCTGCTAGATAATTTCTTAATCCATTAGCAGGATGGATATTTGACACATTCACTTGCATTAATTAAGCAGATGTAGGAATAGATGGGTCATTTTTCAACAACCCTTCAGGACTTTTTGAAGAATCTGCTGGAACATTTCTGTATTTTTTTCCTTAGGAAATAATAGCAAATGAATGTTGCACAGATTATTTGCATATTTAGCTAGTTGTCCATTTAAAGACCTTTACTCACAACTTTTTTTTTCCTTTTATTCCTGCTGATCAAAACATCAGCTGTTCACTGGTAAAAAAATGCCCTTTTGAAGGGCGAAAGTCCCTATTAAAAGCAAATACTTTTATTGTTATTATGAAATCATAACTAATGTATTGTTTATATTTTCTAATATTTTGCAAATGTTCTATCAAAATTATTTTCTACATCTTGACAGAATCTCTGCAGTTCCTGAAAATGGTTTCTTTATTTAGAAATGAAGCCTTCCTTTCTTGCACATTCTGAATATAGATTTACTATATTGAGCAGTATTTTCCAAAGCATACAATGCAAATGATTGTCACACGTCTGTGCTACAGCATCAAAATCATGACAGTGTAGCACGGATCTGATGCCCATGTTAATACGGATTTGAATACAAATGTGGTTAAGGCAGCACAGCTAATTCCTGATATGCTCAGGACTCCTTTGATAATGCCTTTGTTTGGAGCGCTACTTACTTCCAGGAGGGCTCCAGGAGGTACAAGGCTTCCTACATGCCCTCCTTTCAGTTGTTCCCAAAAGAAAACCTTCGTCTTGAAAAATACCCTCCCTCTTGTTTTTATCAGCAACATTTGCTATTTATAAACTGTTTATCAAACTGTGCTGCAAAGTACTTTTCTTATATATGCAAATAAATCTGGAGCATGACATGTTTCTCAAACACAACGCTGGCTCTGCCTCGAGGAAGTGTAAGGTACCTAAGCTCACAATGAACCGCGAAGAAAACAAACCTTGCTCTACTTGTTGAACTTTCTTAGTAGTCTTATTTGAGAACATGTTCAGGTTATGATAACTGGAGCAGAATTTCCAGCAGATATCTGCTACAAACACAAGAATCGCTTTCTTTCTGTGCTCTAAAAGATGTTTTGATGGTGTCTTTTTTTCAGAAAGACACCATCAAAGAAAGAAAAATCCCCCTGAACTTAGGAATCACAAACTCTCAGAGGGCAATATGTACTAAGGAGGAGATTTTTATTAAGTACAGCCAGATTCTCAGAGTCATGCCATAGGGTACGAGCAAATTTTGATCCTCTCCAGCTTGGCAATGTTTTTTAGTTAGGCCCCTTGCTTTTACAGAAAATTTACTAACATGGTACAGTATATTTTTTTCAGCACTTGGACCTTTTCAGTATTTTCCAAGGGCTTGCCCTCTGATGAATGAACACATTTTCAAGTCTGAAGACCTCAAAGTATTTGTTAGAAGAAACCCCTATTACATTTCCCTATTTTCTTTTTTATTAACAGAAGAGATTTGTAAACAAATTAAGTAAACTCAGTTACTCAGCCTAATTCTTTTTGGAGAAAACCAGGCAAACCTAATTCTTTTTTGGTAAAAACCAGGCAGATATTTTGAAATTTGGTCACTTTACCCTCTGTGAAGGTGAGGGGTCCTCTCCAGGGCCTTGGCGGGGCTGGGATAGCTCCTTTTCCAAGGAGGCACGGCAGGATGTATTGACCAACCATTGCAGCAACGTTACAGCACGTGCTCTGTGTCTCACAGCCTCATTCTATTTTGTTACCAGTGGATGTTTTATTGGATGGGATTGAATAGGCAGATGTAGGAGGACAGCTTGGTTCACACAATTTGGAGCTCATTTTGGCTTTTAACAGCTGGGCTGCATTTGGCGGCCCTCACAGCTGCACTGATGTAAACAGAGGCCCTGGCAGCTCCCGGCTGGAGGAAGGACAGCCTCCCCCACAGCTGCACACCGCAGGACGATCCGCGCCCCGCTCAGCGGAGGAAGCAGCCGCCTCACTTTCTGCGTGCCGGGACAAGATGGGCTCTGCTGGCTGGTCGAGAGAATACGAGACCCCAGCCCAGCTTCCTCTTCGCTGCCTGCCTTGCCGCGACTGCGCTGCAGACGCGCAGGGGTGACTCCGCATGGCTCCGGGAGCCGTGCCCGGCAGGCACGGGTGGTGCTGGAGCGAACCCCGGGAGCGGTGGGAGGAGAAGGCTGCGCTCCAGGCACAACGCCTCCTGCTCTTCAGCGGCTCTGCGGAGGAAATCTTTCATGTCCTCATCCCTGCTCCCTGCATGCTTGTGCGATGGCCGGAGACAAACAACCTCGCCATTATTGTATTACCCAATGCGGGAAAAAACCACCCCAGCTAATCTTGTTTTGTGTCAAGGGAAAATAAAGTTGTTTTTGTTTTTTTAAAACCCAAATGAAATCATGGTGCTTTATGGATATTTGTGTCATCCTAGGAGAATGATTCCATTAAGATTAAAACAAAGGCTTCTTTTTGCTAATAACCTTTGAAATGAAATTTGTTTTCTCAAGAGTCCTTCTTTTAAACAGGAGTCTTTCTCTTAACTCCAGGGAAGACAAACTGGTATTGTTTTTCATAATTAATCAACAGAAATCTGTATTACAGTAAATATGCGGCTATGTTTCTCACAATGAACAATGACTAATGTTACTTAGCTAAGAGATAAACACTTTAATCAAATCTTTCTCTTTAAAAGCTTAAGAAAAAGATTGGTTTTTAAAGTTAGAATTATTATCCTAAATGCACTATATCTACGTAGCATCAATGTGTTAAATTCAATGTAATCTTAGATAAAAATGGCAAATTGTTTTTTTAAGGCGATGGATAAAATAATCCCTATATGCAACAAATGGGATTGTAGATGAAGTCAAAAATCACAACAGAAATTTTGAAATTTAATTATTAAATTGGTTATAGCCACATAGATGTAAAGAATATAGGAGCTGAGTAGCTTTTAATCATCTCTCCTCGTGCTGTTGTCTGTGCAGATGTTTGCACTGGGAACAACCGCCCCTTATGGGACTCAGTGCTACAGATCACTTCCTGGAAGATTTGGCACAGGGTGGTTTAGAGTGAAGTTTGCAGATTTTGGTTCTGCACTGGCAAGTGGGAGAGACAGAGAAAACAAATTGTGTAGTAAGTGAAACAAAAGCACAGACAACTTACACATCCCTTGCCAGCTTTTTGGGGAATGAAAGCACTTGAGATTTTGCAGTCTTACCGGAATAATTAGAACTACATAATATTTGGAATATTAAACCCAAGAAAGTCTTGGGACTATCAAAAGGATCATTTAAATCCCCATCAAGGAAGGAAGAGCCTGGCCAGGCTTTAAGAGGATGCACACAAAGAAAGATCTGTGGTCTGTGCTGGATGTGCTGCCTCACTGCTAACAAATGCACGCAGATGTGAGAAATACAGCATGAATGAAAGCTAAAAAAAGATCCATCTGGAAGAAAAAAAAAAAGGGAAATAAAGTGATGCATTTATTTATTTTTCCAGCTTCCTACAGGTCTGGTGATGCAGGCTTCCCAGCTTCCACTTTTGTCGAACTGATTTTATCACCTGGAGCTGTACAGTGTCAGATAAGGACAGTGTGTTGTCATTTATAGGGGAAGTTGTTTGCAGTGTCCCACCTGTCTGGTCCTGCTGCCAAGGGGTCAGTGGCTGTTTAATGACAGGAACTCTCATTTTGAAAAGCAGTATGACAAGCATGATGCCAGACCATTTTCTGATAGCTTTGTCATATGCTGTGGGACTATTCACAAACTCTGCTCATGTCTTTATGTACTACGCACCATGAATAGTAGGAAAATCTGGACAGCTGGAAAATAGTCAGATCCATGGTGGCAACAGTGTGAGTGACCCCAGTGTCTTAATCCCTGAGCTCAAAGACGGGGATAGAAAGACTGCTGGCACCGACCCACAGCTCAGGAACAAATGCATGTAAGGAGGATTACATTCAAGATTAGACAGGCATTTTTGTTACCTTTGATCTTGGTTTCATAGATGACAGCAGGTTGCTAAAATCTTCAAGGCTTAAGAGAACAGAGAGGATATTTCATAAAAGGTGGGAGTTAGACCAGTCAAATGCAGAAGGGATGAGTGAGGTTACCACTGGTGGGTTTCAGCTGGCTGGCACTGACCAGCACGGTAAGTCACATGTGGTGAGGTCTGTGCTCAAACTCTGCTCAAATTTCAGCATCCCTCCTTTCTTATGACTGGATGAAATGGAATACTTTCTTCTAGAAAGTCACATTTTGACCATGAACTAGAGATAGGTGTAATTCCAGCAGGTTGGAGGGAAAAAGCTCTGCTCTTTTCTTTCATCCAGAGTATGCACCTTAATTTATAGAAAATCTGTCTCTCTTCTTACATCAGCTGTTGTCATCAACAGTTGCACGGGTATCAAGCAGAAACCCACGAGGTGCTGATGGCAGACTGACCCCTCCGTCTGCAGTTATGGACCAGGCTCTCAACAAGCAGACCCAAACCAAAATCTGTGATCTGAGTAAGACAAAGCAAGGATAAGTTATCCTTCTTACTGTCCTCATATCACTGTGTGGGCAAATACCTCTCTCTGTCTCCTAACTTAGAAACGTTCTTTGGACTAAAGTGTCAGTTTTTACAAATTCATATTTTCCAGTAAGGGAACTAGCCAGAAAATTCCTGGCCAGTTGCACTCACAGTGTCAAGTCCTGTTTGCCAACATTTAGCTGAGACTAGAAAATGTTTACTTTAGTCTTAGCAGACTTAGCAAGACTTAAGCAAGGCATCAGAGGTTGACATTGGCATCAGAGGTGACAGAAGAAATGCTTTGATGCCAGTTACCAGCTGTTGTCTTGATTTGCAGGGAAATGGTCTTCAGTGTCATCCTTCTTTCTTTTGATGAGGGAAGCACACCTATGTTTGACCTACTAATATTCATTTTGGCATCTCTACAACACATTCACAGTGACTGTCTTGACCTGTTTCATGCCAAAACCTAACAGCACTGCTGGAAATATGAGCCATGCTTTCCAGTTTAAACAGAGTATTAACTCCTTTTCCCAGTGTCCTGGGTTAGGCCATAAGATATGAACAATTTCCATGCTGCCCCCACAGAAGACAGAAAACTTCATTTCCCTCCATTTCTGCTCCCTTGCGCTGCTGGATGCAAACCTTTTCCCATCAAACTGCCCTGCATTGCCCGGATGATCTAATTCCTTCTGCACAAAAGCTTTTCTGAGAGCTCCAGTGCTGCACTCTGTCAGAGGTCAGAACTAGGAGGCATCTTTTGGCTCTTGCTATCTGTTGCTTCCCTGTGACACATGTTGAACATGTGCTGGGTGAGCATTTTCCCTTTTAACACAAGTCACATTCCTGGTACTGCCTCATCAGCAGCATCTGACTGGCTGGAAGAGAGGAAGGAAACGGTGAATGCATTTGAAAAATCAGTGATGGCCAGGCAGCTGAAGGACATGACATATAAACTTTTCAGAAAATGCTTTAAAGGGCAGACATTCACTTAACCCCATCTGGAGCACGTAGCAAGCTGTTTGGCTTTGTTCGTTCTTCTGGACAATTCTAGTGACGACAGCACCAGATATATTTTTATGAAGAATACCACGTGGTGAGCACCTGCATGAGTAATGCTCTCAGTCCACAGCATTTTGTCTTACATGCTCTTTGTAGTCTCAGTTTCTGTGCTGAGTTGCACAATTTTTCCCTTTTAAAAATGCAGAGCTGGTATTTTTTCACTGAGTCTGCAGGACAGGTAAAACCAGCCAAAATATATAAAAAAATCTGAGTGCTGAGAGCAAATGGATTCTTGAAAAATATCCGATGAAAATGACTCTGATCCTGACAAATTCATTATTTTGTCCTCATGCAATAGCAAATGCATGGGAAGGAACAAAGCTGTGGTGACCATAGAAAATATTCATTGTTTGCCATGAGAGAGGTTAAAATGTGCTAACCAGTTATCAGGTACACAGAGAGGGCATTGTGCCAGATGCACAGATTGATGGGTTATAAAATGATTTGAAAACTGAAGGTCATATAGATGGCATACTGCAAATTAGACATTTAAGCAGATGGCAGGGGTATTCATTAGTCCACCTGGCTGGAAGAGGGAATTTTCCGATGTTGCACAAAAATGTCAGCAGATAAATAATAAAAACCAGTTCAGATAAGTGGGCTAAACTGTGCTAATTACTTACTTGTCATTTTCCACATTTCTGGTCTTGGTCATTTTTCACTTGTAACAGTTTGTTTTTCTATATCATAGCCACCAGCCTAGTCCCAGGCAATACAAGATACCAAAAGCACGTAGGGGGGGAAATTTTGAGTGAAATTACATGTCCTATTAGTATGGTACCTGCATTTAAAATTTTTCCTCTGGGAGTGCAAAAGTAATTAGTTAGAAGGAAAGGAAATTTAGATAGCCACTCTTGTACCTTGTCACTGTCATAAGCAGCATAGAGTGGGACATGGAAAAGTGAACAGGAAGGGGAAAATAAGCCCTGTGAGAAGGTCAGGATGAGCAGGAGACAAAGTAATGAGATAGAAAATGTGACTCTAACTGCAAGCCCTCACAAAACTCCCTGTGTAGAGACATGATGCGGTTGACTTGTCACAAGGGCAGCATCATGCCAACTATCTGGAAAGTGGAAATAAATGTAATTTTGGTTTTGAGGCACAGCTAGGACATTTCTGGCACCTGGTCCTCCCAATAGACCCCACTGGACCTATCGCTTGTGCGTGTCACATATGACTCTGTAGCTGAGAGAAAGCCACCTTCCTTCCACTGTGCTTGAAGCAGATAGGCTGTAACAGAGAGGGAGGGAGGTTTCATTAGCATCACTAAGCAGTGGCCCATGCCCTTTCTGGGATGGGATTCATTGGCATTACAATTCAGTGGCAAAGAGCCACATTTATACAGGAGAGATGCTGGATTGATGGGAAAGGTTTATATTCTCCTGCTGTTTTGTTTTCAGTGGATATTATTTTTGGTATCAAACCAGAGGCTCAAGAGGAAGTGAGGCAGTACAGGGTCAGCCAGCTATGATCCCACCAAGCGACACATCTCTGAAGCAAAAACAGGGCCTCTTTCTCTGCTCCTTGAATAGTCTTAGCCAAATCCTAATAGTGGAAAGGTCAGAATAATTAGACAGAAGCACTCAGCTTCCTATTCAGTGGTGAGAGGAGAGAACTGTGAGAGTTTTGCTTTGTGCTAAGAGAGGATGCATTGCTATATGTCCTTGTTCAACACAGTTCGAAATAAATCTCAGCTACAGAAGTACATGTCATGGCCTCAGGATATCTTTTCTTTGTTGAAAGGATATGCAGCTATGTTAGAGATGAAGGCATTACCTAGAAACTGAGGAGTCCTGCTGCAGAAAGAACATGACTGTCCACAGCACTCTGTGACAGAGCTGTTTTCCACCACGCCCTTTTGCTCAAGAGAGAGGTATCATTTCAATGTTTGCTTTCTTTTCCCAGCTGACATAGTATTGCTTCAAGAAGTATTCTCAGAACACTGAGTTGGCAGTGGCCTTGTTTTGAGGACAAGCATTAACTTTCACCAGAAAAAAAAGGGCTGTATTTTAAGGATCGTGCTGAATATTGAAGGAAGAGTAAGACACTAGATACTTTGTGGTGTTTTATAAGAGAAGTTTTCATGCAAAAATGCACTGGCATTCATGAACTTAATTGATTAATTGCTTGCTAGCTAGTATAATGACCTTGTTTCTAGTTAAGAACCTGACTGAATGTGAAACAGTCCTACCTGCAAGTAGATGGGATTCACATGATTCTGAGATGTTCATTGTTAGCTATAGGGTAAAGTTTGTCCTCTGCATTCCCACCGTGGTGGGATCTTAGAAGAAAAAGGAAAAAGGTTGGTTGTCCTGGGGCAGCATAGCTAGTGTAGTGCCCAGTTTCCTAGAGGAATGGCAGTGGATGCCTTGGAGAGAACATGAAGCAAGGGCCATGCAATCCCTCCCCAGAGCTCTCTCCAGCTCCCAGCAGCTTGTGTTCCCAGTGCCCTGAATTAGAAATAGTGTCCTTGCATTTAATGTCTCTTATTGGGTGCTGTGCAGCACCACATGAGGGAATGGGGAAAAATTGCCTCCAACCTGCCTGCAGGAAGGTGGGAGAAAGCAGGAGCAGAGGGAGCATCTCCTCTCAATTACACAGCCTACAGGAAGCCGAACTTTTGCTGGCACACCCAAAAACTGCATGCTCTGACATTCTCCAAGGCCTGGGGGTCTTGTGGAGTGCCATGGACTCCTGGAATGGTAAAGCCAAAATCTTCCTATCTACCCTAGATGGTACTCATGGGGATGGGTGGGTTCAGGAGCACGTGAGGAAATGTGTCCATGCATGGCTGCCTGCCACATACTTGGCTCTTGGGGCAAGTCCTTGCCCCAAAACTCTGCAGCTCAGCCCTGCATCCACAGGTTCTGTGCTCATCAGGCACCACAGAGCTTTTCCTCAGTAAAAAACTGCATTAAATGTGTCTTTGAGGTTTGTGCTTTTTTTCAAAAGGAGTATCTGCCACCAAGTGGAAAATGTTATCACTTCACCAATATTTATAGATTATTACCAGTAATAATCTTAACATTAATCTTGCTTGTTACTCTGAAAGAGTTCAAAACAAGCAGACAGATAGAAAAATGTGATGCTGAAACAGAGCATCAGTCGTCTTGCCGGTTCCTTTTGAGCACCGATGAGAGCCCTTGCTGGGGCACAGCCTGCTGTGTGCTTAAACACAGAGAAACGACAGAGGGGCTGTGGTGTGGAGAACGCCTTTCATTCTTTGGCTCTACAGCTGGGCCTCTTGACATCAGAGATAATTCTCCTGAAATACAGAAACAGCAGCAATTCAAATTCAATTTGAAACTTCTGGAGCATTGGTTTCTAATTCTTATACCAAGCCTCATCTGTTGCTTTGACTTAAGCCATTTCAAACTAACCCTAGCTACAGCAACAATTAATGTGTTTAGTTGCAGAAATCTTAGGAGGAGTGCCCTGATGTATCAGTGACTGATGAGAACAACTGTTTTGTTTTTTCCTTTCCCATCCATTATACTTTCTATAAAACCTTCAGCAGGGACAAATGCTCTGAGAAACCAAAGAGAATGTATTCCCCTGGCCTGTGGATGTATTGTCAGCAGTTCCTGGCTGGTCATGACCAGAACTTCAAATGACTAAAAGTCAGCTCTTACATTTTTAGCTCTGCTTCAGGCTCTTGACATACATCCAGAGACAGCAGATGTGATGTAAGGGAAAAAAAACCAAACATGACACAAAGGCAAAGAAAGGATCGAGTAGAGGAGAAGGAAAAACTAAAAGAAAAAAATAAAATCAGCAACATTTGGGTTTGATTCTTCAAACAGGGCCAGTACTCCACTGCGTTTGCTGGGATGCCCGGGTACTACGGGAGATGGTCCCAGTACTCCAGCCCAAATTAAGAACAGACAAGAGGTGGAGAAGATGGACATGGGGAAGGTCTGATGATGATGGAGACCTGAAGCACAACAGAACATGAGGCCAAAAGAAGTCCCTGTAAGTGCTGATTGAGCCTGTATTTAGGAAGCCACAAATGGGTGAAGTCAGTGGGCAGCTGTTGGCTTCTTGACCAGATGGCCAGCTCCCGTCATCCCAGCCTACTGCAGAGCTCCAAAATGAAACTGGGGTCCTGAGTAATCAGACAGTGCCTCCTCTGAAAGTGTTGGACATACTTCCTGGGAGGTTCTTCCATGAGTGAGAAGTAATTTTGTCAAAGCTTCTGTGCTTAAATAAGCACAGGATGTTAAAACAGGTTTTATTTGCTACTAGTGAGGCAGGAACAAGCAAGATGCTGTGACATTTTCTTTTGCTGCTGGCTGGACCAGCAGCTCCACAAAATGATTTTGTTCCACTTGGGAAGCCAGGAAAAATGTGTAGGTACTTAATGACTTTTAAAAATGTCTAGATAAGATACATTTTATTCAGCTTTGGGTACTCTAAGATAGGTTAGAGGTCCCTGCCCATAGAAAAATGCCACAAAATGCAGAAAAATTTACTAGGTAGTATGGAATGTTTACAAGTTGGCTTTTGCATAAAACAGCATCACTTTTTGTGCTTGCTTGCAGACAATGCAGGTTGTGCTCTGATAGGCTCAAGGCTGTATACTAAATATTTCTGGGAGGAGGGGATGGATTTTTAAAGTAAAGGTTTTTATTTAGTTATGTTCTCTGATCTGATTAGCTGTCCAACACGGAAGGCAGTAAAACACTTTTTAGATAAAGGCTGTATAGGAGTGTTATTGACTCTGGTTCATTTAGACATTGCTGGCTTGCTCCAAGGAGCAAGTTCACACTTGCCAACTCAGATGAGTATGAAGCAACCTTTGATTCATACTATAAACTCATCCTGGAGTAGCAGTGGTGGCCCTTAGCACAAATATTTGGGCTTTTGAATGATAAATGTTGGACCAGGTATCAACTGTGCAATGGAGGAGGCAGAAGATAGGCAAAATGATAATTCTGGAAATACTTTATCTCGACTGTAGAAAGAGAAATCCAGCCAAGGCTAGTGATGTTCAATACCATATTAACTGAAATTGGGATGTAGGAAAAAATATATGCACTGTAAAGAGATATATTTTTTTATTCTCTGTATATACTGGTTGACATGAATTTATTGATAACTCATATATTTGAATGTCCTCATGAACTATTGAAACTTCATGTCTCTGTGATAGGTGCAAAAGCACAAAGTTGTTTACGTCTCTTCCTTTGCAGTCATCAGAATTATTGGCATAAACACCTTGTGGTACTCTGTGTGGACCATTTATCTGCTAATGAAAACTCAGTCCACCTTGGGCTTTCATTAGGTTTATGTAGTAGTCTATAATGTTATCAACTGTAGGAAAAATTCTAAGTAAACTATTTGTATTTTTCTGTCCCAGCATGTCATGTTGGCAAACTCAGTTTCACAGCTTTCAGGATAAACAGAGTTCCTGATCTTCTACCCGAAACACTTGCACTTTCCTCCCTCAAGGGACCTTGTAGTCTCTCACTTCTTCCCTACCTCCCTCCCCTCTGCTGGCCCCCAAACAGAGCCAGGCCAGCTTCAGTTTCTGTGCCAGGATCTTCTTTCCCTCTGCCAGAAGTCAGCTGGAACTGACTCCTGCCTTGCTGCTGTGAGCTCTCTGTCCCTCAGATCTTGGATTCTGAGTGTGTCCACCTGTGTGAAACACACAGTTTTGCAAACACCTTCCCAGTGTGTGAGTCTCAACAGCAGCAATGCTCTCACTCTGCTGCTCCTTGCGGGAGGAGTGGTTTGGTGCCCACCCTGGCTACAGGCAGGGGTCTGGCACCCTGTGCACAGCTGCTGTGAAACTGTCCCCAGACACTGCTTTTCCTTGCTCTGTCCCCTTATTTCCCTGGCACTTATAGGGTCCCTGAGGGCTGCCCACACACGCAGCTTTAATTGCCTTGCCACCCCCCTGCAGCCTGAACAGTTGCTGTGGGGACAGTTTTATTCTGGTTCGTCCTTTTCCACAAGTGCCAGCCAAACTTAAATGAGAGTATTAAAATCTTTAAGGATATCTCTAAAATATTTAAGGATAAGAAAGACTGGAATAAAAGGAGAAAAATGCAATTTGAATTAAACTCAGCCAACAGGTACCTTATTGTGTTGTGTAGTTAATCCAGTCAAAACATATCCTGGCTGCCAGATGTCAACCCTGATCTCCACTTCCCACAGCTGCAATCCCAGCCCCAAGCAACATCNCCCCCCCTTTTTGGACGGTCTTACATGAGGTTTGTACACATATCCTGAGGACTGATGGCTCTATCTGGAATTGGACATTAATCGGCTGCTTAATAGTGGCAATTTCCTCCTTGTCCTGGCTAGGAGATACCATGAGAGTTCCTCTTGGATGTGTTTCTGAAGCATTAAAGATAATTTATTTTTAATTTTTCATGTGTTCTACTGTGTGAATGATGTGAGCTGTTGTGTCCATAATGAAGTTACTAATAACATTTATCAAAGTTTATACCAGTAACAGGGTTGATACCCAAGGAAGCCCATGGTCTCTAGTACATTGTTGGCTGTATTTGGACAGCACACATGGCGTGTTACTAACATGTGACAGATCTCATTAGAACTTGCTTTGCTGGACATTTCTGAAGAAATAAGCTTTTCTTGAACTTAGAGATCACATCACACCACTCCATCTTCCTCTGGCTACCTTCTCAGCTACTCCTTAGCTTCAAGATCTGGTTCCTCCACACCTTCAGGGGCTTTAGCTGCTGTTGTCTTCCACAGCTGTCCTACCTCCCATTCTCTCTGTCCCAGGTTACTTCAGCCTCTTTGTACCTTTCTAACAGCTGCCTATTGGCTTTCAGCTACTCTATATGCATTCTGGAAACAGGATATATTCTCCAAGGCACTACTCCCCTCTTAGTCAAATCCTTTCCAATAGCAAACAGCTGTGGTAGTTATTCTACATAAATAGCTAAATAAATTTGGCTGAAAAATCTAATTACTTTAATGACAACTTATAATCCATTGCTTCACTTTCTTGGACCTTGTAATTGTGACATATTTAATGCAAAATTTCTAAGGAAGTGATTATGGCTGATCTGCATTGGTAGCTGCCTAAAACTCCATGGGGTGATATCTGATAAGCCTAAAAGGACCCATTAGACTGGGTCTTGAACCTGGGAATATAGCAGTAATTTTAAAAGTTCAAGAGGTGTATTGTCCTTCCTACAATCTCAGCATTATCAAAATTGAAAAATACAGATTTCAGATTGTTAAAAGGATAACCAAATGTTCTGCGCTATGGGAGAGTATGCTTAAAATGCCCATAAAGGTTTAACTCAGTCTGGCTGTAGGAACAACCATAGGAATGTCATTAAGAATGGCAGTAAGAGTGAGAAACGGGGAAGAGCTGAAGAAATAGGAAGGCAAGGAGGGAGAAGTAGAAACTGCTGAAATTATTCCAATGTATCTGATATCTAAACTCACAGATTTAGTTTAGCAGATCCAGATAATCTGAGGTGGTTTGGATAACAGCTTATTTTAGTTTGTGAGATGACTGGTGACTGGGATATTATTTATTTTATTCCCAATGGTCCTATAGTAGTCTTACCTTCTTCAGGGTTTTGATGCAAATGAAGGCTTCCATTTGTCACAGAACAGATGACGTGTCAAAGAGGGAGTTTTGTTGAGCATACAAGCAACATTAAAAATGAGAACAATTCAAGTGAGTAAAATACAGGGGTTACAAGGTAGATTTATCTGCTTCGGAAAATATTTCAATGTAAAATTAAGTTGAGGTAAACTGATTTCAAGGATTTGAATTCAGCTCATCAGTCACACACATATTTAAAGTATTGTAAACCAATATTCCATTACTTGCAGCAGAATAATTTGATGTTTTGAAAGGCCTTTTAAAATTACCTATGACATATTTATTATGAGTTATTAATTGAGTGTATGGATAGACATTGTTTACAACATATTTCTGCCAAATTTTGTTTTCTCTAAATGTTTAAAAACTTTAGAGAGCTCTATATTGTACATAACAATGTGCAGTCAGTAGCTTTAAAAATAACACATTTTTTCTTAGTGTGTTTATGCAGAGTCAGTTTATTTAACAAAAGTCAGCAAAAGCTTTTAAAAATTATGTAATAATTCCTATGTTCTCATGAGTAACCCAGAACTGCCATGCTACATAGTATTGGGAATGATGCAGTTCTATAGGAAAGAAGATAAGAAAGTGTTACCATGCCAACTGCATGTGATTAGTGATGGCAGCCTACTGTCAACCATTCTCAGCCCTACGGTCTTCCTTAATCTGAGGTAGCTGTATACAGGCATTGTTTCAAAGGCACCTCTATTCTCTCTTCCTTGGGATCAGTGTCTTTAAAAACAAACCAACCTATAATTATCTTTATGAGTATTTGTTTTATTGTGTCTCATTATTTTAACATTTGTATTGAGGAGCTGAGCCCTCATTAATGTAGAAACACTTGGTACAGCCACCGGAGAAGATGTTCCAATCATCTTTGTGTGACCCATGGGGCTATGAGGTGTTTGCCAGAGCTGGAGGTTTGAACAAGGTGTCTTATGCCAACAAAGAGTGTGAAGCCTTCAGAAAACCTACACAAGCTTGTGGGTTTTTGGGGGACCTTTATGGTTGTTTCTGTTTTTGAAATCCAGCAGAGCAGATTCTAACATAGCTGGGAAAACCATAACGAAGCAGGTAGGTGATTTATTTCTCATCGTTACAGGTTGGCAGCTGGGTGACCTGGAGGCCATCTCAGCCTGGCTGGAGACAAAAAGATACTGGCTTTCAGTTAATAATACAGTGATAAGGGATTTTCTCTACATTTTTACAAAATACTTCTTGCTTTCATCTTCAGAAAAAGGAAGCCAGGAAATTGTGTTCTGCTGTGGTTTAAAATGTGACAGTGCATGATGATCAAAATGTGACTATAAGCATAGATGTAAGCCACAATGAATTTGTTGTCATTGGCTTTGTAAAAGACAGCAGTAACAAAATGAGGGGATAGAAGACAATAGAGAAGACTTGCCTTTGCTTTACTATTAATTGATTTTAATCTTGGTGCCTTCTCCTGGTGATCAATTGATGTCTGAGTTTTGTGTATCCTTCCAAATGCCAAATCTGTTCATGACTGAGATAGACAGTATTCATGTCACAGACTTTGATAGCATCTCTGTATTCTTGCCAGTGTGAATTCACATTAGTATTCAGTATCAGAATAATTCATTTGATGTATTGTTCTTTGTAAAGAGGATTTTGATATGCTTTTATGGCACTGAACTAATATTACTTAATACCTTCTCTGGACAAAGAATTTTAGAAAGTTGTGTGGAAGAAACTTTCTATGTGTGTCATACAAAATATTTCTGTTTATATGTGCCAGCACAACATTTACTTTTTTTGCAACAATATGAGATTGGTAACTCATGTTCAACCTTTGACTGTCTATTGGTCTCAGAGTTCCTTTCCTGCAGATTTGATGCCAAGTGAATATTTCTACAGAACAGTTTTTCAGTTTGCTAAGATATTTTTGAATTCTTACCCCATTTTCTAATTTACTGTGTCATATGAAAATGTAGTAAACATACCTTCTGCACTGTTTCCAGGCCATTAATAAAGAGTAGTGTGAGCTCAGGATACATCGTTGTGAAATACTGCTCGACACTGACTTCCTTTTTGACTATGAGCCTTCCTCTGCATATCTGAGCAGCTTTCCCCCCATATTTTAGTAGTTTCACCTGGACCAAGTTTCTCTAGTTCCTTTGTTATGTTACTTGAGACAATGTCAAGAACCTTACAGAAATAAAGACATTTGACATGTTTTCCTCTGTCCACAAAGCCTGTTCCTTGTCAAGGAGAGAAATTGTACGGGTTCAGATTGATTTGTGCTTGACAGACCAACCTGGCCTCTTACTTGCTTCTCTGGAGTCTTAGTTTTTACAAATAGTTTATGTAATTTTCTGGCATTTCCTGGGAACTGATGTTAACTTTACTCCCCATTCTCTTATTTTCTACAGCTTTTGAAATAGGTGGCTTGTTTGAGCTTTTTCAGTTTTCCAGACCAAACTTTCGTGAAGGCAATTACTAATGATTCCAACACTGACTGACCATATTTAACCACATAAGGTGAATCTACTAGGCCAAGCAATTTGGAAAAAAATAGAAAAACAGAGCCCAAAATAAAGTGCTCTGTAGCTTGTCTCTCCCTTAAGTGACCCAGATTCTTTTCCCTCATGTGTGATAGGTTTTCTTATCATGTAGAATTTAATGAAAACTGAATCAAAGGAATATACCAAGCATTTCAGCCATTTAGCTTCCTCTCTCCTTTTTTTCAAACTTTCTCCCCTCCTCTCTCTCTCTCTCTTTAACCTGCTAATGAAATTCTGGATTTTCTTGTCATCCCTGTGACTAGTTTTGAGTCATATCTCATTTCACACAATGATCCTTCTGATTGTAGTAATTCTGAGTAGTGAAACTTTATTTCCATTTCTGGTATACCTCTTTCCTCTCTCAAAGATTCTCATGGTTTATCAAACTGCATTCCTGGTACATTTCCTACCCATTTCCTTGCCGACAGACTAGAATATTCCACAATTTTGCTTTTGTTATCTCCTCAGGAGTAAACATTTCTGAACCCTCTTTCCCTGTTTCCCATGGGATCTTATTTATTAGGTCTTCAAGTTCCTCTTTGCAGTCCAATATCTTGTCTTTGCTTTTTATCACTTGTGGAGACTCTTTAACTCTCATTTCCTCAGCTCCCTCCTATTTTTACTTTCTACTCTGACATTTTCAAATAACTGTTCCCTACAGGCTAGGCTGGGATTCAGACCTACTTCCCTTCTGGTTGCTTGCACAATTTTCTGCATCAAAAAAATCATCAAACTTCCTCTTTGGGAAGTTTCTTGAGACCCTGCTCTCCTCTTTCCCGAGATGCTTGGAGCTTTGAAGCTTCTTCCTACTGTGAAGCCCTGTACCTTGGGGGCTTTCTGCTAATTTCTCACAGAAGTGTCTTCCACTTGATCCCCCTGGTTTGATGGCTGATATTTGCCAGGATAGCGCCTTTGCTCTTTTTCCTCATTATTATCAAGATGCTCCTCCATAGATCTTTTTACATTCTGCCATTCAGCAGCACCTCTTCCCTGCCTTTCCCAGGCTGAATAAGCTGGTAAATATTCCAGCCATGTAAGTGCTCCCACCAGGTCCCTATTCTAGGTGACTCATAATTTTGTTCTTGCTTAAGGACATCCAGCTCTGCCAGATAGCTCCTCATGCTTTTTGTATTAATACACAGGCATCTGATATGGTCAGAAATGTAGCCTGTTCTCTGCCTTTTTTGTTCTTCCTACGATGTTGTTTTCTCTGTTCTGTTACTCTTGTCCCTCATCCAAGTCAGCACTGCTTATATTTACTTCTCTCACTTGTTCCCAGCTATCAAGCTTTTGTCCCAAGATGCTGTTTTTCTTCAGAGTGAGACAGATCCCTTTTCTTCTCAGACATTCTTCTGAGACCCTCTTGACTAAGTTAGCTGTGCATGAAATTATTCTGAGGATGTCTCTGTCTATGTAGCTATTAAAAAAACAAAGAAAATTTTATTAACCTTTTGATATAAAATGGAGGTTTTGGCAATGGTGCTGAAAGTATGTTTTTGTATTGTATCACTTCCCACTGCTGCTTACAGCTCCTCTTATATTGTTATTATTTCAGATATTTCCTGGGAATGTTTTAGGGTCTTGGAATGAAGACCTGGTCTGATTGCATATCTGGAAGAGAGAGATAACTACTAATAAGTGTTTTTTGGAGTATATATCATCACAACAGATCACTCACTCACTCACCTGCTCACAGAGCATTTTTCCCTAGGCTTACTTTGCTATAATGCGTCACGATTTTATTATCTTTATCCATTTTCTTCTCTCCATAGCTCTTCGCACTCCCACCTTGTGCCTGGAAATTTTTCTGAGACAATTTTGATATCTCCTATGCTGACATAATTTCATACCTACCTAGGAGAGTTAAATATTCTGGGTTTTCTCTGCAATTTGGGTTCGTGCAGAGTCATGGGGAAGAAGTCTCTGCATTTTTTACTATGAAATACAATATTTTTCTGTATTTCTTTACCTTTTTCTATTATCTTTTATCTTGTTATCTGATTCCAGCATAAGTGATTCTTATCATACATTGACATGATTAATATATTTTTAAATTTCTAGTTTTATTGTATGAAATGCTGTTGGATCAGAAGGCTTGCTAACTTCTTCAAGGCCACTGTGTCTTATTATTGCAAACCTGTATTATTAAAAAGTATGCATTTATATGGCTTGAAGATTTTCTGGTGATCTACAAAAGAAAAAAAAAATCTATTTAATTTTTTACTTATTACAACCTAAAAATAATTCTGTTTGTTTATTTTCTTTTAAAACAAGCAGCTCGTTCTAAAGCTGAGAATAGCTCCAGGGAGTACAATATTGGGGAAAGATATTCAAAAGCTCACTTAAAACTTGATGTAGGTATTATACAGACCTACAGTAAGAGCAATTTTACTAAAGAGGGGAAAAAAGTCCTGTTGTTACTCTAGATTATGTATTACATTGTTATGCTGCAGAATGAAATGTGGGTTTTTTTCCATCTAACCTAGGAGAGTATGTGAATAATCATTTAAATCAAGCACTGACATCTGCATGTGCTTTACTTGGCTTGCTTTTAATCAACAAACTGTCAGCCTGTGATATTACTGTAAGTAGACAGTTCAAGTGCCAAGAAATTACAGGCCATTTTCTAGGTCTGTGTTGGTTAGTCAGTTAATACAAGTGCATCTAAGATGTATGCCTCGTGCCCAAACAGATACAAAGTATGCTTATTTTGGCTGGTGGAAGTACATCCTGGAATGTGTTTTTCAACTTAGAACAACTTGTTAAGAGAAAAAAAAAAAGTAAAAATAATAGAAAAAAAAAGACAAGAAGTTTCTAAATGCCAGTTTGTCTGATTCAGGAGTTATTAATTCACCAAGAATTTAAAAGTAGAATAGTTCTTGTTGTGTGATTGGAAAATATGTATAATAAATACAGGAACAAAAGCCAGGGGGGAAAAAAGAGCAATCAGGAGTAGAGATTTACTGCAGTGTTAGTGTTGCATTAGCCTATGTTTGCTCTCACTTGCCATGAACTCACTGAAGCTGCTCATCCTTTAATGTGACCACAGCAGCTCAGTTGACCCTTTCAGCAGCAGCTCTGGAAGGCAAGGTCTGCTCCAGGCCCTGGGACTTGCTTCAGAAAGGAAGGCAGAGCCAGTTGGCTTGATGGAGTTTGGTTCATTGCCTGTAGCATGATAGAAAACATTCCCATTCACCAGAAAGTTGTGAATGTGAAACCCTGCCATACCCATCCTTTTCCTTTCTTATAGCTTTTTCCTTTTTCTCTTATTTTCTCATTCTTTCTGTCCCAGAACAGAGAGTTAGCAGGGCTTCGGAGAGCAACCCTCAACACTGCTTCTCCAGTCTTTTTTAATTGAAGAAAGCAAATCTGGAGAGAAAGAGAGGCTGGTGGTAGCCTCATTTGCTACTGATCATCAGAGATGCCACAGACTTCAAAGAGAGTTTGGCAGTCCTTGTGTTGGCAGCGCTCTTGGAGGAAACTCCGCTGCTAAGATGACTGTGAGCAAGGCGGGAAGTCTTCAAGGCAAAGCTTCCTTTATTTTGTGCTAGGTCTCTTCAGACACTTGATCAGCTGGGCAGAGTGTGCCAAGCAGCACCGGAAGTCCAGGTTGATACCATGATCTTTAGTAACTCTTGTACGGCCAGAAGAAACTGTCAGTTGAGAAACAGAGGACAAATAAAAGTGCTGCTTTGCCATGCTCTTCCTTCAGATTGCAAAAAAAATGGTCATAGCAAGAAATCTGTTTCTGAGCAAAATTTGAGGATGTGAATGTGATGCTATGTTGATAGGCACATATATGCAAACGCTAGGTATAAGTTGCAGAAAGGGATAAAACAGATGCAGCCACATTTCCCATTGAGAGAAGAAACAAAAAAGTCTCTTAAAATCCTGCTTCCTGTAATCCCAATGCGTGGTTGAACAGATGCATATTCTTTCTCACTTCCTTGGCTTCTGAGACATCAGATACCATCTCTTGTAAGGTGCAGGGTGCTGGGTTAGGTATGGCAGTTCTTGCGTTCCTGAGGGATTGCTCTGCTGGGGTTGCCACTGTTCATCTTCAAAGATGGATTTAAAATGAACTGATAAAGAAAGAAAACTTGTATAAAGCATACAGTAACTCATTCTGTTAAGGATTTGGCATGGCATTCAAGGGAAACCAATTATGATTTATGTCAATACAGCACAGATAATTTCCCATTGATTGACTGCCAGAACCTTCATAAAATAATGAGTTAGGCCTGATGCCAGTGATTCTTGAACACCATCAGGCCAGTGTTTCTATTTCATATGTCCTTGACAAGGCTTCTCTCAAAAATTTGTGAGTTAAGTGAGTTTATAAGTTCTCTTCAAATATGCAGACTCAAACAAAACATAAGCTGTGATTCCCTTACGTGTTAGTGGGGTTTTGAAATGCATGCTCTTGTCTAGGCATTTGGCTACAGTTCTGGCAAAAGTGAGTTTTCATCCATTACTTAAAAACCAACCAAACAAAAGGAGTTGCTCTGTTTGCTAAGGATTCCTCTTAGGAGATTAGTGCATGCCCAGATTCAAAGTAGTTCTCAGTGAAAAATAACTCATGTTCAAGCCTGAGGTTATCTGGAAACAAATGGTATGTCTTGAGGACTAACCAGTGTGGGGAAAATCCTCTGTGCTTATCTGGAAGAGTCATTTACAAAGTTTCTATTGCTGCAGGCCTGGCCAATGCCAGTCACTGTGGAGTGTGTGTGTTCATTATTCAAGAGATACAGAACTGAATTTTCCTGCCCTAAGATGGGGAGATGGGGGCTGGCCATATCTGAACTGCTCATGGTGTGGGACGGGTGAGTGGCTGAATGTCCCTTTTCAATGGTGTGAGTGGAGAGCAGGCAGCAACTGGTGCTTCTGGAGAGGACATATACCCTCAGTCTCAGGAGAGTTTGCCATCCCAAACAGACAGCTTCTCCCTTGAAAATATCTGTAGCTCTTCTGTTTTTCTGCTCCCTTGTCATGAACCGTCAAGTCATAGACTTCTGGTGTGAGCAGTGCAGTCCTTTTTGTGACGGTTTTGGCTACGGTGGAGTTAAATTTCTTCATAGTAGCTGGTAAGGGGCTGTGGTTTGGATTTATGCTGAAGATAGTGTTGATAATTCAGGGATGTTTTGATTATTGCTGTGCACTGTTTACAAGGGGTCAAGGCCTTTTCTGCTTCTCACCCCATCCCACCAGTGAATGGGCTGGCAATACACAAGAAGTTGGGAGCTGACCCCAGCTGACCCGAGGGATATCCCCTACAATATGATGTCATGCACAGTATATATAGCTGTGGGAAGAAGGAGGGAGGCTGGGACATTCAGAGTGATGACATTTTTCTTCCCAAGTAACCATTTCTCATGACAAAGCCTGGATTCCCTGGAGATGGCTGAACACCTGCCTGCCCATGGGAAATAGTGAATGAATTCCTTGTTTTGTTTGCTTGAGTGTTCAGTTTTTGCTTTACCTATTAGACTGTCTTTATCACAGCCCATGAGTTTTCTCACTATTACACTTCCAATTCTCTCCCCAGTCCAAGGCAAAATGAATGAGTGGCCATGTGGTGTTCTGTTGCCAGCTGGGGCTAGACCCATACACTTTCCTATTCCTGACTGTCTTCTGTCTTAGGATACTGCCTGTCTTATGTATGCCCAGCTACATCCACATATGTTTCCATGAATGCTGCATACCTAACTATTTAGAGAACTCTGCAAATTTGAAGTTATTGCTTTCCAGGCAGAAAATTCTAGAAAACCTCTTAAAAACAGCCTCCATCTCCCCTTCAGAGAGAAGAGCAAACCAGTTTGGTGAGGTTCACCTGGAGGCTCACAGCCTCCAGGGAATTTGAGTAGGAACACAAAAGAAATAAAACCTAGGTATGGTGAAGAAATTCGTTTTAAAGGAGAAAGAAAAAGGGCCTCAGCTGGAGGAGACATAATTTCTAGAAATGACATAAGTCTTACCAAGCCTGGCATTTTTTTAGGGGATGGGTAAAGTGAACCAGCTAAAGCTGGAATTAATAAATATATGGAAGGTTATGGGCATGTGAAGTGTTTTAAATGTTCATGTAAAGTTTTAAGTCTTTTTCTAATGGCTGTGTGATTTTTGGTTAATAAATACTGCATTCTTTTCAATGGAAGAAGTTTCTTGTGTGCACTTTGATCAAAAGTAGTCTCCCAAATGGAAACCTATTGACAGTGACAGTTATATCCATGGTTACTTATAGATGGAAAAGCAGAGGAGCTGCAGACTCAGACACTCTTTAATAGCAGGTGAGTTACAGAATTTTTTCTGTGAAAGACTTTGAAAAACTCCACTTTTAGTGCCACAAGCCTAAAAGCACTGCTCACCTTGTGACTGTGGGAGAGGTGAGCGAGAGTATCCATAAAATACAGACCCTTCCAGCTTGCCTTTCCTTACACACACAGAGGCCAGAGCCAAACAGGCTCCACAGGTGTCCCGGCTCCCAACCAGACTTTCACATGATACTTATCCCAGCTGCCCTTCCTGCCGACCCTGGCAGGAAGGGTGAGAACTGGCTGTGTTAACTTCAGCAAGAAAAAGGCTTAGTCCTGAGGAAGCTTTAATGTTTGCCAGAATTTTAGCCATTAACAGCTTGAATCCTTGTGAAACTGCCTGCTCTGTACTTCAGCTGATGCAGCCTGTAAATTCACACACAATTCATAGGGGTAGCTACATAAAGCAGTGAGGAGGGGTCAGACAGACGAGGAAATGTGGTGTAATTCGACATCTTCTGTGTACAAAGATTTCTGCTAGATCACCCTTACTCACCCTGGCAGCATTTTGTAATTGTTCAGTGTTATTCAAGAAAACACACAGGGTGCTCCCTTTGCATGATAATTTTTCTGGTGAGCAGTGAGGCATATTGATTTTTTACTTCACTGAGGTTTCTACAGAGGTTATGACATTTAATGTTCAGCTTTAGCTGCTCATTGCTATGTGGGGTATGAACCGAATTTGGCCCTGCAAAATTGTCTCTCCTTGTAGCACTTCAGCAGATGTAAATAACAATCTGTTGCTCCAAGTTGTCCATGCATGAACGGAAAAAAAAAAAAGAAAATTCAGTTCCACCAGACTCGTTCCCATATGCAGACTGCAACAATTCTCTAGAATAATAAATTTTCTCTTCTGTCCCCAATCCCAGTCAAGAATCCTTTGGGAACATCCTGAGCAGGATGATAAGCTTTATGCATGCCTTGCTGGCCAGCACATTTGGTTTCTGCTGGAAGAAGAGGCAAGCTGGCTTCCTTCAATAAATGCTCTTTAAACAAGGACTTGCTTTCACCAGGTAACCCAGTGTCTTAACTGTGGAGCTGCTCCTTCAAAGTTGCAGCCTGTCCCATTTGGTGCAGTCTGCAAGGAGGGAAGAGGTTTCTGAAGTACCCTCAGCTTATCCCATAAATGATTCTGTGGTTTAAATCGCATACATTTGACCTGGTAACCAGTGTGTGCTGTTGAAGATGTTCCTTCCCTAGCAGATACCTGGTGGGTTGGCTGCAGACGCAGAACAAAGTGAAATGTTTCATCTGGGCTCAAATGCAGCCTGACATATGCAACATGCAGCAGAACAGTGCTTGGGGCAGAGTGGGCTGAAGCATCTAATGTCAGGTACAAAGAGGTCACAGCCAGCCAGGAGAGAGGTCTTCTTTAGAGAGACGTTTCTACACAAGGGCAAACCCAAAAGAAGTGTCCAAGCAGCCCTGCATTTCTGTTAAAGGCTGCCGGCCATCGAGAGACGCTGAAGCTGACTGAACACGGCTCTAACTCTGGCTGTGGTGCGTTTGGCTCAAGAATTCAGGAGCCAGAAGACACAGCTCTTCCTCTTTCTCAGGTACAGGAGAGGATCAAGCTCAGTTACCTTACTGACATAATGTGGGATATAGGAGTTCTGGAAATTGGCATTTAAAAGTGGTGGACATATGCCTGTTTTCCATTTTTAAATGGTTCATAGAAAAATATTTCTGTTTTGATTTTCTTAAACATTTATGTTTAAGCAACAGCCTAATTTTCATCAAGTATACTGCCTAGGTGCTCTGGGAGTGCTTAGGCAGCCTAGTTTGGAAGCCAAGCAGGTTGTGTGAAGGCCAGTTTTCTCCTCTTGCATTAGAGTGACCGTCTAGCTCAGTTTTCCATTGCCAATTCATACAGCAAGAATTACAATTCACTAAATGGATGATCAGCCAGCTCATTAAGTAGTTATTCCATAATTTTGTTCAGACTGACAAAAAAAATCCATGCAAGGGATCCAAGCGATGGCACCCCTGTAGGAAAGTATCTGTACCAGCACAAACTCTTTGTTTGGATGAATTAAGGAGTATTTGAAAGTCAAGCTTTTAGATTTCTCTATTCTTTTTGAAAATTAATTTAGGTAATATTAAAATACTTTGGAACTGTATTCATTCATAGGTCCTACAGCATCAAAAATATAGAAAATTTGTTTGTCTGAATAGGAATCACTCAATAAGTGTATGATCTTACTTTTTTCCTTGCAATAAGGTGTAATTTTAAAAATTGAGCTTGATTTTTGTACCAACTGTATTCTTAAAAACATGGAATAAATCGTTGTCTAACATACCATGTTTTAGGTCAATTGCAAATGAAACAATTAATATTAACTGTGTGTGCCACCCTAAACCTTGTTCTGCTTTCTAGTATCACCAAGATGTTTGATAATCTTACACATTCTCTTTTGCTTGTAATTTTTCTCAGTATTTGAGAACCAAGATGCTTTTGTACTCATGAAAAACAAGCAAATATGCTGCTTCATATTTTTTGCATCACCTTTTTCCTTATGGGACACACAGTGCATCTCTGTTTTTGCTAACTGTTATTTCCTCACCTCACCCTCACTGACAGCTGTTTCCAAGGGTTCATTTACTTGTATTAAAAAGTTTGTACAAGGCTCTTGTGTTTTTTCAACGTAATTTAAGGCTGAAGAGCATGAATATTCTAGATACCTTCTTTGCTGAAGTGTAGTGGTTATGATGGATTCAGTTCCAACTGTGGTATTTTGCCACCTAAGCTGTTGCCAGTTGTGGATTTAACACTGGAAGTGCCTTAATCTGGTGATGAAGGTGAGTGCCACTGTACTTGATTTTTGGAGCTGCTTGAGTACACACAAAGGGGACACTCCCTGAACAAGGGGATGAGAACTGTAAATAAGAACAAGAAGAAGAAGAGAGAGAAGAGACTGAACAGCTCTTCTTGTTGTTGCAAGATCATTGCTTATGGTAGGTTTGCTTATATTTGTCAGAGTCTATTTTTAAAGTTCCAGACAATGCAACTTCCATCTCATCCCTTGGGAGGTTATCCACCAACTAATACATCTTGCCATCTGGAAGTTTTTTCCTGATATCTCTGTTAATTTTTCCTTTGTTAATACCTTTTCTATTGTAAAAACTTATTAAATCACTTACAAAATTACAGCTTCTCTGTGGGTTATTTGAATCATCACGATAAACTGAGCAATTATAACTCCTGTACCAAATTCTATATGATGAAATTAACTCCCCACCAAATTTATAGAATAAAATATGCTGAGTTGGAAGGGACCCATCAGGATTATAGTATAGAATCATAGCATAGCATAGCGTAGCATAACGTATCCTGAGTTGGACCCACAAGGATCATCAAGTCCAACTCCTGGCCCTGCACAGGACATCCCAAAGATCCTGCCATGTGCCTGAGGATGTTGTCCAAATGCTTTTTGGTGCTGTGACCACATCTCTGGGGAGCCTGTTCCAGTGCCAAGCCACCCTCTGGGTGAAGAACTTTTTCCTGATATCCAACCTAAACCTACCCTGACACAGCTGTTTTCTAGAGTCCTGTTGCTGGTTGGGAGTAAAGAGATCAGAGTCTGCCCCTCTACTTCCCCTCGTGACAATGCTGAATAGCACAATGAGGTCTGCCCTCAGTCTCTTCAGGCTGAACAAACCAAATGACCTCAGCTGTTCCTCATAAGGTAGTTCTGTATTATAGTTATCACGACTGATCTGAAATACAGCCTTGGAAGAAATGAAAGAAAAAAGGCCTTAACACCCTGCTGACAAGTTATACAGAACCCAGTGTCCAGCCTTCTGTGCTCTACTCTTTTTCATGTGTGTCATACTTTATTTTATTACCTTAGGAGAAACCAATGTTTCAGCTACTGGTTTTAGCTACTTATTTAAAAAGTAAGGATTGCTGATTTGTATTATTAACTTATACTCATGGTGTTATTATCTTAAGATCTGGGGAAAAAGATGTGCTTTATCAAAATATTTCTTATTTTATGCTTTTTCTATCTGAAGACATGGTTAACCATTCTGGGCTGTTTTAACCCTGGACAATGTGAACTACTCTCAGCTTCCTGCCTGTTTTTCTGCCTGAGTTTTAATGTGCTCTTCCCTTGGATTTAGAGGAGATGAACGAGTCATGCAGCTCTTCCCTGGACACACTACTTCCTTGCCTGGAGTATTAACATAAACAGAAACTGAATCACTGGACATGATCTAGCTGGAATTAAAGGTGCAATGTGACTGTTATTGTGGGGTCAGTCCATGGAGAACTCTGTTGCTTGCATGAGGCTTAGATCTTTGAAATACGAGGCTGGAAGGAATTATGTGATTGTCACAATTACCTTATTTATTAAATCCCTTCTGCCATTGCCCAGGGAAGATGGGATTCCAGTGTCAAAAAAATGGCTTTGCAATAGATAAACTGAAGATTGAAGGGATGTGTATTCTGAACAAATTCAAGCATAGAAAAGTATTGCCAAACAGTGGCTAACCTGCATCTCAGCTTGATAAATGTCAACTGCTGATGCTTATCAACTTAAAATATACTGCCAAAAAGAAGGTAGGTAAGGAAGTTTGAGCTGCCATAATTTGATAAATCCTTTAGGATCCTGGGATGTTTAATCAACAGATCTTAACTGACAACCAGCAGTGCCCACTTCCAGAAAAAAATAAATGGAAATGGACTGAGAAAAATAGAAATGATCCACAGAAATAGATGAGCCTTATGTGTGAATCAAATTGTCTGAGAGTCTAAAAAAGAGAGAGAAAGAAGGAAAAGATGGTTACTTTGCCTTGGCTGAGAACCTAAAAAGTGGAACAAACAGATTTACAAAGGAACATTGCAGTTTACATTCAAGATATGACAGAAGCTCAGAGTGTTTAGCAAATCAGATGGTTCTACTGCATTTTGGAAAAGTCATCTGGACATAACGAATGCAAAGATGTGCACATTTGCCTTGTCCTTTTGGGAGCTACAGCTCCCAAAGAATATGCTCAGAAAGAGTATGGCAGGAGGGCATGCCAGCATGTGCATGCTGCCTTCTTGACCACCTTGATGGTCACCGAAGTCAGGGAGAAGAACACAGTGAGGAACCAGGGCTTTGAGCATAAGACAAAAGGGACAGCAATGCCTGCATTATTCCTCTGTTTGTTTTATTTTGGTTTAAAAAGCTTTTAATGTTGGTTTTATCTGCTGAGTCCTGCAGACAAAGCTTTTGATAAGGCAAAACAATTGTTCTTTAATACAAAACCAATTTTTCCCCAGTGATGCAGCAGTACTTTCCTGTAATTCCTCTTCAGAGAATTACAGAGACTTGTCTGCCTTTCACAGGCACAAATCAGGAGCATATCCTTTGTGTCTAGTACCCAAATTAACACCAGTGTAGTTGGGACTGGAATTTGATGTGCTGTCTTGATTTGGCAATGGACTGGAGAAACTCATGATTTAGGAGCTGTTGTACAAAATAGCTTGAAGAAAACAAGAATACTTGTTCCAAAAGAAGGATGGTAATTCCCCAGAGAAATGATGATATTTTATGAAGCTAAATCAAAAACTAGAGAAATGTGTGTCAAAAATGTCCAGGCCTGTGAGTAAACTTGAAGCCTATTCTTGCAAGCCTATTTGGTACATTTATCCACAAACTTGACTGACACTCAAAATAGTCACAAAACACAGCACATGCAATATGATGTTTATCACAATGCAAAGTACTCAATATTCTTGTGTCAAGTTACCACTAGAAATGTCTCAAAGGCTGACTCAGGAGATTTTTGACCACAACTGAGTGATAAAGATTAGAGATTTATTATTGGAGCATATTGAAATTTGACACATTACATCATAGATCTGCACATTGTTGCAACAAAGATGTTTTCTTTGAGTACTATCTTAAAAAAAACAACTGAGATAAGTGAATCTGTAACATAAACTGTCTGGTTGGTTATATAAATTGTGTTCCTTGTCTGTTTGATTTGTGCAGCTCTTTGTATAGCTCTAGGTTCACATTTTGTCCCTGTCTCTTAGCTGTGGTTGAAGGGGGGATGAACAGGCTGCCTCACAGGAGCTAGAACTACCACAAGGCTGCTCTGACCTGGGCTCTGTACCCAGGTCCTCAAAATGTAACTGCAAGGAAGTGAGAAGACTCAATAAAATCTTGGCCCTTTTCACTTACAACCCAGGGAGGGCAAAGCAGGAAAAACAGGGTAGGAAGAGGAAAACCTACCTCTGCACATTTTATCCAATATGTTTTTTGGTTTTTTTCTAAAGGATTCCCTATCATTAAGGAAACTCAGGTGTCTGTGCCAGAGAACATCAGTTGTACACTCAGTTCTGCTGTACAGCAGTCTAACCCAATCTAACCTAGGATCAGTAGTCAAGCAGTGCAAATGGCATAAAGTCCTGTTGCGAGGAGGGTGCAAAATGCTGCCTTCCTGTGTCCGTGGATATAGTGTTCAAAGAGGAGCAGTGAATGTGGCAACTGAACCTGTGTGAGCCACAGGTAGGGACAATGGTCTGTCATTGCTAGACATATTTGGGTTTTGTTAACTGGAGCAAATCAGAACATTACTTTATTCTGGGAATCAGTCAGGACAAGTTATGTAAAAAAAAATAATGTTCCCTTAAAGCTGATCCTTCCATAAATACACCCAGCTTTGTCCTTGGTATTGCCCATGGCAGGGACTGCACTGATCACTCTGTCCATTCTTCATATTGTCTACAGCTCTGTGTCTCAAGTTATTACCCCTGGTGAAGCAGCCCTTCCTCAGCCTTTCAGTCTGTCCTTCTGGGGGCTTAGCTCCCCAGAGGAGATTCTAGATCTTGAAGCATGCTTTTGGGCATTGGTGGATAACTGGTGGGTTGAGCCTCTCCAGCATGGCTCATACTCTGCACACAATGCCATTGTTACTCACTACTAATAGCTGGTGAGTACAACCCTTGACAGGCTTTGTTTGTGCTCATACTTGGATAATTCTGTTTTTCAGTGCCAAAAACATGCTCCACAAAGGGAAAAACATGAGCAAGTTAGGAAAAACCCAAAAAATGTCTAATGAAGAAGGATGATCCTGTTGTGCACTGCCTTTTGACATTTTTCCAGAATTTACAAGCTGTAGGAGTACCCAAAAAGGAAAAATAAAATTCTTCCCCAGCAAATGTCTTTCTTCACAAGGGGTTCAGAGTTGATTACAAGCATATGCTCATGCATACACATGCACACAAGTATTCCACCTGTGGAAGGAGACAATTTCCGGTGAAGTTGTTGCTCACAAGCCAATAGTGAAAGTTAAGAGTCCAGTTGTGGTGCAACTGGTTGCTGCCAGGGTGAAGCTGACCCTGGGACACCGGGCTGTCCTAGAGGTAATCACTGCCCAGGTCCCCGTGTGGGGATTCCAACAAACAAGAATGAATGTGCACACCTGCTTCCAGTTCGGACCCACTGGAAAAGCACTCCTTTAGAAGATATTCATGGCTTCAGCACTCTGACTATGGTCTTAAAATAAGGACCTGTTGCTGAAGGTGTGTTTGGGGAGTCTGGCCTTTTCTTCACCGGAAACTGGGCTATCAAGCTTGGCGTCATTAGATTTTTCCCAGTTGGATGAGCCATTAAAGCCCCATGCAGCTTTAATAATAATAATATAGCTTTTTCTTGTAAACTTGCTTATGGATCTGGTAAAACTTCTCAGAAAACACCATCCATCTTTGTATGTACCACCACAAATTGGGATCCAAAAAATGTGCCAAGAGAGCAATAACCACATATCATCGCCTGATACTCAATAACATTTTGCGTGCTGTTGAAGAGGCAGATAGCAGATGCTTGCTTTAGCATCATTGACAAAGGATGTGCTGAATGTGAGGGCTTTCCAGATGTGTGGTTGTTTTACGATAGAATAAAAGTGACAGTTGTCTACATACACAAATTTTCCTTTAAAAACCCACAAAGAAACCAGAAATGAATGCAAACAACCAGCTAACTGTGCCATCAGAATATTCTGTCTCAGATTGTTTCCTTCTATCACATTCATTTGCACAGGATTTTAGGCAAGACTTCTGCTTCATTATGGGTTGGGAATAAAGGTAAGAAGGGGAGCTTTGCCCAGCAGAAATACTCAAATGCTTTTCAATTACTGCTTTCCTGGTTAAAACATTTTGTTTTAAACAATGGTTACTGCTCATGGGGAAGACTCTCATCACACAAAATTTGGGAAGCAGATATCCCGAAATAATTTCTACAATGCAGAGTAGGTATTTTCCTGCTCCCCAATTACACAAACTGTTAATGGGTAATTGGAGGCAGGCTAAGTGCTAAAATCTGGTACCATTACATTGAATGACACTCTATAAAATAACATCTGTCTGTGTGTAACATGGTCTTAATTCCCAGCCCACTGACAATCTGTAATGAAAACAGCATGCTGTAAGCGCTGAACATATGTAAAAAAAGAAAGAATGAAATACAAGTAGAGTGCTTTTCTGATAGAATTCAAGTAGGAAAAAGTCAGGCTTATTCATTATCTTCCTGTAGTTTATAATATAATTTTATTTTGTAAAGCACATTTATACATCTGTCTTTCTATTCCTCTACAGCATATATATATATATACACACACACACACAAATGTATGAAAGCGTAAATATTAATGTGTGTATATACAGATATATATAAAAACACAAATTGATTTAAATGGAGTTTGATCAAAGAATTAAATACTAATCAGATGTTAAAGTCAGTACAAAGATTCCAACTGGATTTACAGCTGGAATCAAGATGAGGCTAGAACAAGCTCTAATTCTGCATATCTTTCTTTTGTAATGTTGGCCCAGATCACAATATTAGCTTTGTCTTTGCTTTTCCTGCTCCTATACCCTCCTCCTAAGAGTTACTTAAAGCTTCCTGATGTCAGATGGGCCACATATAAGGTAAAAATAATAGCATTTGAGAGTCCCATTATGGTGTATTTTGTGTTTACAGATGATGTCACAAACTGCTTGCAGTTAAACTGATCTCAGTCAGGGAAATGCAGCCTCTGGTGTATGAAATACCAACTTCCACAACCGAGACAATACATTCAGAGATAGGGGTTTTAGGGCTCAGGAGCTGAAACTACAGAACTGATGAACTAGTGATGAAATTTTATTTAATTTTAGGTGCTTGACTGTCAGGCCATTTTCAACGTTGAAGTTTAGCCTTGTGTTTTTCTTTTTTTACTTCATTTCATTTGATGTAAGACAAGCGTCCTAAAAATGCCAGTACATGCCCATACGAACAGTTATCATTTTTGATTTCTATGCCAAAGGACAAGAGTAATGTCTCAATATATTCCCATATGATGTATCTTTATTTTTCTAAGCTGTGGCTTGATAATCAGTACAGCATTATCTTATCAATTAGTAAAACATTATCCGATAATATTATCAGCTCTGACACATCCAGGTAACATTTGAAAGAAAGACATGCTGTCATGACATTTCTGTGTTTTCTGTAGAAAAACTATAATTTCTTAACATAAACTAGTTTGATGGGGGATTTATTTATCCCTGGTGTATTTTGGAAAAGTCTCACTTTTCCTAGTAAGGGTGCTGAAACTTCTTGTTCAGTATGATTTTATACAGAATGTTTGACACCTTCTGCATATATCTATTCTAGGGAAGGGAAATGTAATTTGTCAGGTAGCATATTTTTCCTAGTTGAAGAAGTTCTGTGAAAACATGAGTGTTAGGTAGCAGCATCCCAGGCTTGGTGACAAAACTGTGTTTTTCTATGTCCTCATACATATGAGTTACATGGCAGCCATTATCTGGTGATTGTATGGTATTTTTCTCCATGGCTTTCCTATTCTTCAGGACTCAGCTGCATTTCTAAGGCACACACTAACATAAGGGCAAGGTAGTGCTTAAGCATCTCCTTCTCACATTTTGGGTGAGGCTGGGCTTTCTGCACATGCCTTTGCATGGGTTTTCTTTGTGCATTTGTTTTTGGGAACAAGCACAGTCTTGCTCATCTCACTGTCAGATTTCCAAATTGTTTTGTAGTGCAGGAACTGGTCAAGGGAATGTTTTGCAGTCACTGACATGGCTGAGGCACTAAATGGTCCTCCTCAAGGAAAACTTTAGCAAACCTTATGATAAGGAATATGTAGACTGTGCTTCATCATAAGCACTGCAGGTCCTATCAAGTTTTTATATGTTTGAGTCCTCAGAGATTTTAAAGTCTTTGCTTGTGATGGTTAGTTTGCAAAGGTACCACATGTTGCTGTGCAGACTACTGTAGGACAGAGAGAGAAAATTCTCCATCAGGTCATGTTCACTCACATATTCCAAACTGCTCTTGCAAAAAAAGTCAACAACAATGAGTCCTTCAGTAATCTCTAACGTGATTCTGCTTTATCTTTTCACTTGGAAAACCCTGTTTACTTCATGTTTGCAAGTTATAAAAATGATATTCTATAATCTATTTGCCCAGATTCCTGATACACATTACTTATTTTCCCCCATATATTACAAGGACAAGTCCTTTGATTGACAGCTCCATGCTCTGCTTTTCATTTTCTTTAACCTGCTATTTCCACTCTCATCATGCTTTCCAGGAAAATAAAATTAATTTTATTTTATCTATTCCCAGTTAGTCCATTACTGGGGAAAAGAAAAACCAAACCCAAAACAAAAGCATAAGTCATCTGGATTTATATCCTGTCACTGCTTAAGTCCTAATGCTTGAGGCTGGAGAAAGGATGGAGATAAAACTGGAAAATCCAAGCCAGACCATTGTCTACGCTCAGCTGCTTTGAACACTTCAGACATTTTGGATTTTAGGATAAAAAAAAAAAGAAAAAGACCAGTTTTACAATCACAGGGCATAACCCAGCAAATTTAGCAATATATTGCCAGAGTAGTGCCTCGTTGCTAGATGTGTTGGTAAGTAGATAGGTGACCAAGAACAATTTGTCTGCAACACACAAACTGGCCAGTGTGGCTCTAGCTGACACCAAGATTACCCTGAGGAATGATGTGCCTATTAGATGGAGGCAGAATATCATAAATGTGAAGGCATTTCTCATGATGATGTGGGATGATCAGCATGAGACCTCTGGAACAGGGATGTGGAAGAAGGAGGAGGAAAAGGGGAAGCAGAAGGCGAAGGAGGAGGAAGAGGAAGTCTGGGGCAGAAGACAGGCAGTGATAAACACAGCCCATCTGTATTTTTATCCCAAGTGAGCATGTGTGTTTCTGTGTGGCAGAGAGAGTAGGAAAGCCAGGGATCTCTACCTTAATGTGTTATGGAAGATGCACAGAAGTTTTAAAACACACGGGGAAATCAGAAGAGAAAGGAAAGTGTTATTTAATTACTCAGAGGCTCAGTGTAAGAGCTAAATTACTCTGAGACTCACAGACAAGTAAATGACTGAGGGCTCAGAGGATGTGCCAGTGAGCACCATGCAAATGATCAGGCAGACAGACAGGATTGCACTGAGGTTTCAGAAACCAAGGCCCTCTCCTGCTTGCCCGGGGTGCCAGGCAGAACCAGCACTGCTCAGATCCTGAGGTCTGAAGCACAACATCAGCAGGGTCCCTGGGCACTCGCTGTGGGCACTGGCTGACAATCCAGGCTAACACCCACATGTCAACAGTGGTTCACTTTTGAGCTTCAGTGCGGAAGCTCAGCTCCCTGAAAGACTCTGCAGAGCAATATGTTATGACTTTATTTGTTAGATGTTGTGTGCAATCTTCTGGGAAAAGGTGATAGTGCCTTTTTTCACTCATTTATGTTGCATGGAAGAAAACATTTACTTAAAGCATGTTTGCATTCTACCTGTTACTCCAGAAATGCCAGAAATGTCAAGCCTGATCTTCCTTGTTTAGAATGGGGGATGACTTAGTTGTGACAAGTGCAACACTTTGGGTTTTTAAACTGTTGAAAGATCAGTGTATATCAAAACGTATAGTTTTCCTAATATTAAGAAAAACCAAACAAACACCAAAAAACCAAGACAAAGCATTTTGAAATATGCATTTCCTATCTCAATAAAAGTTCACTTCAATTCAGTTGTCATATGACCATCACTACTGTTATTTGAGTAGAAACTGAGACTTTCAGGATACACTGAGAGGGAATTTTGAAGAGGGAAAACCAGCGAAAAAGATTTTTTTACTTCTGTAAAAGGGTTAAACATTATTTTTGGTAAAGCACCACAGGTTCACATTTTTGCCCTCTTTTTTAGTTCATCTCAAAATGAAATTCCAGAACTTCTGCCTTCCTTACAGAGTTGTCCAGATTTGTCAGTCATATGTTAAGATTTCTTTCCACATTATTTTCATAATACCTTAATTTAATTTGAGTTTTGAATTCTATTTAAAGCAGTCATTTTGTTGCCTGCAAGGCTTGATTTGCTTTCTTGGTCATAATACTTCAACCTAATTTTGCTTAGTAGATAATTTGTCTTCATGGTGTCAAATCTGTCTTCTTCTGACTGGCTGTTTTTTAAAACCATTGCTTTGATTCTTGCTAATATGTTTCTTGGTCATTCTCCGATTTTTGCTTTTTATTAAAATCAATTCCTAGCTGCAAACTGAGAAACTTAAAGACTCTTATATTTCCCCAGCCATAGCTCCTCCTTGGGAATTAATTATATGGAATAATGTCCATCATTAATTGGCTTGCTACAAATTGTCCCTTTAACTCCATTTAGTGGACTATCAACAGCTCCTGCTTTGCTCATTAAGCAATGGGGTGTCCTTAACTGACATGAAACTTTGTCCCCAGGATCCTGTAATAACACAGTCTTCCTGCTTGGAAAGAGCACTTCCCTCCTTCTCTTTGTCTGGAATGTAGCATGAATGGATGTGTGTCTGCACTGCAGCAGTGGGCAAGGCAACCGCTCGGTTTTGGTACACACACAAAAAGCAGGAGATACAGAAAACCAGGGTCCACAGAGCTGCATTTAGCAAAGACACCGCGGTCCTGCTGATACAGGACCAAAGTTGCTAAGAAAGAGAACATACCAGGTATTGTATGATCTTAAAAAAGCAGTTTGCTTGTTTTGAAAGAGCATCATAACCTTTCTGGGTGACCAGCTAAGCTAAGCACCCACGTGCATGAGGTGAAGTTGATTTTGACTGGCAAAGCCCTGCATCTTGAACTCCCATAGGATATTGCCAGGGAAAGCCTGATGTACAGTCTTATGACTGTGGAGGAAGCTCAAGATTCCTCCCTCTTCTCTCTTCCTGTCTCTCTGCTGCTGTCCTTTCCCTGCAGCAGCAACCTTCGCTCACCATAGATGGAGCTTTACTGGTCTTTCCAGCAGGGGACACAAATGTTTCATGGAGGAGTGGTGGCTTTGGTGGGTTTCAGCAATTGTCATATCTGGAAATCCTAAAAAGCTGATGAATGTTAGCGTAAATTACCATTTGCACAGAAAACTAACTTAAATAATTTAAGGAATGGGTCAGTTGGGCGGATTAATTGTTATAAAGGGCTGAGTGCATCCCATGTGTGACAATGGCTACCACACACTGGATGTGCAGCGCTGTCAGGAGCAACCCTGAGCAGAGCATTCTGTTCTGGCCTGTAACTGTCTCTGCATGAGAATGATGGGGCCCAGTCCTCAGTGGTGACCAAAAAGTGCACATGATATGGTCTTCTGCTCACCAGTCTGCTCAGGACTGTGCTGGAGAGCACTGGCACAGCCTATGCTTGCAGCAGCTGGTGTGTGCTGCAGACTCCTGCCAGGGTCCCACATGCTGCCCTTAGCTGGGTGTCTTGCACCACGGAACCTGAAATGGCAGCACTGCAAAGCCTGCAGTGCTTCTTTGAAGTTGGATGAATTAAGTTTGAAGTCTGTTTTAGGCTGATGGAGCAGCATAAAATGACTGTGCCATGGGCCAGGATCAAGGGCAAGATTTCATTCCTGGCTGGGAGATGCCTGTGTAACCTGCTTTACCTGAGTGCCTAAAAATAGTGGTTTTTTATTCACCATGAATTACTTTCCTTCTGCAAATTTCTATGCCAGGAAAGTACATTAAAGGATACTAAGTAATCTTGTAGAATAATACGATTTTTTTATATAGGAATAATTAAACAAGCAAGCAAACAAACAAAAAAAACGGGCAAAAGGAGCTCCAAGGTTCCCATCTCCTATTATTCAAAGCTAAAAACCTATCTGTGTAAAATCTTTCATCTGAATTATCCCAGCTATTATTCTGGGATATTTCAAGATCCTTGCCTATTTTCACAGATCTGAGACTTCTGTATTTTGTTTCATTGGGGCAAAAGGGTGAGGAATAGGAGTTTTTGTAGGTGTTTGCAGATCAGACGCCACTATTGGTGACTAACTACCAAAAGATTGCAAGACAGCTTAGCTACTCCATTCCTTGATCTCTGTAATCTTTGCTTGTCACTTTGTCTTTAACCTCTACAAGGACAAGAGGCAGGAAGCTGATTTATGTTCTTAAAGTGATTTACTCTCTTTTGCCCTGTCACACAGACTTTATCTGATTTGTTACTTACTCTTTTAAACTAGTCTAGGCAGGGCTTTCTGAGGTAAACATGAATGGCATGCTCATAGAAACAAGGGTCAAAGACTTGCTACCAAAAATCCCCATGTCATATAAAATTAAAGGGTGAGGGGGAAGTAAAAACCTTGAATAACTTCAGAGCAGACGGTAAGAGAAAGCATGCAGCAGAAGGAAAGGGTGCTGGTGCTCCATCTAAGAGAAAGATGCCTCTGACAAATCCCACATCACACTGGATGCCACATCTGTGTCCAGCCTGCTGCAAACCCTTTTTCCTTTGCAGGCATTTATGAGTGAAGGATCAGATGTGGATGGAGGGGGAGGGCTTGCTAGCAGCATTGCCCCACGAGCCCTTCAAGCTGCTCCTCAGGAATGGTGGGAAGCTCCAAAGTGGGGTGTTTCTGGGCTGCAGTGCCATTAAAAATAAGGTCCCCCAACAGAGACTGCAAATGAGTTTGAGCAGAACAACTCTAGGTCATCCAATTTGGCCCACACCGGGTCAAAGTCTGCGCTCAGTCCTGAGTTGGATGGGCAGAGAGACAGAACACAGGCCCTGAGCTGTGTGGTGAGAACAAGCTTGTTTCCTTCTGAGAGGAAACATGGGTTTTGCCTACTGTAATCTCAGTAGAATAAATTCTATTTCCTTTGTACTCCAACAAGAGTAAGATCTAATGTGCATGTGTTATTTTCCCTGTTAGAGCTTGCAAATGTGGAGCAAGCTGACTTTGTATGCTGTTACACAGCAGACCTCGGGGCTGGCATATGGAAGGTGGAGAGCAACCCTCATTAGGAATTCATTGAGGTATAAAGTGCTTTATAGCATTGTGTAAGATGAGAAAGAATTCAGGAACTTTGGCAATGGTTCTTCAAGAGTTAGGAAGACTTGGATATGGAGGAGACCTTGAAAACATGCAACCCATTACCTGGCTATATGGAACCTCGTTTTTCAGCTCTGAGAGCGGGATTAATGGTGTAGAGTGGCAGTGAAAAACAAAAACTGTCATTAAAGGAAATATAGGAGTATTACCTTGCTGCCATGGTACTATTTCACAGGCATTTAGTTGTCCATTGACCTGCACAGAGAAGCAAAATCACTTAGGGCTGGCTCCAAATGAGACTGGTCTTACAGCAGAACATCACTAGTAAAACGTGAAATGGACATCAGGTCGGCTCCTTTGGCTACCTGAACGACATGGTTTCCAGGAGCTATGGAGGGCTTTTCTGAGAACCTGAAATATCCATCTTGAGGGATGACTGTTTAAAAAAATCTGATCCCTCCAGAAAAGACAGATCATAAGAACTTAAAGCTGGACAAGAAAAAATAATTATGACACGAAGCTGAATTGCTAAGTAGACTTGACTTTTCATTTCTATGTGACAGTGAGATCTTCAAACATATTTCTTTAGACATTCACAGCCAATTTCCATTACATTAACCAGAATCTCCAGGGCTGTGTCTGTAGATTTTGATCTGTTAAGTTCTAAATACAATTTTTTTGAATGCTGACTAAAACCCCTTGAAATATGAAATTGATTTAAGGAAATCCTACTTCTCGGAAGAACAGTAATAATAGGTGCTGAGGTTCCTTGTCTATTAAGCAGTCTTTGCTTTTCCTGCTGCATTTATCACAGTCTTGTGAAATTCTGCCGTGCTGTCACCACCTACTCAGAACAAAACCTGTCGTTTAAAACCTCTTCAAATGCAATTAAATGACATAGTGGTCTCTCTCACTGGAAAGACAAGGTTTTTTTTCAAAGATTCCTGTATTACTGCTTGTCAAAACATAGTTCTGGAAATTAGCAGTGTTTCTAATCTCACCAGAGGTGAGTTGCTCTGCTGCACTAACCTGCTCTTCAGTAAGTATGACTTTGATACCATTGTGCAGACACCGAGCTGACTGTCAATAAACAGCGAATTATGCATTGCACTGTAGAGCTATGTGACTGAATCAAATTTTTCAAAAGAACTTAATTCAGACAGATTTTTCAAGGCTTTTTTTTATACATAAGTTCTCTTGCCTTGAAAAATGATTGTAAGCAGTATATGAACAAATCACTGGTTAAACTTTTAAACTCGCAGTAAATTTAGTAATTTTAGGGAGACTGACAAATGTAACGAAGCATAAATGTGCTTCCTTTCCTTAAATTAACCCTTACTTTGACACACTTCAACAGTGTCTGCTACATAGCAGAGCATGAAAACTACAGAGAGGCTTTTAGTGACATTTACTCCTGCCATCCCTGCAAACTGACTTGTATATGTATAAGTCAGAAATGTTACAAAAGAAGACCTAATGAAAAGAATCCTGGATTCTAAAGGTTGCAGATACTTCTGGGTTTAAAATTCCCCAAGTATTTTTGCTAAAGGCTTTGACATAATCCCGTCTGGCTTTGCTGTGTGGAGAGTGGATCAAAGGTGCAGACGTATTAGCCTCCTCTGAATTTCAGCCTGCCTGGGGATTAGTTTCCTAGGGATGTCCTAAAAGTTTTCCTCTAATACAAACACAGTATCAGAGGAGCTGTTCACAGGGACTGAGAGTTTAAATTCTCAGTTTATACAAGCACACTTAAAAGAGTCAATTCTTTTGAGTGCAGTGTGCAGTACCTTAGGTTAAACATGTCTCCCTTGTTATCATTACCAAATGCACATTACATTAAACAAATTATCATGCTAGACAGAAAGGGTATTCGGATTTCTCTAAGAGATAAAATGAAGACAGATCACATTCAAACATCTGTGATGCCTCCATTCATCCTTCAATGCACACTAAAAACTGCTTCTGTGAAATTTTGCACGGGCTGTTGGTTGTACTGTGCAGATCAGCCATTGCCATTTTTACGCAACAGTGGGGAAAGCCAGCATATGTAATATATGGTAAAAAATGCACAGCAGATGAAAATAATAAAAAAAATTATCAGAGATTAATGCTATGTACTTTCACAGTGTGATTTCTGCTCCAAAGGTATATTCTAATGAGACCATAAAAACTGTGCAAGTGATTATGAGGAACTTTCTCCTGGTTTTTCTTTCTAATAACACCATGCCAAGGAACTGTACAGACAACTCACCGGTTGCACAGTAGGTTTCTGAAGTCAGGGAAGCAATCCATTTTCCTGGATTTTCTCTTTTTAGGTGTGTGTGGATACTGAAGTGCTGCTAGCAGAGGGATTTTCCATCTTCTTGCACTAATTCTGTGAGAGTTTTCCTTTACTATGCAAGCTATGTAAACAGTAAGATAGGTTTTGTAAATAGCATTCACACCTGGTGTTTTGTCCAGCTATGTTTTTGGTACAGTAACATAATATTTTTAAATGGGTGTCTAGGACTTAGACCAATCACACTGGGAGAAGTGTGAACGCTGTCCAATCGCTTTATGGAGCCAGGATATATAAATGGTATCGTAAATTAATAAATAATTCAATCTCTCTCTGGATTGCTGTGCTGCTGCATCCTTTGGTCCCTGCTAATGCTGCTACAGGTGTGGGGTTTTTTTCCCCCATAACTAGTCAATTTACACTATTCTACAGGGCTTACTGCTTATGACAGATTTTTTCACAATCTACTATATGTTTAGGATTTTGTTACAAGGAAGTGTTAAAGAACCTCTTTCAGGTACATCAAGAGATACCTGTCTCCTTCTGGAGCTGGGAGGGCTGATCCTGGGAGATGGCTGGGTGCCTCTAATGCTGCTGAAGCCCTTAAGCTCCTACTGAACCTGGTAATCAAAGAAGGGGCTCCACATATCAGGCTTTTTCAAATCACCAGGGAGATGTGGCCCAGGTGTGATCATCATTTCTCCCCTTGATCATGTCATATTGATTCCATGGTATTAGTTCTGTGAATAATTACTTTACAGGATAAATGAAGTTTTTACAGGCTTATAGGAAACTATCCTTGAAAAGGTTTTTCTTAGGGAAAAAGTTTTGATTATCACCCAAGCTGTCGATACAACTCAGGCAGAAGATATTTTGAGCCTGAAAAGAAGGTGATAAATCATTATTAATAGAGCATTTTGATACTTTGACTATAAAAAAAACCGTAAGAGGTTATATGACATGCAGTGTGCACCCACTACTGATGTTGCAAAACTCTGTAAAATCAATGTAAACATGAAAAAAAGAAACCAGAAAATTTTTTGGAAGTGCAGAATGAAACATCAGGTCATTTGAAATGGACATCTATACTACACCACCATTATTTCTGTAACTCACTTCAGTTTGGGATTTTTTTGCAAAATATTACTGTTTCAAGTAAATACAAGATTTTGGCTAGCTCTGTTCTCAAGCTGGTAAACAAGACTTCTGTGATACTGTCAAGTGGGCACTCTGGCTAGAGATGATGTTAAAAAAACTTCATACTGGGATAAGATGAGGAGATTTATCAGGAGACGGGGGCCATCTGCACTGGACAAGTGATGAATGGACTTTGGGAGGAAGAGGGTGGAAGAACAGGGTCAGAAGGACAGCTGTGACATTGCAATGTCCCTGAGATCTCACCAGCAGCATAGGGTGCTGGGGCAAGTGGCTCGAGAGCCGCATGGACCCTGTGCAGTCTGCCTCTCCACAGCGACAGAAGCGGGAACTTTGTCTGAGTGAAAGTTAATTTTATTAATCTCCTCTTCCTCCTGAAGCAGATGGAAGCCTGTTGTTGACATAACTGAATACAAACACTTTGTCTAAAGGATGTCCTGATAGGACTTTTCTGTATATTCGCTTCTCTGCGCCCCTGAAATGCTAGAGTGTCTCAGCAATGACCAAAGTTTTGTCTTCTCAAGGAAGTGTAATTACCTAGTTTTTCTTGAGGTGACATTTAGGAGACTTCTTCCATGGCTTTCACTGCACAGTAAATGTGTCTGAGAGTCAGAAATGTCACCCATTTTATTTGGTGAAATACAAAGGAGAAGAAAATACTTAGGTCTATGACAATATTGTCTGTGTATTCACTTTTCTAGCAGAGTGTATTTGTGACTTCATTACTCAGTCCTTTGTTACAGTTAAAGATCATCTGAGCTTTTCTAATTATTTTTTCCTGCTTAAAATGCTATTGTAATTTTTCTTCTTATGGTGACCAGAATTACAGATTTCAATAAAGGCCACTGTATGAATTATCTTCTTTGCCCCATCCTGTATTACTAAAATGTCTTTCTAAAAATTATGCACTGAATCTCTTTCTCCATGTCTGTCTCCATATTTGTCATACAACTATTTTAGCAGAAATATTTTCTTTAGTATTTGCAATTTCCCACATTTGTCTATTTCCCCAATATTTCTTATTTAGCTTTATTTCATTATTAGCCTGATTTTCAGTATTGCTTTCTCAGAAATTAATATATTTTTCTAGTATGTTTGATACTATTTTAGCTCTTCTTTCTTGAAGATTCATACCTTCTTTGGATTCATTGGTTTGATGACAGCTCATACATACTGGAGTTAAAAACAGACCTCTGAAGTACCAGAAATTTTTTTATTCTTGCCACTGCTGCTTAATATACTTTTGTTCTTCCATAATTGCCATTTGTAATTAACAAACCCTCAAACTTACAAAAATTCTCAGTTAACTGAATCATTTCACAGTTCAATTATTTTTAAATACAGTAGGTGGCCTATAAATCTAGTGCTCTATAATTGATTCACTCGGTGCAACGTTTTCAATCCCATTCCATGGGGATTGCCAGCGGACCATAAATCAGAAGTAAATAGCAGAGCAGTGAGTGAGGTGAGTGTGTGTGTGCGTGAGGGCAGTGCATCACTGCTGGATGTGGCAGGACTCATTCTATGCCGCTGTATCCACTAAATAAATATACGACCTGATAGGAAGAGCAAAGGTGGCCAGATAAGAAGGGCATGTTATCCCTCTGTGATTGCCACTGCTGCCTTCCTAGTGGATAAGGAAATGTCTCTAGCATCTAGGTCTCAGGCTTGTACGACACCATGAAGGTTATTGTTATCAGTGAGCTACCAGATCTATAGGATGCCTCTACGTTGCCCTGGCAAGAGGCTGGTACCCAAGAGATTGCTGGCCCGTACTGTCCAGGGATAACAAACGGTTGGTTAAGCAACAATAATGATCTAGTAGGAGATGCAGGTGCAGAAGATGCTTAGTGAACAGGTGAACAAATATGTACTCCCAACTCCTGATCCTGGGCAGGCAGTGCGTGCCTAGGACCCAGGAGACTTCATCTCCCAGAGGACATTGCAGCACTTTTCAGGCCAAACCAGCACCAGCCAGGGAGCTCAGCACACCCACTGAGGAACTAAGGACTAGCCAGACCCAAGATCAGTCCGTCCTGGTTGCTGAACTTGACCATTCCTTTTCTGGCAGCCAAGTGGCAGCAGCATGGAAATTATGGCATTAGTCTTACGGCACCATATGTGCTGCTTGTACTGGAGCAGTGCAGTGGACATAATTGCAGTGTGGGGTGCTCCCCATTGTTATTCAGACTGGCTTTTGCTTTCTTTAATCCAAGATATTTATGCTGTTGTGCTTGCTGCTGCATTATGGATCACCTGATCCTCCATCTGATAGACCTAGGTGTATTTTGTGGCTTTCCTGGTGATACTTGTGGGAAGCAATTTCACAGAGCCTCACTATATCTTTCCCAGACATCACATATGGCTATAGACTAACCCAAACTGTTGTTGTGACCTAGCCAGTCAAACAAGATGAATCTTGTGTCACTCTTCATTGGCACATAATTTTTTTCTGTGAGAACCTCAGCAAGAGGAAGGTACCAAGAGGTCAAATCACGAATTACAGAGCATCCTGCAAGCCTTAGGAGTCTGAGTGTACAAGCTATGATCGATTGGCTCATTTCTCTGTTGTCTCTTGCTGTAACAGAGAAAGACAAAAGGGTAGAAAATTTCCACTGTTTTTTGATTGATACACATTTCTACATACATTTCTAATATATGTGTTACGTGATTTCATCTGTCACCAGGAAGTCAAGCAGGTGAAATCTTTTAGGTTAGAAATGTAATATAGTGGTTTCAAGAAGTTTGTCTGCCTGCTACTGCCTTCTCCAGAAACTTCATTCAACACCCAAACTTTTGAGCAGTTTCAAACGGACATCTTTTTTCTCTTTGTTGCTGTCTAACCTTCCACACATTTGTTTCCTTTCCTGAGCAAACACCTATATTTCTCCCTAAAGATATAGTAGTCCTAGTGTCAGAAGACCAAGCAAGAGTCCTGAAAAACTGTCAGATTCTGTTTATGTAAGAGTTGCATAATCTGTAGATCTAAAGAAAAGGAAGTGGATATTTACTATGACAGGAAGGGGATAATACCAAAGACACTCAGGATTCACTCCTAGCCCTAAAAGGGCCTGAGACAGAGAGTTTTGCAGTTGTGCGACTGATATTCAAGCTGAAGTTTTGAAGCATATACTCCTAAAAAGCTGTTTTATGTAGCATGGCCTATTTTTGTGGCTTTCAGCACTGCTCTCTGTCTCCGCAGATGTGCCCAAGACACAGTAACTATAGAGGGGTTGCTGTCACCCTGCTGTGGTTCCTCAGCATTAGGGACCTAGTGACAGGAGATGTGCAATCTCTGCCAGCACCTGGTAGAGTAAGAGGAGACAGGCATCCAAACTGTGCTCTGGAGACAAATCAAAGCAGAAACCTTACAAGAAACCCAGTTTCTCCAGTGCTCTCCACGCTGTCTAAGTGGGAAACATATGTATTGGTTATTTCTTTGTCAGAAATATTTTTCACTCTTTTGGTACATTTCTTTTCTTTTTTTCAGTGTAGACATGTCTGTAGATGCACACATGTATATATATGCCTGTCCAAACACAGATGTATATTTATAGAGAATATACAGAAAACATGGATTTATTGCCTTTTCAGAACTCACTTGGATGTAACAGTAATGCTCGCAAATCTTTGTTAATAAATATGATACACCAGACTCCATGGATTATATCTATAATGGGATATGATCCATCATTCTGTCTATTCACAAATCATGCTTTAAATAGCAATAAATACGTATTTTTTAAAAGTGATCCTTTCTTGGTTTTTTCTTATGAATTAAAAATGGTAATGTTACCTCTGCAACAAAACATAACCCAAATCTTTTAGGTCTCATTACGCGGTGTTTAGCATATTGGCATAGCAGTTTGGGAAGACTTTCCTTCCTAAGTGTGCCTAACTTTCAGGTCATGGATAAAAGTTCATGATGCAGGGATTTTTGAGGATTGTCATACAATATTTCATTTATAAAAGAAACCTCTTTAGTGCAGTTAACCTGCTTGTTTGCTTTTATTGGAAATTAAATTGACAGCGGTGTTTTTCCATAGAAGCTGAACCATCTTGTTCAGACAGTCTTGCTGTTTATAAAGAAAGTAATTTATCCAAACTTAAAATGAAGAAAAAAAAATCTCAAAACTCTTCCCAAGTTTCTTCATATGTAATGTTTTAACAAAAGGTGATCTTTAACCAAGAATTATTATAGCAAAATAGTGTAAGAAATGCTTTTTTCCCTTTATATGAGGAAATAGCATGTTTGTCATTATTTTTCCACCTTACACCCCTTTTCAAGTGGTTATATGCAGCTGAAAATCAGACATAGCATTAGTGTGAAAACCCCGACATACTCAACAGTATCTAACAGAGATCTTTTTCAAACCTGCATTTTGGCAAAATCACCTTGCATAGCTTGCAGCTTCATGTTTATAGGAATGTAGAAACCAAGCTAGTTTAGAAGGGGGAAGATCAGTAATCTGCCTTGTCCGACCTTTGGCTTTTGTGCTAAAGATCTATTTGTCTCTGCTCACAGTAGATTTTCTATCAGTGCTTTGAATTAAATCTGTGGTATTGACTTTTTTTCTTTGTTTCTTCTCGAGAAAGGATATGTTCTTAGGAATCTGATGGGATTTTCTTTTGCCACTAGGTCTGGTGTCTTCCTGGGTTCAAATGTGGGCTTGCCTGTAATTAGTCCCTGTTTGGCTGATCACTGACACTTCTCTTAGAGGAGTCTCACCCAGTTTCTTTGCATCCTCCTAGCTTTTGATGTACAGACAGGTGGGACACCAGCCTTCTTTTGGTGTTAGTTATAACACATGAAATACGGTGCCTGTTCAGATATCCAGTGATCTGCTCCCAGAAAGGGCCATTTTCAGACATTTCAGAGACGAGCGTAAGGATTTACATTCACGTGTGATGGATGCATGCAAAACAACTTCTTTAAAGAAAAACCAAGGGAGGCAATAGCTGGTTACTGTACTGCACACTCAGAGTTAATGTCCTCCATGTTATTTTAAATCAGTGTAAGGTTCACCTTGAGCCATCTTGACTCCAACAGACACACAGATCCTGAAATACTTCCGTGCCTTTTCAATGCTGAATATTCTTTAAGGATATGGATTAAGTTGGAGTGAGAGCCCCATCTGGTACCAATGCACTTACATAAATGCATAAGTGCTTGCTGTTATAGCAGGGGATGAGCATCTCCTATCTCCCAGGACACATGTTTCCGTGAATGCACATGCAGGGATAAACTCAGAGTGACGTGTGCTTGGCTTTCCTCAATGCCCTTGGTGGCTGGGAATGGAGTCACCGAGCATCCACTGCACATCAGGCTTCTGTCACCCTTTTGCCCCACTGAGCAGTGAAGGAGAGCTCAGCTGTGGCCTTCTGTGGGCAGCTGAAATCGTGGCTGCCCCTGCCTGGCAGCCACAGATGCATAGCCCTAATTTGGGAGTGAACTAGCTCCTTATTTCTTCTTTTTTTCCTTCTGTCCCCTGTCTGTCATGTCAAGATCCTACTTCCAGAAAGCAAACTGTTCCCAAAACACCTGCAATCTGACCCAAAAGTTAACTGTCCCCTAAATGAGAACCAGAAGACTCCTCCATAAACCAATCTAGTCTCTGGGAGCAGGTATCCAGAAAAACACCCGCCCTTCCTCCTAGATATCAGATACAAGCATATTTATCCTCCCAGACAGAGATACCCAGTTAATCTGCTCATCCATGCAGATAATAATGAAACACTAAAAGAGACAGATAGTCACAACAAATAAGAGTCCAGATCCTCCTTGGGTGTAACTGGGCTCGTTCTTTTGACATCTAGGTGGTGACAAAATTTTATGCTATCTGAGAGACTGGTCTGTAAGGACATGCAGCAATATACTTCCTGTGGGATTGTAGTCAGAGAATTGCACATATTTGTTAGCAGTATCTTTCCATTTAGACTTGACTAGATTTATTATAATAAAGTATGTCTTGGGCTGTGTAAAAAAGGGAAGGAGTGGTAGTGTGCATCTCTTAAACAACCATCTTCTATTATTGTTGTAATATTGTCTTTTATGAATGTATCCACAAGCTTTTTGCTTGTTTGAAGCAGTTACTTTTATCAAAAGGTTTTGTATTGGCCCTGGAAATGTATTTTTTGTGCATGAGTTTTTTTTTTTCCTAAGTGAGATCCCCATTAAATACAACATGAAAATTGTATTTTTGAGTTGGATAAAAGCCATTTTCATAGGGAAGAGATATTTCCTTTTAATGACATACCACAATCTGATTCATCATTTGCTTTTGTAGTTTCAGCAACAAAAGACTTTTCTGAATAGTTTTTCCTTTTTTTTCATGAGGTTTTCCTCTTTTCTTCTGTTCCCACTGGTTAAGTATGATTTTCTAAATTGTGCCATTTCGGTGCATCATTTTCAGAATACCTCCTTAGTATTTTGAGTTCAGCTCCGCCTTTTGTTTAAGATTTTGATTTCCTTTTATTATTGTTATTGCTATTATTATCACTGAAAGTGCGTGGGATGCTTAGCACTCAGGAATGAAAAAGGTTAAATATCTCACAGCCTGAAGACCAGCTTTCCCTGGCTTTTTCTTTAAACTGGTATATTTTTCATCCATCTTGGGATAACGCATTTTCAAAATGAATGTAATGTTTTACTTGTATTTTACACGGTGTTTCGCAGGCGAACATCTCTCTGTGCTCGTGCTCTGGGCCAGCTGGGTGCTGCTCAGCAGTGAAGGGGAAGCCATGTATTTGTGGTGAGCACAGCCCCGGGCCTAAGCTAACCACCATCCTGCTGAGAGGAGGGACACGGGCTCGTGCACAGCAGGCACAGCCTTGGGTGGCCGCGTGGATGTGGGCTGAGGCTCAGTACGCAAAGCTGTGCTCACCTCAGCCCCTGGCCACATGAAAGTACCCACAGTCAGTCTGTGCCAGCCCGGGCAAAACAGGCTCAGTTCTGATCAAATGAAAACTGTGGTTTGGCAGTCGATTTTGGAAGGCAGAGACCCCAAGGTAAGTCAGGTTGAAAGGCCAGGTCCCTCCTGGCTTCAGGAGTGACCTGGAAGGACGTGTGATGCAGGAGTCTTCACTGCAGAGGGCCCACATCTCCAGATCATGTCTCGCACTACTGTTGGTGAAGGCTTGGGAGGGTGAAGAGGAAAATGTGTTACTCTGCTCCTGAGTTGTCCTGTCCCAGCTTTTCCCTGCAATTTAAGCATGATTCATTGCATATGCAAACGAGAACCAGTCATCTGGAGTTTTTAGGCTTTCTGTGTTCTTCAAATTGTATCGAAGACTGTCAGATTCCCAGCAAGACAAATGCCTTAAGGCTGTAAGCTTTATTTACAGAGGAAATGTCTTAAAGCACGGAAAAATATTCTGATTGTTGGGTTTTTTTAAGGTAACTACAGACTAAGCAGGTGGACTTCATTTCAACTGTTTTAATAGATTTCTACAACGAACACCGTGCTAATTATACAGTAGTTATCCAGCATTAATGAAGTTATACAGACAATGAGATTTGCAACATTAACTTTTAATCTTGTTTTCTGTAATGATTTTTCTTCCCTAATGGAAACACATGCTTACCTAAGCAGGTTTTTTTGACCGTTATTTTATAATTAAACTATGAGTTCCACTTGTTGTAACTCCAGCCTAAGCAGGCATTAATATATGTGGAAAGGCTGGATGTATTCTTAAAGCGCTTTTAAATTTCTAGCCTTGAATAATTTGTCTCTGATGCGTTTCTTAATTATAATCTATTCAGAATAAAAGAGGATGAATTCTTCCCTTTGAGCAAAGCCAGGATAAATTCTAACATATCTGCTCTATATAAAGATTTCTTATTCATTCTGCCAAAGTGAATACTGCATCCTAAACTACTTCATTGTTCATTAGTGTACAATTAGGCCCATATTCACTGGTATTTGCTGCCTGCTTTGGGCCATTCTGGTGATGCAAAGCAGCTGTAAACTCGATTTAACAGCCTGGTTAATCCAGGTTTACAGCTGTTCTGTGTGGCTGTTGAGGAGTGATGTGTCTGGGGTGTAGTGGTAAATCTGGCCTGTCGAAAAAGAAAGAACTTGCATTATTATTTTATCACTTCTCTGTCATAAAGCAGCCTTTGCAACTTTTCATTTGATAAGATCTTCTTCTCCACTTCGTTGACTAGCTTTATCACATTTTGTAATTAAAACAGAGGAAAAACATATCATAAAACTAGAGTTTAAGCAAGCAATGCATTAGAGAATTATATTTAGTAGAGAGCATGGATTAGGAATTATTCCTAATTACAGCAGAGAGATTATATATGACAGAGAGACTATATTATAACACAGTAAAAGAAGGACATCACCCTCCATACCCCCAGGTATTCCCGATGTAACAGCAACCTCCTTGCCTGAGAATCACACAAAGCCTCTGTACATCACCCTGGCAGCCACTAGCTCATCTAGATGGTGCAGACCCACAGAGGTAACCAGGTGGTCATGACACACCATGAGGACCCCACCTTCCCAGACACGGCTTGTCACAGCTCTTCTGACAGAAAAGGGGTCTGCACGGCTCCTGAAAAGGATGATGACTTTTCACCCAAAGCCCCCTTCTACTGTGAACACTTAAGAAGGGCCCCCTAAGGATCAGGTGAAAGGGGATTTCATAGCTGTCTCTAGTCTGCCAGGAAATCCCACTGTGCTGATGTCACAAATATCAGAGTGAGAAGCTTTCCCTCTTCCATGGCAACGTCAGATGACAGTGGTGCATGACACAGTCTGAAAGACAATCACAACCAAACTTCTACTGAAATCAAGCAAGTTTTGTCCTTTCATGTTTTCCCTTTAATTCTTCATCCTTCTGTGCTTGATCAGGGCTTTGCCTTGCTGTGTTCCCTGCACTTTTCATACCATTTATAGAACTTATTCTCTATCTCAGTCTTTTGTTGATTCCTCTGTTAACAGTCAAATATGTCTAAGCAAAATATAAGTATACCTAAATCCAAACCTGATTCAGAACAAGCAATCAAGAATTTAAGAGCTTTTTCAGAATTAAATTACTTAAAATCAAAGGGAACTGGCAATATCAGCACATCTAGCTCAGCCTGACTTTGCTATCACTATGCCTGGGCTTCTTTAATGCCTATTTGTAATGCGGTTCTTGGTTTCCCTTCTCTTCCATTCCCATTTCTGAGTTCAATTGAAACTCTGGGGATTCATCAGAGCAAATCATCATCAATGCAAAACTGGTGCATGAGGGAGATGCAGATCAAACAAAAAGCTTGGCTCACTGGGGAGAATAAGGAAGAGTATTTTCTGGCTGCAAGTGCTATCAGGCACAATGCTGGTCTAACTGGATACAGAAATTAATGTAAACATAAAGTATTTAATTTATATTATCATGATTGGAAAATTCCATAAAAATTGATCTTTCCCCGGAGATATATTGAATTGTAGAGCCTCTATTTTCCCTATAGAAAATCTTTCCATAGTAATTGTTTCCATCAGGCATTTTCAAGCTTTTTGCAAAGAGCAAACAGCTCTAAAACACAAAAGTGTTTTATTTCCAATTAAGTTAAAATAGTGAACTAAACCATGAAAATATTCAGTGTTTTCTCTCTCCTACTATGCCTTTGTGTCCAAGCTTACATAGCAATGCTGTGAACTGGGCTAAAATCTATGGAATTCCATGTTTTACCCGTGCATGCCAGTTCTAGTTGAAAGGACACTTCAGTGGGTTATCTCAAATGATGGAGTGTTGTAAAGTCAGATTAGACTGCAATCAGGCTCTCCTCCTGTTTCTGTGTGTGCAAACAGATGGAGAGGAAGACAACCACTGCCTGTAGAAGTGATCTATCTCCACACACCAGCGGGCAAGTGGCGGTGAGGACTGCAGACACTTAGGAAAGAGGAGGTTTGTTCCCAGCAGATCAGACCAGAGCTGATGAATGGTGAGAGGTGGGGCACTGTCCACCCCAGCACCATCCACTCACTGCCAGTGGCACCAGCAGCTTGCATTTCTGCCTATTTCTGAACCCATTGCAGCCAGGGACCGTGAATGGGTAAGGGAAGTGGAGGGGAGAAGGTAGCAAAAAATCCTTTTAAGTGTTTACAGCGTGAAAACCTAAAATGAATACTTCTGTGCCTACCACCCTTTCCAGAGCTGATGGGCTGAAGGGCCACGCAAAGCGTCCTGTAGGTGATGCCATGATGATTTTTTGCTTTTTCTTTTATATCCCTTTTATACACTCTTTTATATAGCTTTTATGTATTCTTGGTGCTTTTATCCTACATAGGTATAATTCTTTAAGTCTGATAACTTCCCTTAAACCCAGTATTCCGTTAAGCCAAGAGACCAAACATTCTAAAAACCCCAGACACCAAGGTCCTCTCCAGAACACATTCTGTGAACAAAGACAGGCCCAGCCAGGGGGAGGGTTCCTCGGATGAGGGGTCTCGCCCGAGTCCCTCATTGGGGAATCTTTGATAGATATGCTAATTTTTGCAAGGCATATAATTGTACACACATCACATTGGGTGTGGCCATTTTCTTTGGTGGGGATTTCGGGGTGCATTTCGATGTGCATTTCATCGTACCTAAGGATCCTTCAATAAATACCGAGGTAAAACCCTTTTCCCCTCTTAACTGTGTTCAGCTCTCTTAATTTTAAGACCAGGAAAAGGCATCACAGGGAAGTCTGTAAAGTTCATCCCCACTGGAACTGATGGTACCATGGCTTCCAGGGAGGTCATTTGGCAGCACCTCTTGCTTTTATTCCTCAGCTGCCTTTTGAGATTCACCAGCTGCAGTACTATTACCATGTAGTTCTTCTACAGGCCAATAAAAATCATAACCATTTTCATTTTCAGAAATTACATTGCCATCAGTGTTGCTTCCAGTGCCTTTTAACCTTGCCGACCCATTTTCTTTTGGTAGCAAAGGGACTATTATCTCTCTCTGTACCTCTACCAAATGCATAACTACGTCTACTATTTTCTTTATCCTGCATTTTTCTCCCATTTCCTTTTTATTAGATTAGGTGTCATCAAAACTCTCAGATCTAGGCATAAAATAAGTGAAAAAAGAAAATCTTCTCTGGACCCATATGCAAGTTTCATTGACAACCATGTATTTGGTCTAAAAAAATGTGTTCTCTAAATTCAGTTTGAAATAAAAGATCCACACATTTTTCCTCACACCAAGGAACCACTTCTCTAGCAGCTCTTAAGGGTGGCTAGTTCCTATCCTGCACTGTAGTGCAAAGGGTGCATTCCTGGTTGAAAATTTTGTAAAAGAAAAGGAATCCAAACAATGCTTTTACACCATGCAACAAACATGTACTTCTTACATCTAACTGTCCTGTCCTGTCACAGACAAATCAGTCACTAACTGAAAAGCAGAGAGGAATTCTCTCTGTGGCCACTCCAAGCTGAGACACATACATTTGCCCATCAGAAAATGCCCCCTATTTGCCCAAATTCTCTGCAAAACACTGAACAAAAGAAAAGCATCTAGTCACTTGGCTGGAGAGCCTAGGTCCTTTTTCATCTCCATTCTATTTTTTGAAGTGTTTTTTTCAGATCTGATTTGAAGTGCTGGAGGAGAAAGATCTGACTGTATCTGTCATACTACCAAATAAACAGTCTCCCCAGACAGATTGAAAAGAGGGTGTTATATTCCCAATAGCACTTTTAAGAGTGGGGCAGGCGTGATGCTTGGTCTCAAAAGAAGCCCAGTGCTCAGCCACACATTTCCCTCTGGAATGGAAAATGTGGTCAACCCTGGCAACATTATACTGTGTCAGTCATTAAATATGTGGACAAGTTCCAGTAATACTGTCAAACACAGGGGAGTGCAGTTGCACACTTGCAGGCATCATTCTGTCTGTCTGTGTGTCCTGATTAGGACAATTTGAGGGGCAGTGAATCTGTATGTGCTTGGCATGGCAATTCAGACATTTGAAACATCCTCCCTGTGCTTTCCCATATCCACCAAGGAGCGGTTACTTTCCAGACATTGTGAAGACACTATCTTCCAGGGAGAATTTTTCATAGACGTGTCTCATCCATCTCTGTAGAGATCTCCTTGCTTCCTTTCCCTAACTGCAGCTACTGTCTCTTACATCATATACCCACTCTGTATTTCACTTCAAAGCTTATTGAGCAAGTTGAGACCCAGCCCCATGTCTGGAGAGTGGGACAGTCTTGCCCCAGTGATGCTGGCAGGCAGACTGGTTTGTTCTTACAGAAGCAGTGTAAACCATTTGCTTTCCTCCAGGCAATTATTCAAGAGAAGTGATGACAGGCCCAGGAATAATGTTTCTGTGTCAGGAAGGTAAACATTACACGCTTCCCAGGCAGCTCCCTCTGCCTTCCCCCTTGGCACATGCCAAGGCTGTGTCACAGCCTGTTAAAACACAACACATCTTTAGATGGTTTTGTCCTTCTTTTTTCTGCACATTGCAGCCATTTCATAGGCTGCTGTGTACCTGTTGTATTTCCAAAAGCCAGAAATAATCAAGGGCTTGTCTCTATCATGCGGCAATAGATGCCGAGAATTGTGTTGTCTTTTTGCAGCTCTCGTAGCAGTTTTGTTGCTTCCCAAGGGAAAGGGAAGTGAATGCCCCGCAGAGGGAAGGATGGTCTGTTGAGTTGTTTAAGGGTTGACAATCAAAGGTGTTCGGTAATGTTAAAAAAACTTTATATGTTAATCTAAAAGAAGGAAGTTTCCACAGTATTGTTTTGTCTCTGATATGCTCTGTCTTGCTCTTTAAGCCTTCGTGAGGGAGAAGATTTCCCAAAGTCATGATGACCAACAATGAGATATTCAAAAAAGACCAGCTTTCTTTCTCACCAAATTATGAAAGTTAATTGTGCAGAGTATTAGAGACTCCAAAAACTCTGGATGTCACAATGGAAAGTATGAAGGACTGTTCACGGGGGGAAGACTGGATTCACTGAAAATCATATTGCAGTCACCAAGTCCGAGGTTGGTGGCACCGGGATCATGATTCCTTCCAATACAGCATGCCAGGTTCTGGAGAAGGATGAAAGGCACTAATTAATTTCTAGGGGGTTCTCATCTGTTTGTTTTGCTGCATTCCAGAATTTTCCATAGCTGTAGAGAGCATTACAATTTCTCCAAGCTAATTTATAGAGGGTATAACTGGAAATAAAGGGTAACTGGAAGTTTTCAGTAAGGAATTTCTAATTCCTAAAAGCATTACATTTCCACCTTAAAGTTTATCTAGGGGTGTTTTTTTTTCAACTAACTGTTCTTTTTATTAAGAAAAATGGTGTTAGACAATTTTGGCATTTGCACCTTTTTAATGTCTCATTTGGCATCATTCTCCCCCACAGCAATATCCTAGCCAATCTCTATATGTTGATGACTGCTAACCCCCTAGCCACATTTGTCATTCTATTCTAATTTCCTTTGTAATTATGCTTATCTTACAATATTAAGAAGCAGAAATACGTTTGCAGATTTCAGTGAGGAATCATAATAAACAGATTCTGCATTTACCTCCCAGATAACATCTATAGCTTGATGCAAAGTCCTTGTCTGTTTGCCATCACCAGCCGTACACTTAGCCCTTGCTTGGAGCCTGGCCCAAGGCCTGCTAATGTCAGTAGAAATCTTTCTAATTATCCTGTTGATGACCTGTGGTATGATTCAGGAATTAGCAGCAGGACATGCCATAGCCCCATGGCTATTAAATGTCACCTCACACAACTTTGCGTGCCCAGAGCTTTGGCTTGTGTAGGGATAGCATTTCTCTTTGCAGAAGACACTCCTTTCTCAGTGGGGCTTGGCAGATGCTCTGAAGCCCTGAGCAAATTAAATATTTCTTGCCTGGCTCCTTGCTAATACACTCCGCTAAAGCTCTCCTGGCATTGGTACCACCCAGAGATGTTCCTTTTCTTGAGATGCTCATTTAATTCTTGTTACCCTTCTCCAGATAACCTGATTAATTAATTTGCATTTTTGCTTGGGCAAATCTAATGGTGGGGTTTTAATTTTATTTTTTATTACTTTCATTTGCTATTTTTAGTATTGCTTGGGGAAAGCTTTTCTTTGCCCTCACAGGAGTCCAGGCAAGTAAGAATTGCTTTTGTAATTCCTATTAATGAATTCTACCAACATACATCCTGTAAGGGAGTAATGGAAGGAAAACATATGACACATATTCCTAATTTTCATCTAGACAGAGTAAAGAGACGACTGTGTCATAGCCAACATTTAAGACTGAAAAATATCTTTAATGATCTGGAAAACTGCCAGGCTAAACTTAATGAGCTAGACACCACTTTTGCAGAAGAGGGTTATGTTATCTATTATCTTAAAGAAGGGAGATAAAATTCATGTAAAAGGGAAAGAACAAAATTATTACCATAGATAATTAAATGAAATACTAAAATCTTCTTTATCATGGTTCAATTTTTGGAATAATTTATACTATTAAAATGTACAGCATTTGGTGGTGTCCATAAAAAAGGCAGTCTTCAGTGTTGAAGGTTTTTTTCTCTACAGGCCACAGAGTTTTCCACAGGCACGGTGGAACACTCGGTCTTGTGCAGGAACAGTAAACACAGTGGTCATCAATACAGTTCTCACCTGAACGATGTGTCACTCTAATGGCCCTTCTGCAGTCTGGAAAACACAGAAATGTAAGGACAGGGCCCAGGGACAGCGGGTGAAGATTTCTATTGCTCCTATAAGAATGCAGAGAGTATCATTACACATTATTTGCTTGGGGTTTTTTTTAGTAATTTCTAAATTGTTAGTACATAAACTTACAGATATGGGTAAGGTGACATTGGTCCTTATGCTAGCCGTCTGTGGGACAGAATTGCTGTGTGACCTGGTAATGTCACTGTGTCTCATGCCAAACTTTTGAAGAGCAAGGTCTTCCATTATCTTTCTGTTTCATGTGTATTGATTATCTTCTTACAAGTGCAGGCAAAGGACAGCTAAAAGGACAGAAGGGGAAAACGTTACCTTTGATTTTGAGATTGGTTGTTAGATGGAATAATAGTATGGAGAGCCAGATTTTGGCCATGATGTTCAGTCATTAAAGTGTTACATAAAGCCTCCCTGTCAGTGAGAATCGCTTCAGTGATGCAGCTGAAGCCTGAATCGAAGGGAGTGAGTGCATGGCTCACACCATTTTTATGTAAGTGTCTAATTTTGTTCCCAGGTTCTGTATGGAAAAGGAAGTGACTGACCCATCCTTCAGCCATGGAAGTCTGCAAATGAACCAGGTGCACAGCCTACACAGAGTAAATTTTGCCTTTTTAGCAGGGAAACTCACTCTGTGTTCGTATTTGGCATAAAAAAAATGGAGCAGGGAAGATAATGAGAGCAGAGACCAACAGAAAGGCTACCTAAGGATTTAAACAGTTTCTGACATGGGGAGAATACAAAGTATCAAAGATTACTTGTTTAATGCTCCCACATAAATAATTTCAACAATAATTATTTTGTAAATTTTGAGGCAGGATTTCAAATGACAGTCCCCAATCTAACACCTGCAGTTACAATCACTTGTATATGCAGGTACCTGATTGCATCTGTAAATCAAATAGTTAGATGATCAAATAACTTCAGCTGTGCCTGAAAAATTACAGACACAAAAATGCAGTCCTTGCTGAGGGCGTGCTGGATGTTTGGCCCTGCATTTCTCTTAGATGCCTCTAGTGAGGAAAAAAACTCCTCAATGCTATAAAAACCTAAAAATTCTTTCTTCCAGGACAAAGTAGCATGAACTCAGAAAAGAGCTTCAGCATGACAAAAGAGAACCCATCTTTTAATATTTTTTAGCAAATCTTTATCATATCTAGTAGTTATGAGTTTCAGAGTGAAAGGAAAGAGAGTATGCAGAAACCCTAAGAAGAAGATGTTATAACCTTTAGAATTTTGTATTAGTTTTTATAATGATATTTTTTCTACAGGACTTCAGCTGGTTTTCCAACCTAGTAAAACTTACATTTTCACTATCGAAGTTCAGACTTTGTTGAACAAGTACTATTAACTTATATACTGTGTTCTGGAGGATGTTCTGAAATTTAAGTTTAGATTGTTTTGGCTTGGAAGGGACCTTAAAGATCAGATAATTCCAAAACTGAAAAGAATTGTTCTTAAAATACCTTTTCATATCTTACCTAATTTAATTTTTTTTTCCAGAAAGTGAAATGCTATTTTTCTGTTTCTTTAATTTAACGTAAAAGCACTGGGATTGGGTTTCTTTCCCAATGCAGGCATTTCCCTTATATTTCATCTTGTGCTTGAATAGATTTCAAAACATAAGATGATCTTCAATACGGAAAAGGTATGACTATCAAAGTGGAAAGCAAGGTTTGAGGTAAAATATTTGATGGGAAAATTTTCACTTTGAAATGCAATTATCAGCAATTCAATTCATAAGTGTTTTCATGGCAAATTGATAACGAGTTACACATGATTAATTTGAACAGTTCGCAAGAAACTCATCAGAAATACAAAACATTACAGCAGCATGAACTTTGTGTAGGGGATTCAGAGCCAAGGTGGTAAGATACAAATTTTGTGCTAATATTACAGTTTCACCAATCATTTCTGACTGATAGATAAGGATAGTCTCTGACTAGTAAGGATATTTTCTTATGGAGTGCTAGGATAGAGAAGTTTATATAATTTATGTTTCTTCACTTAAGCTAACTACTGCAGAGTTACTGACATGTGCATGCCTTCTTTAAACATCACAACAAATCATTTTTATCCATACATTGGAAAGACCTTGCTGTCAACGTACTCCAGGCTTTGCACTCTGATAGAGATCTGTAATTACATGAACCTATCAGCTTTTTAATGGTGATGCATTCTTTGTTTATTTTTCATACCTTTGGTCTACAACAGCTGCTATCAAACTGTCATCTGCAGATCATTAGGAAACATATGGCAAAACGTGATTAATTTTGTCAGGAGCAGTTGTGGCTAGTGACATTTTGACTAAGAGGGCAAAAAAAATCATTAGCACCAGCTCCTCCAACGTGCTGGAAAGCAACAGCAACACAGTGTTATGAGGTTCTGTGTTGCTGCATTGGGTAATGTCTCATCCCCCATCTTCTCTTTCCAAGATCACTGAACATTTGTAAAGTGTACACATGGGAGAATATGGCCAATCCATATGCTGTGGAGCTGTATAACTCTATAACATTACTGAAAGTTTGAATTAGAAATGAAAATATTGTTTGTCAACTACATATTCTTAGCTGTAGCATGGTCCTTTTTTCACCAGGCGTATTTCAGCATTAGGCAAAATAAAAGGAACCATTCCTTTAAAGTATGTGCCTTGTATTTAAATATTTGTGAAACCAACCATTAAGCGAGGAGTAGCAGATGCAATGGCAAGTTATCTTAGCCAAGGCAATTTGGAAGAGGGAACAATACCAGGGGATTTCACAGATATGGTATTTAGTTATTTTGGTAGAAGTTCACCTTGAAAGTGTGAACTAAGCACATGCAATGCAAAACTGTATGAATGAACCTAAGGACAACTTGAAACAGTAACTCCACAAGCCATAACCAGCTCCATGCGTTCACTGGACTGTTAAGCTTGAGACATAAAGATGAACATCTGAACGTCATAATTATATCACCAGCGATTATTTTACCAGGAAAATCCAGCTACCTTACATGCCCAATAAGTTTCTATGCTTTCTATGCACTAAAATGCCAATAGTAATCCCTCCATCCTGATAACTTCTGCAATACTGTGAATTATTTGGTTTTGCCAAAACACAGATGAACTAAAAAGTTATGAAGCTAGTGATATGAGAGAAAGAGCCACTGGATCCACGTAGCTGACACGTATCCTGCAGATGCTAATATTTCACCCTGTTACTTTATTGTTCATTGCAGCCAATCTGTGCTGGACTAAAGTATGTCGCTCATTCAAGAGAAAAAAATGCCACAACATCAACAAAAAAGGATTCTGATGACACCTTTTCCTGGTCTTAAAAATCAAGAGCCAAACATTGTTAAGAGGGAAAAAGGGCTTTACCTCAGTATTTATTTAAGGATCCTCAGGTGCAATGAAATGCACATCGAAATGCACCCCGAAATCCCCACCAAAGAAATGGCCACACCCAATGTGATGTGTATACAATTATATGCCTTGCAAAAATTAGCATATCTATCAAAGATTCCCCAATGAGGGACTCGGGCGAGACCCCCGTCCAAGGAACATTCCCCCTGGATGGGCCTGTCTTTGTTTACAGAATGTGTTCTGGAGAGGACCTTGCTTTCTGGGGTTTCCAGAACATTTGGTCTCCTGGCTTAACAAAAATACTAGGTCTAAGGGGAGTTATCAAACTTAAAGAATTACAACTATGTAGGCTAAAAGCACTAAGAATACATAAAAACTACATAAAAGTTTATATAAATGGGTTATAAAAGAAAAAGCAAAAAATCATCATGGCATCACTGATAGACTAGACAGGCAGTACCAGAGTGAAACTGGAAGGCCAAAGGTGGTCCCATCTCATCCAGGCATCCATTTTCTGCAGTGTTGTCTGCCAGGGACAGAGCAATTCTTAAAACATTGCAGTGCTTAACTGGTCATGTAAAGAGAGGCTGAGATCACAGGCAAAAAGGCCACTGGGAAAAGAAAACTCTTTGGTAGACTTCTTCTTGTAACCTTCCCACTCTCAGATGCAGTGTTGCTGAATAGCAGTAGTTGTGTGTTCTTTCAAAGGCGACCTGTCAGTGGCACGCATGAAACAACAGTATTTTCAAAGAAGTCTGATATCTGTGGGACAAGGTATCGATTCTTGACGGCAACAACTTTAGAGCCATCCCCAGCCAGTTCTGATTCTCTGGACTGACCAGACAATTCTTAACCCACTTAAAGATGCCTTATTGTTCCTGCACCTAATAACACATATTATGAACTCCCTAATGTTGAGCACCTTATTGTAATGTTTATCATATACCTAGCCTTTCACAGGTCTACAACCACACAAACTTGCTTTAAGCACCTGTATTCACAGCTGCAGGTGTTTTTACTGTGAGTTTGGAACAGAAGATGAGGCCAGAGTGATACCACACAGTGTTGTGATATTTTTTTTTGTCTCATAAACTTCATGTAAATGTTATGATAATTATATATATATATGTCTATATATGTGTGTGCATGTGCAACAAGTCTCTTTGTTTTCTAGGCAGAGCATTACAGTTGTCAAGGTATGTCCATATGCATCACTGTGTCATGCAATTGTTTAGTAGCCAAAGCACTTCAGTCAAGAAGTTGAGTTCCAGGTAACTATAAAGAAAATTTTAATGCTAACCCCCCACCTACCCCCCTTTTTGTTTTTGTGCAAGACTATCTTGTAAATTTGTTGACTGTTGTGTTTGAATCCTTATGGCAATTGCAGTGTTACTCAGTTATGGGTAACAGCATAATGCAGCAATTTTGATTTGGCTGTACTTCAGTAATGATGATGTCTACTACTGAAAGCTACCTTCTGAAAACCCACCAAGTTACTAAAAGTTCTTATGCATACATGGAAGCTTCTCACAGTTTCTTTTCCACCTTTTCAGTGGAGTTTTTGAATGGTTAATACCTACTTATCTCTACAAACACTGTAGAAGCTGAATTTGACATTATAAGCCATTTCCAAGGGTATGCGGGACTTCTGATCCTGGTCTAATGACTGGGACTAACTAAAATGTTGGCATTGTCTTTGAAAAATCCCAACTATGTCAGTGGAGAATATTAATTTTGAAACTTATTTGACTTCCTACCCTCACTTGCTTTACAGTTATATTATTTTTTCTATCTGCTTAAAACGATCAGGTTTTTTGCCTGTTCCCAGTATGAAGTACAATCCTAATCTTTCAAAGCCAAAGAGTGTTGTAAGTACTTCTCCATGCTAAATGGTCTGTCTGTTTATTCTGTTTATATGGGTGCCTTGCAAACAGCACAGACCTCTCCCTTTTTTTTTCTTTTCCTTCCTGAAAGGGTGAAATGCATTGGACTCACCCAAATACTAAGGGACACAACTGGCCCCTGCAGTTCAGGACACACCAGTTCAGGGCCCTCTTCTGCCTAAGAGGCCTGAACTCACTTCTCAGTACCGTGCCTGCTTACCAAGCCTCTAGCTGTTGCAGTGTAGGTTTCCCTTATTCCTTGCTCTCAAAACTCTTCCCAGCTGCATGCAGTAACAATTCATGAGGCCAGGGAGGGGCTGAGCAGGTCTCAAGCTTGGGATTTAAGGCACCGAGCCAGGATGCACAGTGCCAGCTCCCACACTCTGCTCCTGTGGTGGGTGAGTTATTTGCTTGGATATTTACCCAATGCAGAGCAGGTTCAGTAGGAAAAAGTCTCCCTCGTGAACTGAGCCAGACTGCTTGTGTGAGCTAAATAAAAGACAATTTTAATTTGTTTTTAAACACACTCATATGAGTGAGACTACTGTGTATTTTGGGGAAAAGACATGAGTATTATGTGTTTAGGTCTTGATGTGATAATGCTACGTTCAAATATCTGTTGTTTTTGAAAGACAGATGAGATAAAAGGCATCAGGAAGATACTAAAAAATCTTGCCAAGGAAATACCATTTTATGGTATTGAAATTACTGGACATTCACCTTGACTGCAGACTTCTCTGAAAATCATTTGTTGATGCCAAAATCCACACAGTTCTTTTTAAATCCTAGTCCATGTTTCCTAACAAAAGTGATAGTAGGTTTCATATTTACGTCACATGCGCATCATATTTCCTAAGCTGCTGTGCATCCCTGTCTTGGAAGGGGTTCAGCTGTTATTGAGCAATTGGGATAAGTTATTTGAAAGTTACTGAAGGACTATATCCTACTTCTGTGTAAAATCAGATCAATAATAAGAGTTGGTGCAGAAGCAATAGATAAAATGTTCAGAACAAGGGATGTTTGGAGCAGAAGCCTGTATGTGACATCAGTAAAGGTGAGATTTTAGGCCTTCTCTTTACAGAGCTGAATGAATTGGATTGTGCTCAGGGGAAAACTCTACAATAGGGACCTGTCTTCAGATAGCTCTGATGCTAGCAGGCTGTAACAACTTCAGTTCCTTCATGTCCCAGTACACGAAATCTGTTCAAAACTCGATTTGGGTGATTGCCTGAACTAAAACCATCTCTTAGTCTCCTCCACCAAACAACACCTGTTTGTTAGTTATGTGAAAAGAAGGGCTGTTTATGCCACCTTTTATTAATACCCATATTCAGTGCCTCAATCAAAAGTGCAATGCCCTGAGGTTATGCTATATTCAGTGGAGTTATTCCTGAATAGGTCACAGTTTACGGCATCCAGAACAAGAGGCTTATGGAGCTACAGGAGAGCATCCACCAAAGGGCCACTAAGATATGTAACAGACTGGGACACCTCTCCTATGATGAAAGGTTAGAGACTGTTCAGCATGAAGGTGAGAAGGCTCAAGGGGTAACTCATCAGTCTATGCAAATATCTGAAGGAGGGTGTAAAGAAGACAGAGCCAGGTTGTTTTCAGTGGTGCCCAGTAACAAGAGGCAATGGCACACACTGAAAGGGCATCAGGACATCAGGAAACACTTTTTCACTGCAAGAGTCACCAAAAAAATGGCACAGGTTACTCACAGAGGTGGTGGAGTACCCCTCCTCAGAGATATTTAAAGGCTGTGTGGATGTGGTCTTGGGCAGCCTGCTCTAAATGACCCTGCTTGAGCAGGGGTTTGGATCAAATGACCTCCAGAGGCCACTTCCAACCTCAGCCAGTGTGTGAGCCTGTGATCCTATGATACTGTGAAAAATTGAAAATAAACATTCATATATTATTAACTCACATGTCAAGAATATCTGTCAAGTGTCAGTTCAACTCTTTTCTTGAATTCTGATAAGCATTTGGCTTTGCTAATAGAAGAGCTAATCTATTACAAGGGTAAACTTTGGAGCAGAACAGAAATCCTAGTGGGTTTTCCTGCTGTTAAAATTCTCCCTAAATTTAGAAAAATTTAATAATATTCCAATATGATTTGCTTTTTAAAAGCACTGATAGATGAAGTTTCCCTGTGACAAGTGGGGTCCACTGGGAATTAGAAATTAAACATGATTGTGGCGCCTAAGGAGAAGCTACACCTAAATTATCTGTTTGATTTATTTCTCTGTGACATTACAGTGACCTAATCATGGAAAAAAATTCTTGCATCTCAGAATCCCACTGGAATGATAGCCCCATATGACATTTCTCATTACTGAGAGCAAGAGCAGTGTATTACATGGAATTTACTGCAATTTAATTTTTTAACTTAATTTGGAATAACAACAAGTATGCGCTTCTCTTCCCTATAGTTCTGATATACTAATGTTTTTTAAGATCCCTTACTAAGGAATATCTGGTGAGCAATACAGGAAGTTGTAAGGAAACAAATCCTGTGTCTGTCTTCATAGAGTTTTTAGACAAAAACATTTGACTTTCACAATGGTGTCATTAAAAAAAGCTGAGCACCAAAACAACATATTGAAAAGGTCTAGCAACATTGAACTTTTACTAATTTCTAGTGTTATTGAGCCAAATCATATAGTCCAGTTACCAATAGAGTACGATCAATGTACAATGGGTTATGGACATAGGCATCCTGCTCCTTCAATGTGATTAACAAACTCTTTTAACTTCTCTGTATGATTTTTTTATGTGGAACAAGCTCTTTAGACCCACTGAGGACTGACTGTCGGCCTAGAAAATTTTGTGACTTGTAATTCATAAGAATAAACATTTGATTTACAGGTGGAAAAAAAGAAAAGTTGTCGGTTGAATCTCAACTTCTTGCCCTTTATCAGTCTGTGCTGTTCAGAGCACCTTGGACTGCTGCCATTGCCTGTGACATAGAAAAAATTGTCTGTGTTACTGATGTGAAGGATAAAATATTTAGAATAACTGAATAACCAAGGTATTTTGAGATCATATCTCACAGGTTGCCTCCTGCTGAGACAACATGTCCTGGAAATAGAACAGTGGCATTGGCATAGCGCTTTGTTTTTATGAGATGAAAGATGAATAAAAGAATGTGACTGCCCATTCATCCTCAAAATCTATCTTGAGAGAAGGTGAGATCCAGTGGGTCAGTGTCAGAACCTATAAATTTCAAGCTCAGAACTTAACAAAAGTGTTTCAGACGAAGAAAACTCCCTTTCCAAAATAGTGAAGTGCTTATCATTCCTTTGAGGTCTTTCCAGAGTAATATTTAAACTGCCTACAATTTTCAGCTCTCCTACTTTTACTTTGTCATAAAAGAGATTAATAAAAACCATAGATTATTTTAAAATTTATATTTTTCCCCTTTATTTTTATGGGAGATTAACAACAAAACTATTAATATAAAACAATTACATCAGGTACAAAAATAACTAATTTTTGTGAATTAATACAGTAGTATGTCTGTCCTTCATGTCTGATATTGGGATCTGATATCCACATAACATTTAGCCAGTGGCGGCTCAGATCCCTGAGTAAAATGCTATCACTACTGCTGCCACAGAGCAAACTTCAATTGATTTTAATGGGACCAGGGTGCCTCTATTGCAAATCTTTCAAAGAAATTGACAGCTATCTTCGGACAAACTCTAGAAATGCTAATAATTATTTTGTGCATTAAAAAATTAGAGAATTAAAAAGTATTTTAAAATACTGATTATGAGAAAGCAATTTTATCATAGGGTTTGTTTGGGATTCTCTTTGCAATTTTTAACTACACAAACTGTTTTCATCCTGTGCAAACAGAGAAAAAAATGTTTTTCCTGCCACACACTAAATTTTCTAGTTAAATGGAACAAGAATTAAAAAGTATAATCAGAACAAATAATTAGAAATTTTGGGGAAGTAAAATTGTAAAAACACTTTCACCACAGAGGTATATCCAGAAACACACCTGATAAATCACATACATGATAAATACATTATCCAGCTGATATAACTAACTACTGAGTACTTTTGTCCCTGAGAATGTCGAACTGGTTGTTTAAAGAGTTTCACCTCCTTGGAAAATATGTATAAGAATCTTATGACCAGAAAGTTTTTCATAAAAAATAGACATTTCTTACTTACAACTAATATTTGCAGAAGTACTTAACTTTGGAGTAGAGCGATATTTCAAGAGGCTGAGAAAGGCCTTCTATTTGCAAGTTTCTTTTAGAGGACCAATAAAGTATTCCTTTTTACACATATGTACAGAAAAAATGTGCTGCTGATAAACAGAGTTAGCTACAGGCAGAGTTAATTGTACATTCTCTCCAATTCACAGATCAATGTTTCTGACCTAGACGCTACTCAAAAGACACAAAAGTGAGGTTAGATACAAAGGCTGCCCTTTTACAGTTTTTCTCACACACACACATAGAGGTCGAAATAGATTTTTTGGACAGGGCTGCTGTCTGGTGTTCTGGAGGAGAAGGAAAAGCACTCACTCCATGCACTGGATAGTAAAGCTGCACCATGCTGGATATTCAGCCTATTAATCAAGAAGGAGTGTGGACCTTATTCGGAGTAGCAGCTCCTGTGTGGTTTGACTGCACTCTACACTCTTAAAGTCCAAGCCATTTTTTCTCTCTTTTACCAAGGAAGACTCTTTACTCTCCTTTACTCTCTAACTCTGTATGTTAGCATGTACTATCTCTGAAAAACTTAAACACCACTACCAGTAGACTTCCAGAACCACCTGCTTCAGCCAGCTTCCCAAGCCAAGAGGCAGAAATTCTGGAAGCATCTGTTAATAATGTATCACATTACTCGAACCCTCGGCCACAGGTGAAACATGTTGATGGGTACCTGATGGCAACAAAATGCATTTTCCATCTGCATGATTCCATATTTCCCAAATTCTCCATTCTCTTGTGATTTTGGACTGTACAGGGCTGTCTGAACTATTGTCCAGTCTTCGTATTTTAACTGCCAGAATATTTTCTCAGTGCTGTGTGGATCTCCTTTTGGAAAAGCACCTGCTACTTTGTTCAGTCTCATCTCACCTCACCTCGAGTTCCCACTAATGCTGCTGTTGCCACACTCATGTCTAATGGCATCCCCTCGTGCAGTCAGTGGCTTCCCAAAACCATGAGATGGTGATTTAAACCAAGAGCAATCTTGGTTTGCTCTGATCCTCACAGGGCAGAAGGCGGGGGAAAAGAACCAGACATTTGGGGAGCCTGTGGGGAGCAGAGACATCACATTTATCTTTTCCACCCCAAACTTCGGTGGGCTGGGGGATGAGTCTCCTGACCAAGGAATACGCTGAGATTTCCTGATGTGACAGGAGATCATTATTACAATTTTGGAATTTGCAATCCCTTCACCTCGTTCCTCTACACGGTATTTAGGATTAAAGTTTTGGAAAAGGTCAAAGTTAATAAAAATATGCAAAAATATTGGGGTTTAATTATTCCTTCTTTTTTTTTTTTCCTTCATTTATTTGTTTGTTCTCTGCTGATTATTACTTGGGAAAGTCCCTCACAACACATAGCTTAAGCCCACGATGCCCCCACAAAATAAGGCACACGATAACCCTGACCAGTTACCAGCATCCAGTTACAGCCTCAGAGCACGCTTGCAACAAGCACCCGGCCACTGTTGCCACTGTTATATCCAGGTAATTTCTGGATTTAAAAATTCTGCCATTTGTGGTGTGCCTCAGAGGCTGAAGATCCTGTTACACTTTTAGTTAAATACATGCATTTCCAAGGACTAGAATTGAACTTACTTGTATTTACTTTGGACTGAAGTTTGCCTTTAATTCTCCTGTACAACTGGCAAAAGGAATGGCAGGAGTCTGCCACAGAGAGAGAAGTTGTTTGTGGCAATTACCATGCTTAATGCCAACCTGACTCATCTTCATAAATAAATCATGTTGAAAGAAAATTACATGAGAAACATTATGGAGTACCAGATAACACAGTGATGCCACATGCCACAGAGGCAATATATTTTTAAATTACTTAATTGGGCATTTGTGGGGAATCTGGGTCTTCTAAAAAAATTAAGTAATTCATTTTTTTCACTGACTATTTGTTTAACTGACTCAGTACTGAGATTCAGTGCCTTCAGCGGGACAGAGAAGTGAGACACAGGTGGGAAATAGGGAGGCAAGACCAGCTGATAGAACTAAATTGCTAAAGACAGAGAAGCCACAGTTAGCTGGAGGTAGAATAAATCACCCACTGGGTGTTTTCTCCCAGGGAGGAGCTGACAAGGCAGTCAGAAGACACAAAACCAAAATAAGTGCATTTTAAAAAAAGAACTTAGTTGCTGGGAACTGCAGTAGGGGATCTGTAGCCCAGGAACGTGAGGGATGGAGAGAGATCTTGGGTATGCTTGCAGAAAGTGGTGAGTAAAGCCAGTGGGTCTGGCCTGAGTGGATGCTGTGGTTTTCCCATCTACACCAGAGTTATGCAGTGTCTTATGTCACCAGGCAAATATGAACAGGCCTGTTCTGAAAATGTGTGGTCTTTGTCACTGAAAACGCACAACCCTGTCAATAGTCTGAGTTCTAAATTTGGTAAGCCTCCAGGAGAATGCTTATGACTTCCTGGAACCATCTGAGAGAAACACGGTGAGAAATCAAGGTGTGGAAGCAAGTGATAATCTTGGAGCTCTGGTCTGTACTGCTGTAAAAATGTAGTGTGAGTAGTATTGCCAGCAGTCTAATATTTCATCCCCCTCTCAGGGTGAGCACATAAACCTTGAAGGAATTGCATGGCCCATGGGTCTATGATGACACTGTCACCTCTAGTGGGAAAGATATCTGGTTTTACATTATATAGAATATCTAATTTTCTGAAGAAGTTTTACTGTATGTAATAAGAGTTTCAATTATATAGGATTTTGGAAACTGGCTGGTAAAGCTCTCTGGTGACGAAAACAGTCCTGTTAATAATTTTTTAAGTGAAAAATATGTAGGACAATGCTGGCTACCTCCAAATTGCTTATTGCACAGCTGGAGGCTGATTGTGCATGACAGGTGACAAAACCAGATCTAATTCAGGTGCATGCTATATTCTGGCATTTTCTGCGTACTGCTGTTTAAAAACTGTGATTTCTTCCATGTAAACACAAGATTGCATTTCTTGGCCTTATAATGGAGAGAGCTGGGGCAAGAAGACAGAAGAAACTTTCACAGCCAACATATTGGAGTTTAAAGTTATGCAAAAGATAGCTCTGTAGGCTTCAGGGAGTACAGCTGAGATCATGCAGAATTGTAAATTATACACTCTACACAAATAGCTTGGGGCCACATGATAATTAATAACTACTGTACTTAAGTAGTTGGGAACCCAGTTTCATTTATTATTAATTATAGCTTTGTTTAGCAAATGTTCTCCATGGCAATTGCCTGTTTATCTTGTCTATATATGATGTTAGCAGATAGCTTGGATGAACAAACTGATTAGCAGGAGTCTTAATTATGTTGCAACAGTTGTCCCTGTTCTAGGAGGAATAGAGAAAAAACCTGTAAAACAGATAAGAAAAGATGAGTTGCACATGTCCAACACTGGTATGCATCACTGGGGTGTCTGCTAGAGCAGTAAGGTCAGGTTTTGTGAATGAGTAAGAGTAAAGAGTACTCATGAAACTCAAAAACTCATGAACTGCCCAGTGATCAGTGGGGAGTAACTGTGATTATACAGGAGAGGCAAATACTGGATTTTCGTAATGCAGTTCTAGCAGTAACTCATGATCACATCTATAAATCCAGAAGGAATTCTCCGAAAGAGGGCAAACAAAAGAAAGCACCTTGGTAAGCAATTATTTTCTGGTTTGCTGTCTCTGCAAATGACTACATCTGTACTCACAGATAAACTAATTTCTTTCTGCAGTGGCAATAATAAAAACTGGCTGTATGAGCAAACAGAAGGAAGACATTAAAAGTGGTTTACGGCTAATCTGGAAAAGTAAGAATTTTTATAATCAGCTATCAAACGTCCACTGCTTGGTGCAGGCTTAAAACACTGATAAAGGGCTGCAAGAAGGTTTGGATAATAAGTAGTCAGCTCTGGATCAGGTCTGCTTTTTCCTACCCCAAATCTCCCAAAAATTTATTTTCTCACTGTCCAGTATTTACTGCCTTGGGGATTTGCTTTTTCTCTGGGTGGGGATGTTTCCAAAAAAACTAACATTAGCAGGAAAAATAATAACCCAAAATTTACTGTGTACTTAGTCAACTAATAACCCATAATTAGATCAAAACAGAAATAAAAAGAACACACTTGCCAGAAACTGTAACACCTTATATGTGCAAAGGCCGAAATGTTGCTAAATGAGAAAAATGCTTTCCTTGGGGATTCTTATAACATGATATAGTGGTGATTAAGCTGAGAAACTGGGCTTGAGCAAAACCAGCAAACAGACATTAATCTGCTCCTTCAATCACAAAAAGAAGTGAAATTTCTGTATTTATTGTCCAAACTATTGTCCAGTCACTTTCTTTAAAATGCCCATGGGGGATTTTTCTTTCTCTATGAAGGTTCTTCTGTTTCAGTGTTAATAATGGCTTTGTGCTTGCTTTTGAGCACTTTTGCCACCTCCAGCTATTTCTCTTGATCCCGATTCTCCAAAGAGCTTAGACAGCATGTACCGAAATTTAAGCATGTGATGAATCTGTTTGGCTTGGGGAGGGCACTGGGCTGAGTTAGTGTAAATTTAAGCTGCAAGAGTAAGTGCTTTGATTGAATCAGTGCTTTGAGAACTCAGTCCACAAACGGGCACCTAATTGCTACTTTCAGCACCATATTTAGGCACCACAGAGAACCTCAAACCCCTTCTCTCATCAGCTACCTGAATCTGTGAGAAGTCATTTTTCTGGTTGCTGTGCCAAGGTCCTGATATCACCATTGCTGGCTAATATTTACAGCTTTGTGAGAGGCTTAAACTTGGTGTCCCTTTAGCATCAGGACTGAGGAGGCCCTCTGAAAGAGTGGCTGTGTGGCACAGGGGTAACAACAATAAAATGGTAGTGCTGGGTACAGCACTGCTGCATGGCACTGATGGCCCTCCGCCTCTCATAGTGATTCATGTTATGGTTCTAGTTTGGAGCAAAGACCCAAAACAGGTCCCACAAAAGCCAAGAGAGATTACTGCCTCGAGGGTAATAGTCTAGACACCTGGGCAGAAAGGGGAAGGTGACTATTTCCCTTTGGATGGATTACACTGTTCTGCAGAAAGGAACAGGAAAGGGGGAAAGAAAGGTTTGAGTCTCCTGCCAAGGTGGTAGGGCACTGGCGGTGAAGAAAGGATGACCATGTTGTACCTGTCAACGGCAGAATCTCAGCCACAGAGGAATTCCAACAAGGAGAAATCAGGCAAGACACATCTTGGAGAAGGGATAGCTGGATGGCTGGGATGTTGCTTTGGGGTGCAGGAGGCCAAGATCCAGGCCCCATTACCCCATTATGAAGCTGATGGGCTTTGGTGGATTCCCAGTCAGCTAGCTAGCTGGAGTGTGGCACCATTGCTCTCCAAAAGCTCTCTGGGGAGTCTGGGGTACCAATCTTGGGGCTGCACATCCCACTGGGGCAGGGAATGTTCACTTTATAGCACCAGGCTTCCTTTGGGAAGTTTGCCCAAGTCCGAAAATGTCATTTTGTTTTGTGACAGATGCTGCTGACTTTGAACGGGGTGTCCATAGAATTGTGTCCATAGAATTATATCCATAGAATTAGGATGGAGTCATAATCTTTCCTTGAATCTTCTGAGAAGTAGTTTGCATTTTTAATCTTCTTCTGTCACAAAATCCAATCCCAAGCCAAAATTAAAACCACTGCAATGGACTGGATTTATATGTGGATGTTTATCTCAGAGCCTGGAGTCCAAGAAGATTTGTAGCTGAGATTTCTGATCTGGTTGATGGCAGAATAAAGATGTCTGGGTCTGCAGTTACAGACTCAGCACAAGGGTGAGTCTGAGCAGACATACAGCAAAAACTAAGATTAAGTCTTTACTGCTAGCTGAATGAGGCTCAGTGCAGTTTGTGCTGTCAGCGTAGCACCACGACCGCTCTCAGTCCTCCGAATACCACAGAGCTGAACACTGTCTATTCAAACTCAAACACACACTAGCTAGAACACGTTGAAAGACTTCAAAATTTGCCTTTGCCTCCTCTCTCTAATCTTTCAATCTCTTTTGTTGAGCTTTCTACAGAGCAGCCTTTAGAGCACTGGAATTGATGTGAAGTGCATCATTATGGCTTGATCATCTGTCCTTCGTAGGACTGGCAGGAACACCTTGTCTGTTTCAGTAGTTTTCATGTATCTCTGGATTTAGGGACTGGATGACTCTAATTGTAAAAGAGCCTGAAGTCACAAAGTGGTCTTGACTGTCTCTGAGACTGCAAAGACATAACTTGATTTTCAATCACAGTTCAATAGTGGCAGAAAAAAGGAAGCAGCAGGTGTGGAGGTGACATAGGTACTTCAGGACATTAACTCAGCACAATTCCTCTTGCTGGTTAGCATCCAGTCCACATGCATTTTTCCTGAAGGTCCATCATGTGTTTGCATTTAGCAACTCCACACACAATTTGGTTTGTGTAGACTTTACAATATTTTTATTTTCTAAGCTGGTTAAGCTTTTGGTCACACTTTCACGTTCAACTCTTGTCTGCCTGTCACTGGGAGCTTCTATTTATTTTAGCAGAATCTAGAATGAACATGTTTCTGAGTAGCTGGGACCAGCCTAGTGTAAATTCTTTGGTAGTGTATTTCAGCTGTTTGAGGTATCAGCCATTTCCTATATCACTTTATTTTTTCCCCTGTCAATTTTAAAGAAGAAAAATGAACCATGACACTTCTCCACTACAAGTTCAGGCACTTTCTGCCTTGTCTGAGCAGAGAATCTTTGCAGATGTCGCATTTGTAACTGGTGTCTCAGAAATCTTTGATACCCAGTGAAATGATCTGACACTTTTTAAATCTATCTGGTAGAAGAGCTGCCATCACCTTCAAAAAATGAGCACAGAATAAGGTTCTGGAGGAAGGTGGATGGCAGTTAATGTGTTCATGGAAAACAGGAAGTGGGAGATATCCTCTGCATGACCAGTGCTCTCCACTTGCCTCTTGTGATACAGAGGCTGAGCCAGTTGAAGAGGTTGTAAGCAGCTCAGTTAGGCAGCTCAGAGCTTTACATACTGGTGAAGCTTAAGCTGTGCAGAGAGTGGGTAGGAGTTGTGACCCTGGTTGGCAAAAGCTGCTCAGTTTCTGTGTCTTGATCACATCATTAATTCCTAGCTACAGGTGGTTAGCTTTGGGGCACTAACTGAAATGATGTTGATTTCTGGTACACATTTTCTCTCCATAAGTCCTTGAACAGAAAGCCAGTCAAAGCATGGAAATTAAAGTAAAGTCTTCAGCTAGACCCAAGTTTTTAATTCAAGCAACCAGCAAGATAAGGCTAAATTCTTATAGCTACTCAAATTTTACAGTAATTTCTGTTTTAGTATTTATATTATAGTATCATCCAGAGTCTTACCTAGAATTACAGCTCTGTTATGTTGACAATTTTGAAAGCAAGCACCACATGGCATATACTGATTTGGTGTATCTGCAGGATCAGAAGTAAGTTAACTAAGCATATCCAAAAGCAAAGTAGCCAGGAAGGTTAAGGCATTTAAGCAATCATCACTTACCGAGCAGTGACTGATACTCTCAGTGAAATATTGGCACTATTAAGATACAATTTGACTGAAGATCCAGATTAGAGGGACTAGTAGAATCTATTCTAAATTACTACAGAAAATAACTCTGACAAAGTTGAAAATTTTATAGGTCTTGAAATGTAGAAATGTCAGGCCTTAATATTCTCACATTACACAGCTATTTTTTTTGCTTCTTTATTCCTGGTTTTTACTCATAGGGAAAGTGGAGTGATATAACCATGCAGGGGCTGAATTTACTGAATTTTGTTTTAAATGCGATTTAAAAAAAAGTTACATATGAAAAAATAAATGTTTCAAGCAACATTAAAGAGAGCTTTTTCCAGAAATTGTATTTACAATTTCAATTTTTATTACACCATAAAATTATACCACTTGTGAAATGATGCTTCATTCTTGAAATAAAGTTCCAGGGAGGCAGACTTTGGGTGAAATAGCTGATTTGAGTAATCAAATTCTGCCTGTCAGTATGTACCACAGTTGTTGCTGTATTGTTAATGCACTTGGAAAAAGCTCACATGCCAGATTTTCTACTCTTGTAATTAGAAAATTGTGGTTTAATTACACAAAGAAAATTTGTGACTATAAATCTGAATGATATGGCTGTTTTCATTTGTCTGTAATAAAATTTAGATTCCATAATATGAGCCTTTATAGACTCAAAATCTCACCCACTTTTTACATGGCTGATTTACTGGATGCACTGTATCTAGCAGCAATCACTATGAAAAACATCCTTGTCCTCTAATTAAATGCAAAAGCAAAAAGTGTTGTGATATGATGTGGTGTTTCACAGAGCTTGGGAAACACAGATAAATATTCCAGGCGTGCAACCTGCATCCATTCCATTGCTGAGGTTTACTGGTATAGCAAGGCTCAGGGCTCATAGTGCTGAAATGTTTAGTACCTCCTTGATAGTCCTATCGTAACATCCAGAAAGCACAGTCAGAGCACAGCAGATTTTACTGAGCTGTTATTTATTGCACTCAAGATGTTGATGCTCTATGACTCACGGTCCCAGAACCAGACTTGCAAATGCCTCTTCTGTTGTCCTGGACGCAATGATTTCCATCCTGAAGTGGGGCCTTCTGTAAGGCATCTGTTTAAATTTTGGCAGCAAGAGAGGCAGGATGACTGTCAGTCTGTCTCTGCCCTAGGATGCTATTGATGTATGGCACTGGAGCTTAGGAGACTCAATAGTGCAATGTCATTTCAAGAATATGAAAAAATAAATTTAAAAGAACCAACAGAACCCTCTCTTTGCAAAATTGTATTTTCCTTTTCTCGGGCAACTGCACATGCAAAGACAAACCTAGTTCATTCTGTGGAGAGGCATAGCTACTTCATCTATTTGTAAGAGTATGCAGAGAACAGGCAAAAATAGATGTCTCTCTTAAAATGAACAGACTTAAAGGAAATAAAATTGAGAGTGTACCTTCACGTTTCAGGATTTAAAAATAAATTGTGTAATAAAACCAAATTGAGTAATTTTATGCTATCCTATAAAGTGTTTTCTCTCTCTGACTTGGAGTGGGAAAGCCATGATGCTTTGTGGAGAGGCAGGATAGTTAAGATTTGCAAAAGTGGAAGAAATAATTGAAGGAAATTAACGACTGTATAATCACTAGGTTATTTTATGACATCATGTATTCTGAACTGAGAAGAATTTTGAAATGATTTCAGTTATTCTGAGACACAGGCCATGTAAGACAACCCTGGCCAATTAGCAGACTTAAGGCGTATTTGTTATTGGTCGATTAGAGATGAACACAGGATCAGCAGTGTGCTCACAGAAAACTCAAGCTCCATTGCAGCATTGAGGGCTGGCTTATGGTTGTGGTAAATCCCAAGATATCAAGCCTTGTCCTCCCCATGGTGCTATACGTGTAGGAGTTAGGATGATAACTCTTTCTTGGCAATTTTCCTGCTTAAGTTGCATAGGTATATTTGTAGCCTGTATTTCCTGCTTTTACCACCTCATTCAACAAAGCACTCAAGTACCTGAATATTTTTAGAACCTGCTGGAATATTATAATCAAATCCATCAAAACAATGTGATTAAAGATACTTAAGCATGTACTTAAGTCACTTTCTGAACACACGATGAGAAGGTGGATAAACCAACTTCTTCTGTAGAAACTGGTGTTTATGGAACATTCACGAGGCAAAGAATATAAGAAAATTCATGTGCATCCCTGTAATTTATCCTCAGTACCAAATTCAGGAAACATAGAGAGTGACTAGGATAGCTACACAGATTTAAGTTCTTTATTATGGGTTCTCTTTTTTCCAAACTTTCATTCTGTCATAGCTTCAAAGACATCTATCTTTTATCAAGAGCTTCTTCTCCTTACTCCTCCAGGTCATCTGAAAGAGGAAAGAAAAAGTATCAAAAAACCTATCAAAACCCAAGTAGACAAAAACTCATCAGCAAATCAGTGGTAAATAACTGAGACATTAAAACTACCGGGCCCATTGCTAATGTTCTAATAAAATATCTTCAAATAAAAAGAAATTACAAATGTTCAAAGATGCTTTCAGTGTTTTATGGCATAATAAATGCCTTATATGATCTCATTAATGCCATTAGGTTTTTATCTCCAGGAGAAGAAGGAAAAGAAAGGACACAAACTCTGAGCATGGACTGTCTCAGAGCAAATATATGAGAAAAGGGGATGCTGAGTGAGGGATCAGCAGCAGCAGCAGCAGCAGATTTATTCATAAAGCAATGATTTCTGGCTTTGCCTGCAGTTATCATGGTTTGGAACTATTTCCTTTTTTCCTGTCATTAATTTATACATTTCAAATTTACATAACTTCCCTGTCTTCAGAGTCAGTAAGAACCTCCATGAATCACTACAAGCCATGGTACTTTCTGTTCCTTGCTATTCCGTGATTCAAGGCTCTTCTCATGCAGCCTCACAGGGTGCCAGCCATTACTGATGCCTCTTCCTAAGTAACCTCTTTTGGGAAGCAGCAGCAATTGTGTTTTAAACTCCAAGCTCTTCAAAATCCCAAAATACAACATAACCAAGGTCTGAAGTGTCATAAAGTTTGGTTTAAAAAGAAATAAATGTAATTGCAAAGATGTTTTTGGTTCTTTCTATTTGCCTTTTGTCTGTATGTGTGTGAGTGTGTGTTTGTGTAAGCTGCCAGGATCCTGTTTCCCAGTTTTTCTTTGCAACCACTCAGAGATAGAAAATGTATTAATTTTAAATCTGAATCAAACCTAGGAAGCCAACAATAGTATAAGAACCATTTGCTTAACTAACCTTTTTCCGACAGTACTGACTGTGGAAAAGAGACAGGGATAACTGAGATTCAGGTAATGTCATTTCTTGTTGCTCCAGCACATCTTGTTAATTGAATGTGCAGTTTAGACCTTCATCTGTCAGTCACAGAATCTGTGCATTGCAAAGCAGCACACAGGACTGTGGCCACCACAACAGCAATCAAGTGCTTGTCATATGGCTGATTCATATGTGTGCCTCAGTTCTTTGGTAGTTAATACAAGACCTTTTCCTCTGAAAATTTCTTACTCCCTTTTAGAAAATAGGTATGGTATCTGAAATGAGCAGCAAAATCCCCAGTAAAATCCCAATTGTTTTGCTTATGATTGAAGATTTTTTGGGTACGAGTAATGGTAATAAAAGCTAGGACAACAATAAATCTGCAATTCTCAAAATTCCTGGAAACCGCTTTTTTAGGGATTGAATTGTAATTTAATATTCCATTTGCGTGTAGATACTTTTTGGGCCTTTAATTATGCGACCATGATAAATACTCCTGGCTCCAGATACTCTGTACAGTGCTTGCTAAATTCCCATCTTCTCGTCCAGCCAGCTCCCCAGTCTACTTGAAATACTTTGCAATGTACAATAAAGCTACATAATCCTGATTTGACTCTCCCAAAGTACTGTTTATAGAGAGACATTTGTTTGGCCTATGAGCATATAGCCACATTTTCACCTTTTTCCAGGTGCAGCTTCTGTCTTTTAAACTCTAAGTTTTTAGGAGTTCCAGACAGCTCTAGAGATCATCTCATTGCAGAATATTTGGCTGGAAAATGACTATAAAGAAGCACTTTTCTGGAGACCCTTTGCAGAGAATATACTGTGGTTATTAATGTTTCTATTGGCTTAGTGTTGGGTGATTTACTATGATAAATATGAAAATTGTTGCTTTTGTTATCAAAATGCATTTCAGTGTTGACACTGACGTCTAAATTTTTTGGACTGTCCAGCTAAGGAAAGTGCCACCAGTCCTCTGTGGGTGATCTGCACAAACAGAAGTACTGATGCATGATACTTGAGCCTTGTAGAACCAATAGAAATGTAGGTACACCAGGTTCCTTCTAGTACCTGTGTATGTCAGTCCTTGAGAACTGCTACCAGCCAAGAAGCTGGTTTCCTTTGCTCAAACTGTGGGGGTGAGTGCTCTTAGCATTTAAAATCCTGTGTTCAACTCCTTATCATGGACTGGGCATGGTCTGCTACGCTGTCTTTAGGGTGTTATTTGCTGATACTGCTGATACAAGGAACCCCAGAAAACAGCACCAGGGTTAAACTCTGCTGAGCAGGAGCCATAAGCATGGAAGCTTTTCACTCAGCTCTTGCAATACAAAGTTTGTATGAATTGTTACTTGAAATATTCTGTTTCATGTCTGATTAGTTGTCATCCTCCAAGTTTGTATCCCTCAAGTTAATAGCTACATCCTCAATGATTTTTACAAGGTGTAAACTGCAGGAAGATTTAATTCAGCCTGGGCAGAGAACTTGACAGTTTCAGTCCAAGACAAAAAATTAAGTGGAGAATTTGGGAACAAAAATGAGCTCCAAGATGGCTGAAAATTTCAGGAAAATCTTTTTTGCTAGGTTTTTGGCTACTAACTCCTAAACATTAAAGCTTCCTCCAGCACAGGAACATATTTGTCACAGCTCTGATGTCCCTAAAAACAACGTACCACAGCCACCACCTGTGCTCTGAAACACTTCTCTCTTTGCTAAAATAGTATGGGATATTTTCCCACTTAAACAGCTCTTCTCCAGAAGCAACAAATCCACCCTCTGATATCTATAGACCTGGATTAAGGAAACCCTGAGGAGTTTGTAACAAAACTCCTCTTTATTACGGTTTCTAAAACCCAGCAGCCGGGAGACAAAGTTACTACAGGATCCTCTTTTTTAACATTTTGTCTATAATGCAAAGCATTCAAATATTTGTCTTCTTTTTTCCCATGTTTGGGAGGATAGACCCATGGCTCCTATCTTTAATTAGTAGTTGAGCAGCTGAGCATCACTGATTTCTCTGTGAAATAGCCGCCTATGGCCATTTACAGCTGGAGTCAATGATCTTAATGGTCTTTTCCAAGCTATATGATTCATATGACTCAGAATGAGGCTTTTTGTTTCAAGAAACAATGTGAAGTGAGAACATGCTGTAGTATTTCTCTAACAGCATCTGCCTTTCTGGTACATATCTCCTTCTGAGTAGAAGTGGCAGGTAGTGGAGGAAAAAATTCTTGTCTTTGGAAATAATAAGGACATAAACAATAAAAACACTAAAAAGTATTTCCCAATTCTCAAATGAATGACTCTTTTCACATAGCTTTTCATCTTCTTGTGACAGATGGCCCAGTTATGGGAACCAATTAATAAATTTTTAAACTCTATTAATGAGTCTCTTGTTCAGGGAGTTTCAAGTACATGCTTGGTATTACATATGTTCTCATGTCATGGAAGGTGATTTCTGGAAAGAAAACCAATGAACAGGCTTTGCCTAAAAAAGAAGTAGAAATATGAAGTACATATTAAAATCTATTTCTAAATATCTAACATTCTAAAAGCAAAAAGGAAAAAAGTCCCTTCCTGAAGGTAAAATTTTATGTTTTTCATCTTTCTTCTTTCTTTCCTGTCAGAAAGTTGATTAAAAAATCCATATTTTCTTAGATTTTTAAAAGAAATAATAATTCTGAAATTATTTATTTGAAGGAACCACATCAAAGCGTTCAAGCTCAACAGAAATAAAAAATTTATAGAAAAATAGCCCAAAGTTTGTTTTCTGAATGATATGTTTATTTATAAAACCACAACATATTAAAAAGACAATGAAGGAAAAAAAAAGGAAACAGTGGAGATAGAGGCAATAGGCAAACGTAGCTGTAATGACTTTTGATGCCAAAATGTAGATGGAGCATGAAGGGCATGCTCCATCAAAGGTCAAGGTGAAGAATTCACCTCTCATTTATATTTTAATTGCTTGCTTAATTAATTACTTAATTAATGAGAATTAAATTAATGAGGTAAAAATATGTCAATTTGTAGGTAGTTGATTTTTTGAGTAATTTTTTTGCTCACAAATGGAAACTATTAATAGTTGTAAACATGTAATTTAATCTGAAATTACAGGATGCTCTTAGTGAGTTAGAAACACATATTTATTTCAGTTTTATTTTTTGGGTTTGTTTTTGCAGTTTGGGTTGTGGGTCATTAATAAATTACAGACTGGCAGGCCTGAAAAAAAGAAAAGAAGAATGAAGAAAACTCCAGGAGTATTACCAAAACATTTAGAAAAACATCTAAAAGCTGCCAATAACTTCCTCTGTATTTTTTTCAGATCATAATCTTTCATAATTATTTTCTGAAGAGGAATACTTTGTTTTAAGTATTATCATGCTTTTTTTTCCTAAGATGTGTAAAAGATGACAAACTAGAGAGCAGCAATCAGGAGCACGACACAGCACTTCTCATTTACAATTTGTTTCATGCTCTTCAGCAGATTTTACATGAGATGGAAGGGCAGTTCAGATGATGTGGACCTTCTACTGCTGCTGTGTCACAAGAAGTAGGACAAGTTGGGGGAGATTAAGTGTGCCTAATTAATTACAAAATATTCTATCTTAGGCTAAAATGATGACTTGGTCACAAATATCTAAGTACTAAGTGGAGAGAGAAATAAAATAATATGATATACAGTCCAGAAAATAAAGGCGTAAGAACTTTCAGTGTAGGGAACTCGGAGGCAGAACAACTGAGATCAGAACTGCTCTACCTCAGATAGAAATCAATGCCCTGTGATATGTCAGCACTTCTGACACTTGCTTCCTCCAAGCTGGCTGATACCACACTCAGAGGGCAAAAGCTCTTCAGCCTTCCTCCTCCTCTTCTGATAACTGCTGGCTGTCTCTATGTGCATGCAGGTTCTTTTTAAATTGTAGTTTGGCTCCTGTAGAAGTAATTTCATAGCACATAAGACAGCATTACTGAAGCAGTAAGGGAACTAATGGACAAGCTTTCTGGCTTATGAACTGCTAAGTACTTTTTTATTTTAAGCATACACAGGAACAGAAGATGGAGTTTGTTTATACATAGACGGAAATCAAAGTGTTGTGTTCTTCACATCATGATCCATTAGGACACAGGAGGTTTACTACTCAGTTTACAGATTTTGCCTGCAAGTTACATTTTGAAGAGGTAGAGATAGGAAACTGCACCAGATGTCCATCCTGCTGCCTTTTTTTTTCCCCATTTCCTCCCACTAATTAGGGTTGCTTGTAGCAATTAAGCATCCTTGGAGGGCACTAGTGTTTCAGTCCTCTCTGTGCAGGTAGATGTCCTACTTTCTGGAAACCCATCCACTCCTTTCTAAATTCAAATCATGGAGGCAAGCCTAATTGTTAAAATTTTCAGGTAGATTATTGAGCAAGGACAGAGAGCAGGTGCTGCAGAAATGTATTGGGTGGAGTATTAGAGAGCTGCCAGCCTAAATTATCTTTCACACAGTTTACCCAAGAAGGTTAGGAGAGTACGAAAAACAGATCCCACAAGCCAGAACAGAAAACAAAGTCATTCACAGAGCCAAAATTTAAAGCATGTACTGACTTCTGAAAATCACAAGGGAATTGTGATGGAAAGTTGATATCCTTTGGGAAGGATTGTTTATAACTTGGCATGAGTTTTCAGCAGGCTGTTCTCATAACACACAGTACTGAAATGCCTCTGTTAAAACCCTTGTAGGATAAGTTTTGAGCCATCAGAGATTTATATTGTAAGTACTTAAACAGGAATAATGAAGAAAAGGAATCAGAGTACTGAGTATTCGTCAGATAAAATATTATGGTTTCAAAATAAGAAACCATCAAATACAAGGTTTTTTTACAGTTTTATTTAGAAATTTTTAGATTTACTATAAGCTAAAAATTATGGTGGCATTAAAACCTAAATCTTAGCATTAATTTTGATTTTAAGTTTCTTTACTAATTTCTCTTTCAAATCTAAGTAGCAGCAGACAAAACACATAAAAAAGAATGCTTGAATCTCACAATATACAAATAAAATTATGAATTACTTCAAATAATACATTTTAAGTCAGTACTGCAGTCTTTGTTTTAAATTTACATTGTCCATATTATTTGTTACTAAGTCCTGTAGCTATATTTCCCCTGGCATTAAGATTTAGCTAAATAAAAATACAACAGATACCAAACAGTACAAGTTTTAGTGTATCAAGTCAGTGAGAATATTAAGATAAAAACTTTCACTGAAACTCTTGAAAGTGAATTGTAATGTGATATTCACTTCCCTTTAGCAATTTTTAGTATGGACATCATTGTGCCATATTTATTACCTGCCACCATGTAGTTCCACACAATCCCACTTTGCCTTGATGCAAAAATGGGTGAAGTAATCTCTCAAATCCTCTTTAGACCTTTATTTCTGTAAATTGCTTTTGTGTTACCTGGGGGAAGAGACCATAAGAATCTGTTCCAAAAATTGTACTCTGTGATACCACTGCACAATACTTATTGTAAAGACACGGTGGTATTACTTTCTAAAGGCATCCTGCTTCTTGTAAACCAGGAACTGTGAAAAGAAAGAAATGAACCAGGGATGGTTCCTTTTATGATATCACCAATGTGAGACTCTGGGCTCATTTTAGCTGAGCACAGCTGAACAACTGCTATGCTTAGTTGTTGTGGAAGAAAATAAATATATTTGATGAAGTCTTTACTCTGGTAAAATCAAGTTTGTGGGTCTAGACAGCTGAGAGAATTGGGAAAAAGACCTGGAAGGTTTCCCTGTTACCTTGTTAACTAAAATGAGTCCCATGGTGAGAGCAGCAAAAAAATAGTATCTTTGCTTCTCGTTTGTGTCTGTGAAGTTAATTGGTGGTCCCAGTAAAGAGTCCATAGGGATATAATGGTATAACAAATAAAAATCATTGGACATGTTGTGAGATAGTTGTTCTCTGTATACATAAATTTGGGAGACAAATTTTATTTTTTCATCAGAAAATAAAATTATTTCACTTTTAATGCACTGTTGAAGGGTGACTAAAGCAGATAGGGACGGGGGTGTGAGAAGCAGCATCCCATCAGCAATGAGAATGACTGTGCTAACAAAGTGATGCTGCTAACCATGTAAATATGTGCCAAAAGCTGCTTAAACCTTGGTGGCACCTGCTGTGGAGGCCAGTGAGCTTCTCGGACATCTGAGAAATGGCCAGTGTCACAGTGCTCAGAGTTATTCTCTTGGTCACCCCTTGGGTTTGAGGCATCTCTGGTGGTGCCAAAGAGGTCTGGCTGCTCTGAGCCAGGAGTTGCTTGTGGGGTGGTGTGACTCCTGCTCCACTGCTGGCACCTGGCCAGCACCATGACCCTCACCAAATGCAGAAGTCAGTGGGTGGCTGGAGGGGACTCTGAGGGAGGTAGAAGGCACTGTGGTGGAAGGAAAATGGGAAGGCAAGTCTGGAGCTCTGCTTTCTGTAAGTGTCCCCTAGGAAAACAGAGGAAAAATCTGAGGTATTTCAAAACTGCCACTTATAGAGAGGCTATGCTGTTTTGTGTCATTGCTGCAGTACCGGGCTGCCTATGCTGCTGTGCCTAGGGCAGCTGCCTCCAGCGAGCACTGGGAGCCTGAGCAGACTTTTAATATGATTGTTTTCTCTAGGAGTGGTGAAAAAAAGGATAAAGTGTCACAATGCTGTGTTTATGGAGGAACATGGACAGATAAGAAAATAAGTTATCGTTTGGGGATGTAAAAAAATGCATATGTATATTGACTATGTTGCTTTATTTTCCCCTGTCAGGGATGGAAATAAACAACTTTACAACAATAACAGACAAAACACAGCACCTGAGCACTGAGGTGATGTTCACTGAAATCAAAGTCATCAGCTTTTCAAGGCAGGAACAGCTATACCTGTCACAGAGAAACACTAGTTCACAGTGAGTGTTCCCATAGAGTACACAACGCAGATAATAAGAGAGGTAATGAAAAAACCTACAAGCATTCTTGGCTTCCACAGGCCACAATGCTTTTTAAAAATATGGAGAGGGAAAGAGTATGTTATAAGTGGGTTTTTTCACCTTCCCTATTCATCTCTGTTCATGTTCTGTTCTATCTCTTATATATTTTCAAATTAGAAAAGAATTAAAACCATATGAAGCAATCAGTCTCCTCTGTTTTAGAGAGACCTGTCTCATTGTTTGTGTAGCATGGCAGCCTATCCTGTAAGTGATTTATATGATCATTCATCCTTTGAATAGAAAATGTTTTGAACTGGTTATTTTGGGTATTTCATTTGTCACCCATAGCTTTTGTCACAAAATTACTGGTAAGAAAAAATTGATGAAAAAACTGCATTTTTATTCATGAACAAGCTTTGCATGGAAAAGAAGCTCAGCTTCTTTATTCTTGGAATATAGTACTTGTCTTTAGCATTACTGTGTGCTAAATAAAGCTTTGTATCTAGTTCACCTTTGTGACCTTTAGAAGTGTTTGCCTACACAGGCAGACAGCTGATTTGATCTGATATATTTAATTTCTAAAATTTTAAAACATGCCTTCTAGACCTCATCTAAAGTCAAGACAATCTAATTGATAAGATATCCTTTCAAGAGTCCTTGATGCAGAAGGGTGAGATACTCATATATTTCAAATGGCTTTGAAGAAGAATCTCCATTTTCTCAGAAAGGCCAAAACCCTCCTTTTAAGGGCCTAGTAATCCAAACCTAATTTGACTGCATATCCTTCTAATCATCTCTACACTTGTATCTTAATATGGTAAAAGTGGTAATCTAGACAATAGCTTTTATCTCTCCTACTCCTGATAAAATATAGCAGCAGCAGGCCCCACTAAGGCTTTATTTTATCTCTGAGAAACCGACTTCAGAAAACTTTGTGAATTAACCTAGAGCTCCAATGTCCAAGTCTCTCATCCTGTTAAATTTTGCTGGCTGCAAATTTTCTTTAAAACTAGTTGCAGCAAAATGAAAACCAGATGATTGAATCTTCCTGAACCCTAAAACCTATAGGTTTAAGGGAAAAAAATGTGGAGGAAGGACAGCTTTGTGACTGAGGTTTGAAGGAAGTTGAAATCCAACAAAAACAACCCCCCAAAAATATAAAAATCTGTCTCCTGTGTTACTATCTTCTGTTTCCATGGAAACGAAGGCTGGATTGGCAAAAATGGGTTAAGTGCTTTACAGTGACAGAGACTAATCACTGTTATTTTATAGCATCACTATTGCCAGTGGAAGGGAGGGCTGTATTCTAAGGAGACACAGGTTTGCAATGAGTCTATTTCTTGCTGAAACTATCCAGCAGCAAAAATATGTGATACGAGAAATTTTGATTAAATATACAGGAAATCAATACAGACTATACATAAGTCAGAAGAACCTGAGAAATACTGTATATGAGAAATCAGTTAATCCCAAAGTCAATGACTAGCAAAATCCAACCATATAACTACTTGACTTTTCAAAACACTGAGAAAACACTCAATTACTTGGTAAATACAGAAAAATTATTCTGTCTGTCCTCTTTTCCAACGTGTGCCTTATTCTCAGGGGAAGTTGCCTCAGAGAATTTCCAGCAACAAAAATCTTCAGCGTGCATTGTTATCCTGAAAACAAGTTTTGTTCCTTGTGGCTGAGAATCTAGACTTTTACGGGGTGGAAAAGTTCAGTATCAGTGTTAATTTTCCAGAGATTTATTTATGGCACTAAAACACTTCCGACACTTATTTTCTTTTAAGAAAGTTAGACCACAGAAAAAAAAGCAAATCTCATTTCCCTCAGAAACATTGCTTTCTGAAAACAGCAACATCCTCAGATTTTAAGTGGGTGTTCACAACTGCCCAGAAAAAAACAGTCACAATATCAGAATTGGCACTCCTTAAACAGAAAGCAACAGGCTTGTCTTCTGGGAACACAACAAAATGTTAATTGTTCAAAACACTACTTAAAAGTGCTGATGACCATGCCAGAAATGTTTTCCTTTGAGAGTCTTGGTGTGGATATCAGGCCAAGTTGAAGATACTTAAGTCATTCTTTGCCAAGTAGCCTTTAGCGTCCTGGAAAACAGGCTTTTTTTGTGAAATATTCCATATACAGGATGCCTGCACCTACATGCCAACATAGGTTTCCTAGGGACAACCCTTAAGTACCATCAGACTCTTTTTCAGCCCCCGTGCAACTCCACAGACACCTAGAGGCCCTGGCCCTGAGGTTTGGTGTGCAAGCCCACCCTGACTGGTGTTCCAAAGCCCAGTGCCGTGCTGCTCCGGTCCTGGCTTGCCCATGGGATTTAAACCGGTATGAGGGAAGACAAACGGGGCAGGATGAATGGGGCCAGGTGAAGTTCAGGCATTTCTGCTTCAGCAAAAACCCCAGGGAGTGGCTGCTTAGGCTGACATTCAGAAGATCCCATCTGATTTATTACAGGTGTCTGGAATGATGTATTTACCTGGGTTTTCCGAAAAACTAGGCTGCAGGATACTCCATAGTGAGGCTGCCTCTTTGAAGTTGTTTGCTATGCTTAAAGTGTTTAACTGCTGCTTGGGCTGGAGTGAGAAGAGCCTGTGCATTAAGAGGAATCATTTCCAGACTTGGGATCTCAGTTTCAGATCCCAATGTCACTGGCTGGGCCTGGGAAATGACCACCCCTTCTCCCAGGCTCAAGGCAAAGGTTTCTCTGAGAATAGGCATTAAATTGAGCAAAACAGTGACAAATATTAAGAGTCTGTGTCTTCTGCGGGGGCTTAGGGACAAGTAAAATAAATTGCAGCTTTTCATTCAGTCTGAAGTCCAACAATCCTGGGGGAATCTTTAGAGCTTTGCTTAAAAAAGCCCAAAGTAGAATAAATCTATTTTTCCTCAGTGTCAACTGTCAATTCATAATCCTGGGAACCTGAATGACTGAAGTACCCTGTTCATAATAAAGTGAAAGGATATCACAAAATACCATTTTGTCTTATATCAAACTTATTCGGCCTAATGCACATGTAAGCAGTTAATTTACAAGATGCTCTCACTTGAATTCTATTTCTACTTAAATAGAAAAGGTTTTTCACGTCATCACTATTCCATTAAAATATTTTAAGAGGTGATACAAGAATAAAGCTGGTATTGTTCAGAGCTGGTATTAGAACTTGTAACTTTGGTAATTCATATATGAAAGCAATATTTTTTGCATAAATGAGAAAATGGAGGTGAAAGAGGGTAAAGAAAAGTTTGTAAAAACAAGAATTATTATGTTCAATAAGAAGCATAGGGTGGGCCTGCACAACTGGGTGAAAAGGGGTCAAAAGTATTGCACATCAAGAAGGATTTGAAGTGGGGGAGGGCAACTTTGCACTTATGCCCTGTTTTAGTTCAGCACAAATGCAAAAAATAAAGTGATGTGGAGCAAAGGAGAGACATGATCAGGGATTTTTAGGGCAATGAAAGCATAAGAGAAAAGGAACAGTCTAATTACACGAAAAGCAAAGAGAGTTGAAAAAAAAGAAAGAAAAAGTATTGCAATGCTGAACCTCGAAGAAAAATGATAGGAGACTCTGGACTCCAAAATCACAGTTCTTGCAAATGACATTTACTGTGGGAATGAGCAAAAGATATGAAAGTACATGAAAATGAGCTGAAATAGTGATATGGCATGCAGTCTAAATAAAGGAAAAGAAGGCAGTAGTCATAAAAGCAAAGAACAGCAAAATAAGTCAAAGGGAAAGCATTCAAGAAAGAGAATGGTATTTTCTTCAGAGAATTTTTAGATGGTCTCTGAGTATAGAGCTATTAGCAAAAGGATGAAATCATCACTATAAAAGAGATGAGAAAACAGAGACCCTCTCAATTGGAACATGAAGAGGAAGGACTTTTTCACTAGTTGTTCTCCTAGTTGTTCTCGGACTGAGGAGTAGAGTGGTAAACTATCCAAGCAACTCAGGTCAAACTGGTGAAGGAATGTGATGCCACCTGCCTGTGTGGTCCCAGACAGGTCCTGGTTTGCCTAGAGAAAGCAACCCCCAGCTGTCCGTGATCCCTCTGATGTTCCTGTCTGATGAAGAATGTTGGTGGGGGGATACACACAAAACACCCTTGAAGCCAGTGCTACCCGCATGGAAAGCTGTGATTCAGCCATCACTTACCACCTCCTCCCAGTAAAAAACTTTTCTCAGCTCACCACCTCCATACCATCTCTCAGGCACAAGCAAATGCAGTTGCCTTCATTGTTTCACTCCCAGTGGCCCTCTCCCTTTGGATTTTCACTTAGTGGATTATACCACTGATTTCCTTCCTTTTCCCTTCCATCATGCTGTCAGTCCTTGCACCTCCAGTGATCCACTCATGCATCCCACACTAATCGATTCAGTGAGACTGTCCTGATGTCACAAGCTATACAAGAGTGGCTTTACTGGAAAATAAATTTTAAAAACTACTTTAGCAGTCTGTCCTAGATGAAGTAGATTATCTGAGGTTATTCCCACACATTTGATCCTGGGGTTTGAAAGGGTAAGCCTACTTCTATGCATTTCTCTCTGTTCAGTTGTATGCACAGTGGGACTCATGTACACTCATTTATTGCTCTGCAATTTTCACTTTTTAAATCCATTGTATATTGCATCATTAACTCAAGGTGAGACTTCCCTTCCAGTCATCTCCTTTAACCTCACTGCATAAACTGGTCTCCTGGGTAACAGTGCTCAGGGATGATCTGAACATTCCTGGTTTTAGGGCAGACTTCGTATTTTCCTGCACCTGTGTAGTCATTTATGCTGGCACAATGTGAAATACACATATGGCTTCAAATTAAGCCTGGTGTAAATGAGAACACAGACTAATGGAGAATTAATGTGGCTTTTTCTGTCAAGTTTTTTTGTGAGCAAAACTAGCAATAGGCAAAAAAACCCCAACAAACCCAAAAAACCCCAAAACCAAACCAAATCAAAACACCCCAAAACAACAAACAAAACCAAAACCCCAAAACCTGAAGAAACCCCAATATTAACAGACACAAAAAGGCCTGTAAGTGATGGTATCCTTCTTTAGAGTCAGGATTACACTTTCATCAGATGTTCTTTCACACTTGTAAAATTTGTTAGGAATGTGGAATACAAGAACTCCCAAGACATACCTATAAACACAGGATACAGGAAAATTACTTGAGAGGTACCTTTACACAAGTGAAAGGTTTTCAATAGCTCCATGACATTCAGGTTAAGCACTTATGGTTAACAGAACTTTCCAGGCGCTATCAAGCCAAGGTAATCCATACTGACCTTCAAATGCACTGCAGACACTGCATAAATAAATAAATACATGAAAGTTTGTATTTGGTGGAAGGCTTAGGACACCTGGCCCTGTGTCAGCTTGTTTGTTTATACACACAGAGGCCTCGCTCTAGCAGAGGAAAAAAGTGGCACTGCACTCCAGATTAATACTTCCCAGGGCATCACATGCTGACTTTCATGTGATAATGCCCAGCCACAGCACCAGAGGGGATCCTTCCTTCCTTCCCCTGCTGGCACTGAGGGCTGCTTCCATCCATCACCAACCTCCACAGACCTATCCAACTTGCAAATGGAAATTTCACAGCTTTGTTGGGTTTTATTGTACCAAATGTGTAGATAAATTTCTTTTTAGAGATTAGGGGCCTGTACCTCAGCCAGGATACCTCAGCTCATTGACTTCAATAGAGCTTAGCTGATTGATGCTGGCTTTGGGACTTCCCCTGCCTGGTCAAACTTCATTCTGGTTGTTTCATCTGAATGAATGCAGACTGGAGGGAAGGGCTAGGAAGCATTTTAACTACAAAAATGGTGAAATTGTTCTGTGTCAGATCCTTTGTGGACCAGCTTCCAAACTGACTGCTTACGGCTCCCAAAGTCTGTGGCACTCCAGGGAAATATCTTACTGCAATTTCTAAGTAAATTTTGTAAGAGAAGTTTCCTGAAAGTAGAAAAGCTAGGCTCAATGCTGGAGTCCTCATTTTTTTTAATATAATTAAATAGTTTTAAAATAGTTTAATGGGTATACCAATTACACAAATTTTATAGAAGAATTATTTTTTGGATAAAATAATTCTCAGTAAAGACTGAACTGCCATGGTGCGAGACGTCAATTACCACATCCCACTGCAAATATGGAGATACTGAAGTCTAATTTTTTTATTTTTTATCATGAATGTAGGAGATAAAGTAAATTAGTGAATAACTGGTTATTGCCCATACATGCTAACTGAAGTCTAATAAATACTGTTCAAATGTGGATTGAATGGGTACTGAGTGTTGAGATCAAGTGAAAAGTTCTTTTGGAGCTCTGTTTCACATTATATTCTGACTCACAAAGAGTAAAGAATCTTTTTACACTTAGTTAACCCAGAAATATTGTTTTCATGGTTAAAAATAAAAGAAAAAGTAACATGATTCAACAATTTAAACAACTTCTCTCCACTGACTTTTGAGATGCTTCAACAATTGAGAAAAGTGGAAAATGTTGGTACTTTGCCTCTTTTTTCTAACTGAATTTCCACATCCTGAATTGAAAGAGAACAATGTATTTTAAAGTGCCAGCTGTATCACCACAGTTAATTCTGGCAACCCCCTGTTAGTTATCATACTTTATGACAAGTCTCTCTAAACCTGTAGCAGTAGCTGGCATTTCGAAAAGCCCCCAGGTTTTTCTCTTGCCATTTAAAATTAAGAAGATCACAAAGAAAAATACAAAGAAATGTCTAAAAGCAGTTATAGTCACATTGGCATCATGACTAACTGGTCTTTTGCAAAACCTGAATGATCCTATGGTAATACAACCAATTTCTGTTCTAAGTGTCCCAATATATTTTACTAATATTAGGATATTGTGGAAGAGTAAATAAAAGGTAGATAGACTGGGGGGTTTTTGCTATAAAATTAAATAAAACAAGAAATATTCCCTTTAAATATTTTGGGTTGTAGGAAGAGTATAGAAGTGAAGGACAGTAGTGTAGGCATGGGCTGTGGAAGGCCAAGGAAAGATGGAACTGAAGCTGGCAAGTGACGCAAAGAATAACAGCAAGGGCTCCTACAGGTAGGTTAACCAGAAAGGGAAGGGCAAAGAAGGTGTACACCCTCCCCCTGATAAACAATGCTGGAAAACAGTAACAATGTAAGAGGTAACAATGGAAGAGGAGGATGCTGGGGTACTCAACAACTTTTTGCTTCAGCCTTCAATGGCAAACTCTCTTCCCACACCTCTCGAGTGGATGCACAGCAGAATAGGGACTGGGAGAGCAAAGTCTCTCCCACAGAAAGGGAAGATCAGGTTCCTTGATATCCACCTGAGGACCCTGAATGTACATAAATCGATGGGATTTGGGGGAGATGCATCCCAGAGTCCTGAGGGAATTGGCTGATGTAGTTGCCAAGCCTCTTGCCATGATATTTGAAAAATGGCATTTAGATGAAGTCCCAAGTGACTGGAAAAGAGGAAACTGTACACATCTTTAAAAAGGGGAGAAACGAGGACTGTGTGAACTACCTACCAGTCAGCCTCACCTCTGGCTTCCAACCCAGGCCACTTTATGATTCTATTATTTTATTTATAATGCGTAGGGTTTTGTTATTGTTTCATGTCTATTTTATGCTCTGTCCCTTGTGTTGAGTGTTAAAAATTTTGTAATATAAACAGTAAAAAAATGTTGTTAATTTTTGTCTCTAATTTTTCTTTTCATGACTGAATAGAGTTTCTGTGGTGAATTTTTTTGACCAGACGGGTAACATTATTTAGTTGCAAAGCCACTACATTTTTTTAAGGACAAGATTTCTTATCTGGTGTACTGTGTAAGATTCCTAGACTTCTGAGAAAAAGCCATATCTGAAAGAAGCAAAATAACCCTTTCCCTCATTTTCTCTAAATATCTGTTGAAATGAAGAACCAGAATCCACTAAGCCTTCATGATTTTATGAATTTTGGTAAGGAAAGCATCCTTTCAAAGCATTTTATTGCCTCAGGAATTTCTTCTACTAATACAGGAAAATTATTACTATTATTCTATACTGATTTGGATACAGAAGGGATTTCTGACATTTAAAAATATGTACTACAGTTTGCTCAATTATAACAAAGAATTCAGATTCTAAGACAGTAAAGTAATATTATGAACTAATCATAATCTAAGAGAAAAATTATCTGTTGGAGTTTTTTTGGTTGGTTGGTTGATTTTTATGCTTTTCCTGAAATTATTCCTCTAAATGATCTGCATGGTGAGATAAGAGATTGCAATTCTTTTGTAACTGTGCTCCCAACCAGGGCAGGCTACAGCTGTGATGAAGGAGAGAAGTTCTGTGTTCTTCCTCATCCATCAGTGCAGGTAGAGGTACTGGGACATGCAGAGTACAGGCAACTTCTGCCCCATGTGCCCTTTCCAGTAACATTTCCAGGTTTCTACCTTCATTTATTTTTTTCATAAACATTGAGCAGATTGTTTGGCAAGCTAGAATGCAACTTGCATTTTGCACCCCCGCAAAGAAAAGGGAAGAAATAGGAATTCTTTTTGGGAGTAGCTTTGGGGTGAGCTGACATAAATAAATGCTGTGAACCTGCTTATTTTTCTCCCTTGTTCCACATCAGCAGGAATGGAAAGACGAGGGCAGATCAATACACTAAATAGGACAGCTGAGTTAGACAAGAAATATTGATATTTACTGTTCCTTTGGGCCTGAAACATATGGCTATCCCTTTCTTGAAGCCTGAAAAAATAGGGAGGGCCTCATGCTCTGGAGGTATGTTGTCTCTTGGGATTTCTGCAGAAATGAGGTAGTTTATGCAGTCTTAAAGGTTAGAATCCCCTAAAATGTTCTGCCTGTGTCCGGTAAAACTGTCCTCCACAAACTGCTCTGGACACCTGGAAGGATTAGCCTGGAGGGACTCTCCTGAGGGAAGTCTCTTTCTTTAAAAGGGTTTAGAGTAATTGCACTGAGAATTTCCTCACCCATTCAGCATGGGTCAGGACTTAAGTATTTCCTTAGTGCAGTGCTCCTCTGTGTAAAGCAACTTCTCACATTGCTCATTCCTTAGAGTGAGGAATGGTAGACCTGACACCAGGCAAAGTTTGGGGCACGGTCAGAACCAGCAATAATCTTGCGAAAAAAAGGCACAGCAAATATCATACAGCTGGAAAAAATTTTTTTCTGGCACAAGAACATAGGATGTTGCTTAAGAGACTAGGGAATTTAGACACCTCTGGATTAGGGGGACAATAAGGGAGTTATAAGTTTGCGTACACATCTGGTTAAACATGCAAAAGCCGCTCTCTGGATATTATCTTGGCAGCTAACTTTCAAAAGATTTGTTTCCTTGTCTGGAGAAAGGAGGATAGTTAAACTTCTATTTCCTGTTGATTAAAATTGCCCCTAAAAATAAGCATTAATTATTCAATTTTTTTTTTATTCTATTCACAAATATTTCCGTGCAATTAATGAAAGCATGTGAAAGGGAGACTGAAAGTATATAGAGTGATGTATAAGTAGCAGCGACAGATAAGTTTAAAATTTCTAGGTCTTAGGAGACCTATGTGGCCAAACTTTTCCTATTTTTAGAGGTTAACCCATAATTTCTATGAATGTTAATCACCTAAGATCTAAATCCTGGTCCCATGAAGTCAGTGGGAGTTTTGCCACCAAATTTAGCGGGAAGAGGACTGAGCTGTGTAACTGTTATTTAATGCCACTGCATATAGAAAAACTGAACACATTTATTTTGATTGGAAACAACATTATATAATAATTCCCCAAAATTCTGAGGTTACGGCTGGTAGGAAATATAGTTCTTGGGGGAAAAAGTTACTCCAACAGATGTCATTTGCAATATATCACAATGTCAAAGCTAATTCTAGTTAATGTGAAAGGAAAGTGTCTGAAATAATTTAAGATGCAAAGAATAGCAGTTAATGGATGGGAACTCAAACATAACATTATGATATGCCAACAGGTCTATGTAAAAAAAAAATTGGTTTGCCAGGGAGTTGTCCACATTAGGCTACATCCTGTCATGAGTAACACCCAAAATGAAGACTATGATGAAAAGTACCCAAAACACTGAGTCTTGAAGGAGAGCTTGTCCTCACTGCACACAGTAGAAGCAGGAAGTAATTTGTGGCACTTAAATTCAGTGGTGAAGCATCCTTTTATCTCACAATGCACAGGCTTTCATTCCTTTCACCAGTGTATGATGATGGCAGAGTAGAGTCTCCCAGTTCTTCACTGCATCTCACCTGGCTGGTCCAGTGGGATATCTTACTCTCATTCTGGAACAGGCTCTGTGACCTCCTCACAACACCTGGAGATGCCTTTCCCTCTCCTAGTTTCCAATACAGATGCAAAATGCAAAAACATCACTTAGAGAAAGCTTTTACCTGGAATATATCCTCAAGGTAAGCACACATCCTTATGCACAGCATGTAAAAAAATTCCAGAGAGAGAAATTTGAGACCACTCAAAAATCTTTATAAAGCAGGTACTTGTTATAAAGCAGTGTGCATTACGCCTTTGACTGAAGTTGAAATAATTTATTTAAAACTGGGACAACTGTGCAGTTGCACAATTGCAAAATTTCTCTTTGTGTCCAGAGATAAGTATCTGAATGAAAGCTATCAAAATTTCAAGAGTTCTAAATCACAGACATAATAATACTGTGCTTACTTATGTGATGAAAATTGCTGTTGGGAGCCTGATAAATCTCAGTAGGTGTTATCCAGGGTAATAACCTTGACCAGTTGACTTCTTTCTAACATAGTGCATTCATATTTAGATATGGTATATCCGGGATATTATTTAGACTATATTCCTTCACATGCTGGGAAATAAAAGTACAGCCTTCTCACACACTCTTTATCTCTCAAGAGCTTCATTTTCAAAACAGAACTGATTGCTACAAGCATCTAAGCCTCTCCTCTCTGTCTTCTTTCGGACTGTTTCAGACAGAAGGCCAGTTTCCCACCAAGGCACAACATGTTTTTTGTTACACACCTGGAAGAGGTATTTTGCACATACATGAACAACTCTCATGGTACTTTTCCCAGTCTGAGGTATGGTGTAGCTCAAACAGCGCAGATGCTGGGCTGGAGTTCTGACAGAAGATGGAGCCCTACATGCCATCCTTTTATGAAACTGCTGTACATGTGTGTGAAGCACCCCACTCATAATATATGTTGGGGAATACATTCAGTGCAGGTGGCTCGGTGCACAAGCCGCAGCCCAAGCTGCAGACTGAGCTCTGGGTGGCAGAAGCCCCAGGCAAGAGGCCAAGAGCTGCCAACCCTTTGCACAACAAAGGGCTCGGGGACCTGTGGCACAGCCAGGTAACCAGACACAGAGATACAGCAGAAGCCAGCCACCCCCAGGGTGGTGTAGCTGCAAAGGGGCTTCGATCCCAGCTCAGGTGGTGTGAGTGTGACTGCCAGATTGGCTCCTGGATGGTCGGACAGGGAAGTTTCCTAAACATATACCTCCTCTGCTGATCTGAATGGGCTTTATTCAGAGAAGGAATAAGAAAGATGCATGTGGGGTGACTGGTGACTAAAGAATGGACCTTAAGGCAAATACTGATCAGTCTTGTCTTTCTTGCCCACACTTGAGGATAGCTGCCATCATAGAGTCGGTGTTTACTGTGGCTGTAAGTGGGATCCTGGACAAATCCAACCTTGGGCAGCATCCTGTCCTGCTACTGCTGACAGCTGCTCAGTAAGGGCTGTCCAGGAAGCAGAAGGCTTTAAAGACTTTTTTATTTCCAAGGTGTTCCCATTCTTTCCATTTAGGCCAGACAGGCTTATCTTCAGTAGCCAGCAGTCTTGGCAGGAAAAAATTAATACTTGTATTCATATAAGAATACTTTCATTTACACATGAATATCAGTATTGCTGTGAGGGGCAGGACTCCACAATACCAATGATCTCCAAAATCTCCTTGCATGAATAATAACAGAGAGACGATCAAGACACAGAGATGATCGTGCCAAACTGAAACACAAGGGAGAATATACTGAAGCATTTGTGAGTACATTGCTCCTTTCCTTATATAGCTCAGCTGCACAGCATTTTCTGTCATGCGTTTACTATTTATAAACTTTTGTAGAGAATTCCAGTTTGTGCTATACTGACTCCTATGTAGTCTGAGTAATAATTTATAACAGCATAAAGACTGACTATATTTTAAGAAAGAGGCAAAGAGCCAGAGCAAAGGTTGAGCCTACAGCCTGACTTCTGCATTTCATGACATTTTAGAACTTGATTTATCAACCTTAATGTTACATTAACATAAGCACATAATTTCCCAGGAACTTCACATCAAATTTAAGGGGAAAAAAAAAGAAATGAAGAAGGTTTGAGTGTAAAATTATTGTAAATTCTTTCCTCTTTATCTTGCATTGCTTCCACAAAGAAAACCAGATTGTGCTTTGTAGCTCTATTGTCCTATGAGCCTGGAAGGAAGAAAAGATTCTCTGTTCAGCAAAAGGCAGTTGTTGCTCAGAAGAATATAATGCTTTTCTCTTCAATGCATTGTGACATCTGCAAGGGATGAAGGAAAGAGCAATCTCTGGTTGCTATCCATGCTCCAACCAGTTAATCAGAGGAGGTGGACAGGCATTTAGCAGCAAGGATTTTAAGTGTAGCGTGTGGCAGGCTTTGATGTTGGAAGGTGTACGTGAACTTCCTCAGTCACTGTGGTGACAACTCCTAAACTATGGTGGTAACTGTGCATTATTTACTCTTACAAATACTGTAGTTTCTAATATGGGGAAAAAGTTTACATTCAAACATAGATTCGTGGATGTTGTAACTGTGATTTTGCTTTGATTTTACCACATTCTTTGGGAATAAAACAAAATCACATAGCACACACATACACAAAATTTAAAAAAAAAATCTGTGTTTTATTCTGAGATTTCCTAGATTTTGATTTCTCAGCTCAAATTACCTTTTTTTTTTGAAGTTTACTTTGATTGTATTTAATAATGATAATAACAATAATAGAATAATAGAAAATAATAGAATATCAGTTAAATATCAAACAGGTATAGTTTCCTCCACAATTAATGAATCATGTAAGCATGTCTTCTGGGCTACTGCTTTTCCTTTAGAAGAAATGGAACATTCTAATCTCTCAGATTAATAGGATTGCAGGAGGTTAAACAGGCCACAGGAGGCTCCATGTGCAGTTCAAATTTCAGCTAGTAAAGCTAAGCAGAAAAAACTTTGCCAATTTTTGTGCCAGATTAATCCACTTAACTGCTAGTTACTTCACAGCCACTTCTTGCCTACTTCCTATTGATTCACTAAGTGTTTCAATTTTTCCCTCTCCTTTCCTGTAGTTGTGTTACTGGAGTTTGAATGCTCTGAAGAAGGGAAGCTATGAGTTTTTGGTAAGTACTCAAGTCCCTGACTACCGGTAATCTGTCTACTTTACATTTGCTTTATGAAATTTGGCTTATGAATAGCACACTTTTTTATATGCTGGACTTCTTAATAATGGTTCAGAGGGGAACTTCATCACAGTTTAGGCTAGATACAGTCTTACAAACCAGAAAATATAAAGGGGCAAAGATACTGTTTTTCCATTTTATCATTTATGTATTTTATCCCTTTTTTCTCTTTCAAAATATTTTTAGCCAACTTTTCCATAACAGTATTAGGCACTAATTATAAATATAACACGCTTTGCCAGTTGCAAGAAAAACCCTCTACAAGTCCTCCTGACCTCTGCAGTGGTAGACTGAGGCCAGCTAGGAAACACTTTTGTCTGAGGCAAGCCAAGGTGACCAAAAGTTCTGTTGCAGTTCTTTTGGTTTGGAAATGGCTGGCTTTGATTGACATCTGCACAACCTCAGGTCAAAGTAAATATGCTACTGTGAGCTCAAAAACCTGATCAGCCCCGTGTCCAATTTGCCGCAGTCAAGGTAGACCACCTGTAAGGGCAGAAGAGATCTATTGCTGGCAAGAACTGGTCTAGTTTTAGGGAAATAGCATTGATTAACCTACTAATGTTGCTGGAGACTGATTTGAAGCCTCAAAAGAAGCTAACCAGTAATATACACACATTTTCATTCTCTTCCAGTAGATTGACACAGCAAGTGTCTTTAGGAGTCTTTAAAATGCCAGAGTGACAGCGTTGCAATTACATTCCGGAATATATCTACACTGTACCTTCTTTAGTAATTGCTTCCTTAATTGCTGCCAGCATTCCCCAAAATGTATCTTACTTTGTCCACACCAACTATACAAAATTTTCCAAAATGCTGCATTAATTCTGGTGAAATATTAAATAATTTTTGTACTTTCTACTGAGGAAGCAACAGGAAGTTTCTCACTAGACATATTCTCAACAACATGGATAACGAGAGAAAACAAACGTTATTACTATTGTATAGAGTAACCCACGGTGTTATTCTCTCATTTGGTATATCATAGCTGCTCCCCCATCTATAACCTCTTTACCTGCTGTCTTCTGCTTTACTAGTTTAAGAAAAGATTGCAACAGCTTCAGCAAAACATCACAGGCTGGCCCTCACTTCTGTTTTCACTGAGCACTGCTATAGGGTCTTTGTGAGGTATGTGCTGAAGGCTGCAAGAGGAAGTGACAGGGGTATAGAAATACAGTTCCTAGTGCTGCAGATGTTGTGCCTGAAATAATTGAAGGGTTAAAAATTACAGCTGCTTCATTTTAAGTCCATATGGTTTTATGACAAAATTCATTTCAGGAACTGAGGCAAAAAGATTTTTGTAGAATGGTTATCAAGAATGAAAAGCAAGTGTAAAGGACTGACCACAATTAGTTATTAAGTCTATGTAATTATTTCTATATAATTATTTCAGACTTTGCCTCTCTTCTGCCATGGTGGCCTCCTCCTTTCAAGATTAGCTATCATACAATCTGCTCTGTATTAACCTGTATTTTCACACCCATTTTATAACAAATAGGACAGAAACTTCCTTTCTGGAAAAGAGAACTAAAATTCAGAGTCATGGAAGTACAAAAGGCAATTCCATTATCAAGGGATTCCTATGAACTTTTATAACCCATTTTGGGATGCATGGCACCTCCAAGTGACTGTCTCTTAATATAGCTAGTAGGAAACTATGACCTTCTTAAACTTCCTCTGCCCTTGCATGCAGAAAAGCTATTAACTTGTACAGAAAGCAAGTATTTATATCCACAGTTGAGGATTCTAATACAGGCTTGTTATTTCAGAGATGAATTAAACTACTTGATTTTGAACTGAAAGCAGCAGTATTATGCAACGCTTATTAGCGTTCAAATTTGTGTTGGAAAAGAATTCATGAGAGCTATCCCCCTTTTCCATGCTCTGACTTATTCTAGCATAGGTGTCTCTGGAATTAGCTGTAAATATGTCCTTGGCAACTATGCAAACAAAGCTTGCTCCTGCAACCTAAATCGTATGAGTTGCTGAGTGCTGCTGGAGAGAGGCAGGACACCTTCTGCTGCCATTGTCTTCAGCACAAATTGACAATGACACATCACCGCTTGCATAGCTCACTGGGCTGCAGGGCTGGGCTTATAACAGATTCACAGGGCTTTTTACATGCCTTGTTCAACACCATCGGTAAGAAAAATATGCTAAAATTTGGTGAGAGGGAAAAAAAAGTGACAGCAATATCACAGGTTAAATCCTGAACTTCTGTAAATCAGCACAGCACAGCTGATTCCAGTGATGCTGCATCAATCTATTTCTGCTAAGGTTCTGCTTTAAAAATTTTAATGGCTATCAATTCAGAAGAAATGCTTCGGATATATTGCTAGATAATGGCTTGGATGCCACAGCAAGAAACAATATCATACCACTTATTATTCCATTTTAAAACAATATAAGCCATGTGTGAGAAATTAAATCTGTTACCCTGGGAAAGAGTTCAGGCTGTCAAAATGGTAATAGAAATGAAATTCAATTACCTACTTTCTATGTTACCAATGGTAATTCCCCAGAAAATACTAAAGGAAATTGAAGAGGAGATTATCTTGTAAAGTGTTTCTATGATATAATTGTTATTTTAATTATTTTAAGAAAAATCTACACAATTCTGCAGAAAACCAGATGAATGTTATAAGAATTGCCACTGTTTGCCAGGCTAAGATTAACTGCCATTGATCATGATCATCAAGCTGTGATGGCAGCCACGGGCTCACTTCTGTAGATTTTCCACACACTCGTTCTTTCTGTGGCAATAGTCTGGGAGGGATGAGACTGATGTTGAGCTTTCAGTATCTCAGAAGAAGGAAGCCACCAGGAAAGTAACTATAGGCCCTTTATCTCATTCATCTCTGCACTCTTTCCTTGTTGGAGCTAGTGCAGCTCCACCCTAAGTGTCAGGATCCCTTGGGTGACAAACACTCATTGAAGGGCCAGTGTCTGCTGGACTAGGTAGGAACCAGCCTTCATTTTCCCGTATAACTTTTCCAGCTGTGAAGAGTGGAGCTCAGAGACTATCCATGGCCCAATGTCACTATGCCATGAGGAGTAGAATAATGCAGCAGGAGGCACCTTGAGATCCCGTTTCATTGTGCAACTTCAGAGTCAGCTATAGCCTGTAGCCTAACACTGCAACCAGAGGTCATGAAGACCCAAACCTCGATGCACATGCTAATCAAAGAGATACTGCATCAGGGGAAAGAGGGGCTCAACATAATATGCAGAATGAAGAGCCAGCTGGGATTTAGGCTCCTTTGTGGATTTAGTCCTAAACTGATGCATACATAATGTGTGCATGAAAGTCAAAGGCAAACTGCACTTACTCTACAAAGAAATTAGAATTTCTCAAGGCAGAAATTTTTAAAAGTGATGATGGTGTCAGGTGTCTGTGTTAGGGAAGAGTTCGTATTTTTTTCCAGGTCAGGTTTGTACAAGAGGAAAAAAAGACAAGACAATCAAAAGGAAAAATAAGATCAAAAAGAGGCCATTACATGCTGATGCTCTCAAAGACTGGTTTTTCCTATCCTATCACAACTGTATAAGCAAGAGCCAGCACAGAAAACTGATTATATTTTACATGTCAAGAAAAATACCGGGAACAATAAATGTTTCACTAAGTGTGGGATGAAACAGTATGGTGAGAGTTCACGGTTATGTATTCCCAATCTCCTTAGTCCACTTCAAGACCTTCTGTTACCTTTGCAGATTCTTAAAGGGAACAAATTGGAAGTTGTGGCAGAGATTTTAGGAGTAGGTTGTGATTTGTGTGTGCAGTTCACAAGGTGGAGAGGCAGCGTTGGTGGGTAGAGCAGAGCAGTGAAGAGCAGTGCAGAGGGAGGCCAAGTCGCTCACGTGTGTGAACCCAGTTTGCCTTTGCACTACAGACTGCAGAGCACCTGACCTCTAAGTGAGTCCGTGCTGAGATCTGTAGTGCTTGACAAGACTCTTTCTGATACTTGAGCAAAACTGTTTACAGCTTGCTTGCTAATTTCTCTACTGCTCTGAAGCCTCTAGCACAGAGATGCCCTGATTATTAATGGCCTTCTTGTCATCGTCAAGAGGTCTTGGTGGTACTCCAAAAAAGTGGATAATCTTCAGGGAACCTGAGTCCTCATCAAACCTAATTATGAATTACAAGGGGAGTTTATACCATGACATGAAGTCAGACCCATTCTGAACAGGCCAGTCTCAGAAGCAGAAGCAGTCAAGCCACAGCACAGGATCTTAGCAGACTAGCCCCACAGACTGGCTGTGCTTATAAAACCTAAGCATCACTCTGAAAAGGCTGATTTTGGGTTCACAGTATTTCTGTGTGCGTAGATGTATTGCTAGCCTAGGGCTAGCTTGGGGCAATCCACATGAGACTGCACTGCACTAGGCAAGTGCTTCCTCTTTCTCAGTATCTTCTGATATTTCTCTGTATCTCAGTCGCTTCACGAAGGCTCTTGGAAAAGAGTTTAATTTTATCTTCTTTTGGCTCTTTCTCTAAGCACATTTTGCATTTCCTGATTATTTGGTCACATGGGAACTCAGAGCACAAGCGCCATTCAGAGCTGAGTTAGAGTGGCCAGCCAGGAGAAGGAAAGTTGCATGTTAATAATATCGCTATAAAGAAATAATTATACAGAGCTAGATCATGCCCTCAAGGACATGACTTGTATTTGGAAGAGTTTTCATGGCATGAATTGTACGTACTCTTACTTGTCACATGCACATTGACATGGAAATTGTTACAAAAGCTGCTGCATCATGCCTCTGGCTGAACCCTCATCAACCAACCTGACTTCCCAGAAGAGCAATTTGGTGAGGTGCTTGTGTTCCCCCAAACATCCTGGCTATGAGTCTGCTTGACCCATGTGCCACAGGGGAAAGCTCCTTATTCCTTCCCCTTTTGCTGTGGCCATGGAGACAAGCCAGCCAAGCCACTAGTCCTGTTATCAGTCAACAGTTCTGTCATGCTGAGAAGGTCCAGAGGGAAGAACAAAGTATAGTAATTTTCATTCCAGAAAGAGAAGGAAACTCAAGATCTTGCTGCTCCATATCACTTTGCATAGCTAAAGCTGTGGGGCTGCAACTTCCTTGTATAAGCCCTCATAGAAATGAAGTATTTTAAGAACAGGAGAAAAACAAATACTGCAGCCAAGTAAGTATAAGGCAAATCCTCACAGCTGAGATATGGCCCACACAATACAGGAAACATGCTTTTACCTTGGTTATTCAAAATGTCTTTGTTTGTTTTATATTTCGAAAAATAATAAAGGCAAGGCTCTTTGAAGATGTTGGGGAAGGTTTTAAGTGTGGCTGAGGAACCTGCTCTTTTTAAAGCAAGAATCGGAAGTACTGAAGATGGATTCTATTTTCTTAATATAAAGTTTGTGCAGCTTTGAGTTCTCGGCTCCAAGTGAACGAACAATGCTGAAAGACAATTATTTAATGGAGTATTGTAAAGGAACAGAAATGGAGAAATACATTAATTGGAAGTTAGATAAGTCAAAGTTCATATTCTAGTTTATATTTCAATGTTGAATTTCACATAGTAGTTTAATTAATTTCATTTTGCTTCTATTCTTATGGCCCTGGAAGGTCCTTGGAACTAGACAAGTTTAAATTAGATCTTATAAGATTTCAATTTTAGACATTCTCCAACATGACAGATTTAGGGGCTATTACGCCTTGTATGCGCTTTTCATAGTTGTATCTGTTTTATTTGGTTTTGATCATGTTTATGTAAAATTTCTGGTTTATAATTGTACTTCTTAGATGCCTACCCCTCAGTTACTATTATGGGGGTGTTATATGATTTCTTTTTAAGAGCATTTTCAAGTTGAGATTTTACTTATATATTTTTACAAGATATAATTGCAATATGATAACTCTCAGCACACAGAAGCCTGTGTAACGCAGGCAGCCTTCTATGAATTCAGAACAATCAACTTTACAACTTACACCTGCAAACAACAAAAAGTGCCAGCAAAGCAGCATCACAGCCTATCTTGACAGTATATTCCAACCAAGAAAATCAACAATATGTTTCCATTTTGTAAGTCCTCTGTCATCCCACTTCTGAATGTTTTCAACTCTGCTTTCTGATGTAGATGCAAATTTGCCAGGTGATAGCACGCCCATCAGAATACACAAAAGAAAACAAGACAGGCAGCACAACAAACTCTATAGGAGGTTAAGGACCTGCATTAGTATGGCCATTTTCTTTGTTAGCAATAGTACAACCCACCCTTCATTAACACTCTTTACCACTATAGCTAGAGGAGATCTTCCCATCTGATTTTGTTCTTCGCAAGTATTGCTGGATGGGTCTTTGAGCAGCCTTGTCTAGTGGAAGGTGTCCCAGTCCATGGCAGGAGGGTTGGAACTAGATGATCTTGAAGGTCCCTTCCAACCCAAGCCATTCTATGATTACTGTATTTAGTTATTAATGGAAACACATGCACATTCAAGAGCAGTTCAAGAAGTGAATGACTTTCAACACGAATAAATTATTAAAGTAAATTCCAGAAATCTCAGCGTAGGAGAGACACATGGACAGAAAAGACAGAAGGTGGAAATTGATAAAGAAGAATTGCAGGGAGGATACTTTGTTCAAAGACCTTAATGACGTCTTGGTGGAATAAGATACGTAGATTTTGAAGGCTAATACCAGAGAAGATACATCAGAAGTAGTAGACAGCCATGATCAAAGGCATGATTTTGGGAGTGGGAAAGTATATCATTAGTTCTTTATGGAATCCTGTCTTGCAATAAAAGCAAAATATTCTGCTAAATTGCCAACTCTTCTTTGCTTAATTATTCTGCCAATTCTAAAAATTAAGGCTACCACTGAAATTCCTATCGGTCAAAAATTTGCAATATATACAGTAAAAAAGAAAAGGAAGGAAAGAAATGGAAGTTAAATCTGTAACCAAGCTTTGCCATCTGTTACCCAGCGAGAGTTAATATTCTAACCCTATTGCTTGTCATTGAACAAATCTGTACATGCAGTGAAAATGCAACTAAGGCTTTACTCTGATATTTATTGAAGATATTTTTGTGCTAAGTACATGGATACAGATTTCCAAAGATTTGTCAACATTGGAATTATATTACAGATTACTACTAAATGAGTCGATATTTTACCACAGAAATATGCTTGCAAGCAGAAATAGTTCATTTGGATACCTTCTTTTGTTTCAGTTTATTAATGAAAACCTGTTTATTTCTTTATTCACATTTGGAAGTAGCAGGTGAAATAACCCACAATGAGTAATTTATTTAATGAATTTTGACAGTCTTTTCTCTGCTGCCCATGAATTGCCACAAATATCTGCATTCTAAAAGGCACTCATGATTTGAAACTATTAGCATATTTCAACAGATTGCATAAGCAATTTTTGCCATGTGTATCAGTAAAAAAATAGCATTACGGATTACAACTGGCATCCGTAAACAAGAGTGAATTAAAATGTATCAGATAACTTTTTTTAATACTTGCAAGTTTTTTCCTAGTGAGTATTTATATCTTGACTAGTCCATAGCGAAATATATAAAATGCAGTCCACCTAACCTGAAATTAGCTCAGGTACTTCTCCAAGGATGTTACTGTCATGGAGCCAATGCCAACAAAGGCCAACAGCCCAAGTGTCCACAGAGAGGTCTGGGAAGGATTTCTGAACTTTATTACCTTGCCCTTGGCAGTCAGGCTAGCCAGGGCATGGCTAGTTCAGACAAACAAGGTATACCCTTTGCATCAGCTCACATAAAGTCACTCAGGGCTAAATTTGAGCTCCAGCAACAAGGATGAAATGCCCTGATGTGCTCTGTCCCAGAAGGAGCCCTGGGTCAAAGACAAAGCTTGCTTTTTGCACTGAACTTATCTCTTGGGAATACTGAACTATTACTGAAAATCATAAGCCTTCTTAGAAAGAAATGAAGAAGTGCAGGGAATATTTTTGTTGTTAAGACCGCTGTTTACTCTTACACAGCCTGGCAAAAGCAGAGTAATGCAGCATCTGGAGTATCTCCGAGGGAAGTAATTGGAAGAACCACTTCCTTGAGCATGTTCTCTACACCTCTTGTTTAACTACTTCACACACTCATTTTCCAGTCATCGTAGCCACATTAGTTAATAAATTAAAACACTGGCAACATAAAAGAATTTTATCAAACTTGTACAGACAGTTATTAGCATATTTACCATGGCCAAATTGTTTCACTTGATTTACTTCTAAGTCAGAAACATTTTCAGCAAATACATCAGCATTCTACCTCAACAAAAAAGTATTTATTTCTTCCTTAGCAAAAAATCAAGTTGATAATACTCTGAATAATACATTATCTATATCCATCCATCCATTCACGCAGAACTCAATTCTCTTAGGCTGAGCAATGCTTTAGGTTTAAATTTCTCTGTTTGCATTTCTCTAAGGGTGAAAAAGATCTTTACAAAACACTGAGTCAAAAGAGCTTTTTTCATTCAGTATTGGGAAGGGATTTCTCATTCCCTTAAGTAGGCAAATTTGTATCTATTAATTTAACACTTAGATCTGTGTCCCTTAAGCTCTTGTCTTCTTGCAGTTACTCCAGCACCTATTTCAGTATTAATCCTACCACTTCCATTTTGCCCTCTGGGCCTCGTACTGCTTTGCTTTTACAACACTTTGTATTTTTCATATTCACATTCAGAATTTCTACTGCCCCTCAGTGCATTCAAGGCTTTGGGTTTCATTTCACTAACAGGCCCTTTTTGAGAGGATGATATTACTCAGCTTTTAGCTTTGTCTATTGTAGGGACATATGGCACACTATTTCTCACCCTTTTAAGTATATGCAATGAAGAGTTTTTTTGGTTTTTTTTTTAATGAACATAGTTTACTGGGATTTTTTTGGTCTCCCATTGCTTTAGAGATTGCACTTGATCCCTGAAAAGCAAATGCAGCAATCTGTGTGACAGCTATATAAATCAGCAGATGAAAATAAAAGCAAGGTGTGGGAAGGAAAAAAAATTACAACCCATGGGGCGGGCAAGACCTTGAGGAAAAAATTAGTGGGCAAACAGGAGAAATGAAAATGAAGGGGATAGAAGACAGCAGCCTGAAGAAAACAAAGGAAGCTGAAATGAACGTCCCTGCAAAGTGAGATAGTTGCTTTACCAGAAACTATGGCTGGTCGACTGACTACCTTCAACATATTCTCCATTGTGCAAACAGATTGCTCCTCCATTAGAAATACATGGAACTGCAGTTCTTGTTTATACTGGGAATATCCCTTGTGTTTTCAGAGACTTTTTCCATGGTGGTTGAAACTAAGTGCATGCACAATAGCTTTGAGGCCTGAATTCTGAAAGGAGCAACCCTCTTTTTATGTGCAGGTAAGCTTGAAAACTTAGAACTTAGCCATTATCTACTATTAATTTTTATAGCTATTAGGTACACAGAGACAGTCAGTACTGCTCAAGTGCCTGAACTCCTCACACAATTACAAGAGGGATTCCTCACAGTTGCCAAAGAAGGCTACAGTGCAGAAAAATATGTGTAGAGACACAGCTGTTATTTTCTATATTTTCCCAGCTTTTTCTTCATGGGGGTCTGGCTTTTCCTTCTGCTTCATGTGTTTACATTGTTCTTTGGATAGCAAAAGTGTATGTGGGTGGCAGAGACAGCTTCAAGATGGCCTTCTCTGTCCCGACCATGTGAGGGACAGTATGTCCTGCTAAGGTGGCCGTCTGTAGCATGGGTAGGTGTTGAGTCCAGGCTTGGCAAAGGGCTTGGAACAGTCAGGCAGAATAGGCAAAGCCAGAAAGATCACTCAGCTTGCCCAGTCATGGGGGAGCTGCAGATGGAGATGGAATAGAGCTGATATCTTCCAGGATGACTCTGTTACTCTTGAATTATCCTTCCTTACTGAAACAGGAGAAGCATCAGGGTCTAAGACTCAGAGAGCAAAAGAGAGAAGGCATTCAGAAATTTCACATTCTTAAAGTCTGTGTGGATGCATAGACACATCTTTCAAAAATTACAGAGGTAAGTGTATATAAATGCCTATATTTTGATAAGAAGCTTTCCTCATAGAAGTGCGGCACATAAATTTAAAAATCTAGTTTTCTTTCGCTTTTCTGAAGCCAAATGAAAGCAAGCTAGAACGTAACCATGCTGGAAACAAAGAGTTTACATCCAAGGAATGCATTTGTAAGTGAATACAGTTTTCATGTGATTGCAGTCATGATGAAGAATAATGGACTATGGCCCTATTGTAGTTTATTTCTCCAATGAATTGCAGAAGCAGGTTTTCCATCTTTATTTGTTTCCTGGATGTTGAGGTTCTTTAATTCTTTGAGAACATTGTACATACAGCTAGCAAGGTGTAAAATATATCTACATTTACCAACATAACTTTGGAAAGCTTTATTTTCTTCATCTTTGAACAATACAAATCTGATAATTTATGGAAATTCATGCAAATGTAGTTCTTGTAAAATGTGTGAGTCATACTCCTGAGATGCTTATTAATAATATTGCTACTCTCTCATAGCTCTACTAAAATACTTTACTACCTTACTTCACTGTGCTTGGTTCTGCAAATTGCAGCCAACCTCAAATTTAATAGTTTTTATATTTAACAGCAGTTTTCAGTCTTGTGTTTATTTTATTGTGACTATATATTAAATGTCATTGTACTTAATTTGTCAATGACTGTTGAAGCTCATCAAAATTATCTAGTTCAATTACTACTCTTGTTTGATCAGGGACTCTCGTTGTTAATGATTAGACCCCTTCATGATTATTCATGCAGTCTTTTTTGATTCTGTGAAGGAAGAGAAAGTACCTACTGACTTCAGACAGAATAGAGAAATTCTAAAATTACAGAACTTTAAATAAAAAAACCCCAACCCTAACAAAAAAAACCCAAACAAAAAAAACCCACCAAACCCCAAAAACCAAAAAACCAAAAACAAAACCTCAAAAACTCAAAAAAAAAAAAAAGGGAAGCATATGCTAAGTTTTAATGTGTTCATAAGCCTAGTAAACACAGCACCTTAGCAGCACTAAATGGCCTCTCTGGACTGCTAATGGTAGTTCTGGAGGCAATTTGAAAGAATAGGAAATTTCCAAAGCAATGAAAAAGTACCAGTCTCCCTCCAGGGTTAAAAAAAAGGGAGAGGTGACATTAGTAAATGAAGGGGACTTGATCTTCATAATTTCCAAAATAATGAACTTGTATTGGCTTTCCTTACCAAAACTACAGCCTGACTTTAAATGTGCCCTACTGAATTTGAAGAATTACTGACTCTAATGTACAGTTAAAGTAAAGGCAAGTAGAAAAATATTGTAAGAAAAGAGACATTAATCCTAAACAATTTTAAACTAAGGAAAAGAAATTAATTTTCACAGGTAGAAGCAATGAAACATTCATCCATTTATCCATTTATTTGTCTCTTTTGAATATCAAAACAATCACAATGAATTTATGAGACACGAAAGGCAAAAGCTTTCTTTCTAAAACCTGCAAACGCTGAGCATGCACCAACTTGTGTGTGCAAATCCAGATGATCTTATGCACTCATACAAGTATGCAAGTATGCAAAACAAGCACTGGCATCCTTCACTTGCCATTTCTATTAACAAATGCTTAGAAGCTGAGTCTGGGAGGTCTTTGAAGATTCAATCTGTCCAAATGGCAAATAAGTAAGAAGTGTGACATTAATTTCTAAGAACATGCAAAGCTTCCCTCTGCCTCATCCCTTTCCAAGATATGAAGAAAAGACTTTCAAGGCTTTAAAATGAATGTGTTTGAAATGTCAGGGAAACTGGACTGTTGGATCAGACTGTATATTTCAGTCCAACAGGAGTATGGAGTTATTTATGCATAAAGGAATGTAATCAGAGGAGAGTCCTTTTATGTGTTTGTATATATATATAAAATGAAACTCTTAGAAACTTACAGTACCGCACACAGAATGGGTCAGGTTGGAAGGGACCACCTTGGGCCATTTGGTCCAATCTCCCTGCTCAGGCAGAGTCATCCCAGAGCACATGGCACAGGATTGCGACCAGATAGTTCTGGAACATCTGGAGATTCCACAGCCTCTCTGGACAATCTGTTCCAGTGCTCAGTGAGCTGCCCAGTAAAGAAGTTCTTCCTCATGTTCAGGTGGAACTTCCTGTGCATCAGTTTCTGCCCATTGCCTCCCGTCCTATTGCTTGGCACCACCGAGCACAGCCTGGCTCCGTCCTCCTGGCACCTCCCTTCAGGTACCCACAGACATTGATGAGGTCCCCTCTCAGTGCCTCTGCTTGAGGCTGAACAGGCCCAGCTCCCTCAGCCTTTCCTCATAAGAGAGATGCTCCAGTGCCTTAATTATCTCTGTTACCCTCCACTGGAGCTGCTCCAGGAGCTCCATGTCTCTCTTGTCCTGAGGAGCCCAGAACTGGGCACAGCACTCCAGATGTGCCTCACCAGGGCTGAATAGAGAAGCAGCATCACCTCCCTTGACCTGCTGGTAGTGCTCTTCCTAATGCACCCCAGACTACCATTTTCCTTGCTAGCTCCTTTCATTCTCTCTCCTCTAGTTTCTCAGTCTTTGAAATAGCCTCACATATCAGCTGTCCCTCATGAGGTCTATCTGTTTTTCCAGTAAAAATATATCAACAAAAACTTACATCCTGCTGTCCTTCAAACCTCCATCTTTAGCCTGAGGCAAAGAAGCAAGGGTACAACACATGATCCCATTCATCAAACTATACAACTGCCTTAAAAACAGTCTCTCAATAAAGGTAATAATCCTTTGACTATTTAAAACTTAAAATTAAGGATGTACCATTGCAAAAGGTACATATATATATATATATATATATATAATATACAGTAGCTGTGGGTGGAATTAGTTAAAATATTCATTTATTTCATCTTCTTTTTGGTAAACATCAGTTTTGTTTCTCCTTTCTGCTTCCTCACACACCAAAGGGGCATCCTGACTCACACTATTTGTACATCTCTCTAGTGCAAATAGTTCAGCAATGAGCTCAGCCTCTCTGCTAAGCCTGTGGGGAGGAAGGATTGGCTGGTAAAAAGGAAGTGTAGTTTGAATCACAGCTCTCCAGTTTGCTCGATAAAACACCACAGGATATGAGGCTGAAAAATGAACAGCCCTTTCTTTGTATAGTAAGCATAAAAGGTTGTACAAACAGGAGTCATCTGTTTCCCATTTGTCACCCTTTCACCACAGCATGGGGGCTCTGACTCGTTGCAAATCTTTAAAGCAAACTTTAGGAATCAAGCTGGGCACATGTAAGCTAAGAAACTCAAAATGCAGGACTATTCCTCTGATGAGAACTTTTGCTGGCCCTTTCTTCCCCCTCACTCACCAGAAGTCCTAGTGGCAAGCAAATACCCACTGCTACTGTCCCACCTCGTTTCCAGTCTCAGTCCCCAAGCAGCACCAGCCAGGCACCTGGCTAAGGGATCAGCATCCCTGCAGGCATCTCTGATTGCCAGGCTGTCATTACCAAGCACGTTTGGGAAACTCCTTCCAGGTGCCCATCTTCTGACAGCTAATTCTCACCAACTGCATTATGTCTCACTGCTAATCTACTGCTTACTCTATTTATTCACCCATTTGCTGACTCATCTCTCTTCCCATTGATACCTGATGGATTAAATAGCTCAGCTAACTCTTTCACTGATACGCTGCTGTCCACAACTTATCTGCTGAATCAATACACTGCTGTTTGCTTTTCTGTTTTTCTAGGTAGCTACCTCAGATGGTAACTGATTCCCTTCCTTTTAAACAGACATGGTTGCTGACTCTGCTTCTTTAGCTAATAATTTCATTTAATATTAGATTCCTTTTGTCAGCTGCTAAACTATGCTTTTGACTCCTTGAGTCCTTCTGTGTAAACTTATGACCCTGTACATTTGCTCTCTTGTCATCATCCCTTTAGCAGTTTTTGCCTCTATATGCTCTCTTTTGCCCTTGGTACTACCCTTCTCATACTTTCTTTCATGTCATTTGTCGTTCGTACTGTCCTTCCATTTTGTTCCTTTGACTGCCCATACCACATCACACTCTTGACTACTCTTCTGCCACCCAAAGCAGCCCTTTCCACCCCTTATCATTCCATTATTTGTCAGCATCATATATAAAGTTAATGTAATTACATAAATCAGCCTTGTAATTACACTTCAAATGTGTTTTCCTGATACCTGTAATTGTCATGAATCCACAGGTTGGAAAGCCTGCAATGCGACCAGCAGCTACTGTACAATACAGCTTAATTATTAAACTTGGAGTGGAATAGCATTTGCATGAAGCAGAAGACCTGGAGGATAATATAATAAGTCAATAAAAGTACATGAATCCCTAGTAATAATACACAGAAAAGCAAAGCATAAGCTAATTACCAGAGCTGATGAATAGATAATTTTAAACTTGTTAAAATATCCTGAAGCACTCAGGCTACAAAACAAACAGCTTTTCCTTTTGCAATAAAGTAGAAAACTGAAAGCAGTTATATTTTTCCTGTCCCTCTTCTTTTAAAAAAATTTGTATTTTCTTTTGTTTCTGAATGTAAATAAGGGACTAATCAAGTTTATACCTCTCTTTCCAACCTCTGAATAATTTTGTGAAATGCCTGTAAGTTTTGAAAGTTACCCAGGGAAAAATAAAGTCGGTGATCTTCCTAGTTGGTAACTTTTCAAAAAGTGGCAGATAAGTTTCAGAGTTAGGAAACTCTGAAGTCAAAATTGAAGTCAAACACCCTTTCAAAATTTAAAAATATTGAGTAACCTACTCCAGTTTCATTGAAATTTTAATTTTGGAGATTTTAAAGCAGACAAGATTTCCTTTTATTCCTGGGGCCAAGCTGAATTATGAAATCTCAATAACCTTTCCACATTCTTTATACAGCTCTAGTGATGCACATGCACTGCAGGTCATCCTTTTTGCCTTCTGTTATTCCAGTATAAACTTATTCTATCTGAAACAAAACCATCTATTTTTTTTTTGCCAAAATAAATGTACTTGTTATTACTTAACTTCCTATGCACATTTGAAATTTTCAATTTTCTCTACTTTCTGAATTTAAATTTCTGAATTGAAAGCAAAATGAAAAGAGTTGAGGATGTCCTGAATAGTATTTATTTTCAGTTTGGTTACTCAGTGAACAAATAAATAAGATATTAAGGTGGTGGGACTGTTAAATCACTCACTACCTTTTGGAATTCAGTCCTTTTTTACTCTCAGGCCACATCCTTTTTTCTTGACAACTCTAATTTATTGTAATGATAATTTTACTGGATGCCTGAGCTACAAACACTTTCAGGAAAAATGGTTTCGATTTTTTCTTCCTAATTATTTTCAAGACTGATAAATATGGTTGATAGCTGAGAGGAGCTGAAGTTCCAAGGAACCAATATTTTTCCACAGAATCAATAGCTTTTTAACAGAGCATTAGTATTGCTCTTTCATTTATAACATATTGGCAAATCACAGAATAAGCTGAGTTGGAAGGCAACCAAAAGGATCATCAAGTTCAGCTCCTGGCCCTGCACAGCACCATCCCCAAGAATCACACTGTATCTTCCAGTGAGTCAACAGCTCCTCCCAGCTTTGTACTGTCCAGGAAGATCAGCATTTCTAAATATCTTGTCTAAATTCTTTTGGGTTTTTTTCCATTCATTAAAAAGGCCCACTCTTAAATAACAAAGAAAATATGGAAACAATCTTTTTCCCACTCAATTTCAGAATGCCTAATGAGGCCTTGGGAAAACATGAATGTCTGATTTGGTGCTGATTTTAAATGTGAAAGTAAATTGAAGAAAAGCTGTTGTCATGTGAAGATATCCAGCAGAGCAGCCACTAACATAGATAAGAAAGTCTATTTTTACACAAGGGTAAGAAAAAAAGTGTGATTCAAATATAAATTACAATGCCTGAGCCCTAATTAGTGAGATAAAATTAATTCTCATAATACATTTATATAAATGTGTATTTCAACTTGGTCCAAGATGCCTCACTCCAGGATACTAAATTCTGTTACACTAGATCCATACCAAGTAAGTCTATCAAAAGAACATTTCCTGATTTGTACTTGGGGAAACTGAAAACTCTTGCTTTAAACAGAGAACCTGTGGGTAACAGGCCAGTTCTACAAAGCTAGCTGGACACTTTTAGCGATACACCATATCAAAGGTAAACCATGGGAGCTAACATGGAGCCCTACTGTTTGTAATCAATAACTTATAGGATGCGGTGCATTGTTTTGGAAAGGATGAGTTAGAAAAGAACAGGGGGTAGGGGGTTGGAGCTGAACGTGTATTCATTGTGTCTCAGAGCAGAAAAGGTGCCTGTGCGTGCTCAAGCAGAGGACTGTGAGTAGAAGTGGAAAAGTCAGCACAGTTGTAGCAATCAGAGCATTGCAGTCTGTGATATACTGTGTGCCCTGTGAAGTCTACACTTTGTAAAACAAATTAATAAATTTAGGATATGTACAGATATAACGCAGAAGAGTGTTTACAAGCAGTTTTCTCTTTTTGAAGATGTATCTTCCAGCTGCATGCTAAAGAAGTTCTATGTATTTAGCTTAATACAGAGAAGATTAAGTGAAAAATTTGATCTTATTCCCTCAGAACCCTTAACTGTCTTCTCAAAAAGGATGTCTTCTCAAAAAAAATCACCTTTTTTGTTCATCCAAATCATGAGCTCAGTAGAAGAACTACTTGGTGAAATTTTGTGTCCTTTGTTATAAAGAACAGATATAAGAGGAAAATATAGACGGGAACAGGCATAACTCCATTTTTGCACTGTTTACTAGCATCAAATATTATGTCCGTATTTAGTGTTATTGGCAAAGCAGATATGCAAGCCTCCTGCATTCCTGAAGTCTCTACCACCTTGGGTACTGGCTTCTTTCTAACTTTCTCATGCTTCTCTAGAAAAGAGCCTTCACTGATGCTTTGCAATGTGATTTGTCAGGGATGTGAGTAGCATCTGCATGTAGAGCTGCGCAGTGTCTCAGCACTTCTCCTAGGCCAGGGCAGTATGGACAGACAAGGATGTGCTGTCAGGGATGCCTATGGCTGAGCTGTAATAGCTGCTATCAGTGACTTTGGGAACTGAAGATAAACGCTTCAGAAAAGCTAGACAGTATTATACTTTTAGCTCTGTGAAGAAATGTGCACTGTCAAATGATGATGGTGTGATTGTAATTGTTCCGTAATTTAAACGCTCACTTCAGTCAACACACACATCCTCCAAATGCCTGTTTCCTTCTTTCTACAGTTTTCTGGCATCCTTGTAGGTAGCTGTGTAGCAAAACACACTTTTTTCCAAGTACTGTGAGTTCTCAACATGGGTTAGGAAAAGAAACGAACTAAAGTTTTATTTTTGCTGCTGTCTTTAAAAGCATTTTCCTTGCTAAATTATTCTGACCTCTGAGCATGGTCATCACATTTTTCCTTCTAGTCATTACTGGAAACGTGTCTATTGTATTGTGCTGATTTTGGCTGAGATAGAGTTAATTTTCATCACGGTATCTGGTATGGGGATGTGTTTTGGATTTGTGCTGAAGGCAGTGTTGGTAACAGGGAAGTTTTAGTTACTGCTGAGCAGCGCCTACACAGAGCCAAGGCCTTTTCTGCTTCTCACACCATGCCAGCAGCGAGTGGGCTGGGGGTGCACAAGGAGATGGGAGGGGACACAGCCAGGAGAGCTGATCCCAGCTGACCAAATGGATATCTCACACAATAAGACATCGTCTCGGTATATAAAGCTGTGGGAAGAAGGAGAAAGGTGGGGACATTTGCAGTGATGGTGTTAGTCTTCCCAAGTCACTGTTATGCACGATGGAGTCCTGCTTTTTTGGAGATGGATGAACATCTGCCTGCAGATGGGAAGCAGCAAATTAATTCCTTGTTTCCCATTGTTTATGTGTGCAGCTTTTGCTCTATCTATTAAACTATCCTAACTCATGAGTTTTCTCACTTTTAATACTTCAATTCTCTTCCCCGTTCTGCTTGTGGGGGACTGAAAGACTGGTTGTGTGGTTCTTAGTTGCTGGCTGGCGTTAACCCATGACATGTATAGAAGTGGTTATCTTATCTCTTGAGTTTTTTGTTTTAGTTAGGAATATTATTCTTTTTTTTTTTTTACCCCCTCAGGTCTTTGCTGCCTTGCAATCCTATCTGCAGTGTTACAGTTCTTGAAAGGACTTAGGAAATCCTTAGGACATGATTTTCAAAACCATCTGGCATTTACTTAAGTCAGCCTCCACTGATATTTATAGCAAAGATGATTTTTACCATTGATAAACACTGGCAAATATTCCTCCCCTTGGATTTATTTTGAATGTGCTTGTTCAGTACCACTACCTTGAAATTTTTTTTCTTTCCAGACTACATAACCTGGAACAAAGGAAAACAGCTGGTAATGAACTAACCAAAGACTATATTCTCATTTCTTGTGTCTCTAAGTATCAAGATGTTCTGACTATATTCAAAGCCAAGTGCACCTGTTACTCACAAAGTTGGACTTCACGAATGTCTTCAGAAGTGAGATGTTGTTATTTCATCTGGTGTGTCATACAGACAAATATCAGTCACGGCCATACTACAACATCAGGCTGCTTGCACATAGCCAAAAGGAGATGATGCTCACTTGTGAATCATCCTGCCAAGGATGGTCCGTGTTTGCCTGTACCAGAAGGTGTCATGTCTACTTGCACTTGTTGCAGGACAGCCAAGATAATTGCTGTTAGCACATCCTCCTACAATGTGCCAGCACCAAGGAGATACTATATCCAGTGCATATTTCACAAAGTGTATGTCCAAGGCAACATACCCCAAATAATTTTTACTAAGCTTCCATGTATCGCAATAGCAGCCTCTGAAAGAGTATCCCTGTATCACTCTGTAATAAGGTAAGGCATTCCACACATACCCAAGAGTGTCACTGGAACCTGCTTACTGAGACAATTGCAAGTGGAGACACACCCAGCTGGACCAGATGCAGCATCCACCTGCTGAAAATGACACTTTTCTGCAGAAAAATACTCACCTTGCCATGCCCACCTCTGTTTTGATTGGTCCATGAGAATTCTTGCTCAGGTGTGACTGGTCTGGTGGGTGCTTTTGCACCCATCCTGAGACAGATGGAGGCAGATGAGTAATGATCACAAGCTGAATACACATCTCTCTTTTTAACTCTGGCAGGACCTTCACCACAAATCCATTACCACACTGCTGCAGTGAGCTGGACAAGGCCCTGGCTGTAGCTGATAAGTATATACTCAGGCTGTGAGATTACCGTGGATGCTCAGAACCAGAAGGTGAGGAAGCGTGACCATTGCTGTGGGTGAACAGGTGTGGTGGATAGAAGACTGGTGGAGTGTAAGTTTCTCTGTAGCCTTTCTGGGTCATGATTTGGTTGGCTTGTGGGTTCATGGCATCTCTCAGCACTAGAGAAAGCATGGATGTGAGCAGGTCCTTCTAGAGCTGTTTTATGGGCTGGTGGTATGAGTGCAACAGGGCACTGCAGTGTCTCAGGGCAGACCTTCAAATACTTCTCAAATACTTGTGTAATATATCAGCTGGCTTTTTGACTCTGCTAAAGCTGTGCAAAAAGATTTTTATATGTGTGTAACATTTACTCCAATCCTAAATCTCACAGTGGTGATATCATGTCTCCTTCTGTAATATTACACCTGAAGTAAGCCATAAACTGGTGGCAATACTGAGTGTTTAATAATCTTATGCGTAACATTATGACCCCACACAATTTAGAAATATTCCTTAAGAAGGTGGTGTGGGAGTCAGGGGGCACTATTACATTGATTTCTAATAACTTGAGAATTCATTTGGTAAAGCAAGGAGAAAGAGTAAAGCAAAAGGCAATGACCACAGGCTGCAGCTTGGAAGACTCAATCTGGATATAAGGAAAATCAGTCTTAGAAACACGACCTGCTTTGAGCCAGGTCACCACGGAAGCCACAGACTCTCCATAAATGGGTGTTTTCACACACAGCTAGGTAAACCTTATGTGGCTTGGGTTCTTGACAGCCTAGAAATCCTGTTCAAAGGTCTGACTAGATGAGTCAGACCAGTGGTCTCCTACAAGTCATAGAATCTCTTGTAATTTTGAAAAGGCCATGCAAAAAGGTACCATTAATTCACTTAATCTGAAATATTATGAAACATTAATTTACTGTAAATTTGTGGTTCATCTTCACTGAGAGTTAATGAAAAACACATAATACTTGAACATCCCCAAAACTTTGGACTCAGTGCCTGTTGCTATAAAAGGTCTACGAGGAATCTGCAACCCATATTTTACTGCAAATGAAGTCTTGTTCTTATTGCTCCATGTTTCTAGATTCCCCAAAATATTCAGCTACATATGGCCCATCTTTTCTCTTTCTACACCTGTAATTTATTGAACAATCTGAGGAAGCATTCAGAAAAGAGATGGAGAGCATCATGTCACCTTTCCCTTTGAACAGCTTTGAATTACTTTCCTGTAATCATTACTGCAGATTAATGCCATCAAAGAGCAGTTCTGCAGGAGATAAAATGAACAGCCTCTGATAAATTTATCATTATAGCAAATCACATCAAGTAGGATTTCTTTCCTCAGCTTTCAGAATGTAAAAATGATTTTTTTTTTCCTTTAAATTTTAAAGGTTTCCCTAGCAGACAAGGGCAACCTCAAAGTCAGTATGAATGTCCAGAAGGCATGCTATTCTGGCCATGCTGGGAGAAACCTAATGAAATATATCTGCTTAAAATTTGTAGTGTTGCACTGTATCATTGTATTGAAAAGGAACTCAAATAAGTTTAACCGTCTTTAATGAAAAGTTTATTGCCTAAATGATGATACATTTGGGAGCAAAGGCCACCAGGGAATTATGTATCATTTCTTGGTTTTATTTTCCTTTATCCTAAGTCATCATCACTTGCATTAAGTAGGATTTAGCAGGCTTCCTGGTTGCACTGTGGAAAAAAACAGAGACACAGTCAGGGTCACCAAGCTTCTCCGCAGAGTAAAATCTGCTGCGCATGCTTCTCTGTCTTTTATCTCTCACCCGTACCTTTAGCCATTAAACATTAACAACTATTGAGTGACTCAGAAGAAAGGCAGGGGGCACTTCTGGAAGAAGTTCAAGTACTCTGTTGATGAGAGCAGTACTAGCACCTGAACACCATAGAAGATATGCTAAGCTGCATACTTAGTCATATTCCTCCTTCTACACAGAAAGAGGAAAAATAATATCAATGCTTAATAAAGGAGAAGGAGTGATCTTCTAGGCTGAGGTAAAAGTACAGTGGAATCAATGTGACTGCACTATTAAATGCTATGGATCTAACATGTAGCACTGTAACGACAAAAAAGAGTTTTTATAGGACTGAAATCTGAACTGAAAAAGAACACCTGAAACAATGTTTGTGCCTGCTTTTTTGCAGTCTCAGCTATATGATGTGTTTGTTGGTGACTGTGGAGAAGTTGACCTGAACCTCAAGGGGCCTTCTGCAGCCCAGCCTCCAGCTTTCCCACAGGCAGCAACACAAACACACTGCAGCTTTCCTTGCCACCATCTCACTGTGTTCCACCCTCTTTCTTCGAGACACTTCTTTTTTTCCTGATAAGATGGACAGGCACATAGCACACAGTAAAGTTCATTGACCTGTACGGCTGCTAAGTGATAAAATTATTATGACAGATGTACATTGCTTTATATTTTGTTGGTGTATAGTATCCATAAAAAGGCAGTAATTAAACAGCATGTAACACCCTATTATAGCACCATTGTTCTGCATTTTTCTTCCAGGCCTCATTTTTCAGTTAACTCAGAATAATTCTCTTTAGATCTGACATTGGTTCAATTTTATCCCTTTCTTTGACATAACTGAATTGGATAATTCTGTCAAAAATATCTTAGCCATTTTTAATCTATCCTCAAACACAGTTAATCAAAGCATGGTTAGTTATTTAGGAGAAATAACAACTTCAAATTTTGTGATTAGACCATTCAAATTCCTGTCATAGTTGGCAGGTATATTGTCTTCAAAGAGTGTATGTAATTTTTACATGTTAGAAGATAGTTGAGTTGCAAGGAGCTGAGGGAGGCAAATATTCTGCATGCCCTCTTGTTGCTGCAGTTCTTGCACCTTCAGGAGAGTCCCTGGGAAGAAATGGGGCCGAAGACAGGATCTTGGAATAGTCTAAGACTGAATTCTAAATCCTGGCTTTAGCACCAACTCAGTATACAGCTAAGAACAAATTATTTTACCCCTTGGTCTTCATTTCCCCTCTGTAAAATGTGGTTAATAGTATTTACAGCCCCTGCCTGACTCTTTCACAGGAATCATGGGGATGTTAATGAAAAAATATATAGCAAGACACCATACTGTGAACAACCAAGACATCGTAACAGCGATATCAGAATATACCTGAAAAGAAGCACACCAGTTGCCTCAACAGAATATGTCTTTGCAAAGATTACATTTTCTTATTAACTCCATTTCTATTGATGGGCACTCTGAAAGCATGAGAGTAAATAGGTGAAAGCAGACAGGGAGTTTTCAGCTCCAAGACTGATTCCAGCTTGTCTCTCTTCCTCAAACCAAAATTTTAGTTTAGATGATCACACACAAGTCTGAAATGGCTTTCCACCTTTCTTTTGTTTCTCTGTTACCCAACAATATAAGACAAAGAAATCTGGCAAGGCAAAAAGGGTTTTTCAGTTGCTGTGTTTGATTTCATTAATTTTCAGTTTATCTTTGCTTAGCTATTGACATGTTTATATCCTTATTTTAGGAAAGATGGCCCAAACGTGGATGGGCTTAGAAAGGCAGGGAGGTTGAAATTTGCATGTTACTAGTCTCCTTAAAGAATGAGAAAGTTATGTTTTGAAAGTATGTGTGCTCGAAGATTTGGCATTTTTTTTAATACAAAAATTGAAACAATGTGAGGTGTCTCTTTATTCCTAGCTAAGGCTATCCGTGCAGGTATTTATTTCAGTTGTTTACCAAGTCTCAGTGTTGTTGGTGGCTTCCGCTTTGCTGTCAGGTCCCTCTGTTTTTTTCTGGATTTGATTTTCCTTTCTGTCTGTGCCCTTGAAGTTTTTCTCCTTGCTCTAACCTAGTCCTTGACACTGGCACTTGTCATGGTTTAGGAGCAGCACTCCCTAATTTAGTGCCCACACACACACACTCATTCCCCTCCCCCTTCTGGCAGGAGATACAAAAGGCCTAGAATACAAACGGGGATAATTTACTGGAAACAGCAAAGAGATGAGAAAATGAGCAGTAACAGCAACAATGCTGGTAAAAACAGTGTGTAAAAGAGGCGGTATTTACCTGCAGAATGGTCACTGAGCTGAGTCTTTGTGGCGTGACCCCTGAAACAATGAACCAAATGGCACTCGGACCTTCCATGCCCACATTTTTCTTCCCCACAGCAATCCATGCCTACTTCCTTCTCAGAAGTGAGAATCCCTTACTTCTGCCCCCCAGCCATGATGTGTTTGGTATAGAACAACAACCCCGGCACACCCACATGGCTTCAGGCTCTGCCCACCCATGGCTACCGAGAAAAAACTGTGTCCGGGCTGAAAACCAGTACAACACTGACACCTAAAAGGGTCTTTGGCAGTCTGTTACTCAAGTAGTTCAGGAAGTTCTGAGAGGGGCGTTTGACAGCAGAAGAGTTTGCAGTGATGAAGACCTGTGAATCAGGGAACAAATCCTGGTCCAGTCAGTGTCATAAAATTTTTTAAATGGGATTTATCTTACTCATGGACACTTTTCTCTCACAATATAATGCATCTCATGAAATCAGGATAAGGCTGCTCTCTGTGCCATTCCCTGATCTGCTATAGTATTTTCAAATCCAATTATTTTATTAATGTCTTTTTGCCCATTTTTTTAATTATATAGAAATTAAATCAAGGCAAGAAAAACCAAAAATTAACCATATTTTCCTGTTAAGGGGTGTATATGGAGGACATTCAGAGGTGAGTATAAACCAGCTTTTGGGACAGGCTATCGTATAAAGAGAACTTCCTCAGAAAACTGCATCAACATTTTTTTCAGTGTGAGGCACAACTCCAGGTGAGCCTAGGTCATATCTTTTGGTTATACCAGGCTTTGTAACAGGTCAGAAAAACCTCGGGAGTTTCATCTACAATGAAACATCATCCCGTTCACAATTGCACAGTGAGCTATTCATGACATATCACAGTTTGAGGGCTAATAAATGCAAATAGCAAAAGGAAAAAGACGGAAGGAAACCTCCTGCGTGTTGCTTCGTACAAGAGACAATGGTCTGATGTAGGTGAACTATTAAGAGTGGAGTACTGAGTTCCTTATAATGCTTCTGCAGAAGTTTCTGTGTTAATGGAATAAAACGGTCCTGAATGGTCTTTATCCAAGGGCTTCCTGAGGAAGTTAATGGTTCACAAAGTACTGGAAGTTTCTCTGCTGTGGGCTGTTCACGCATCTGCTTCTAAATGTCAGGACAGGCCAGCTGTCATATTTTATACATGTCCTTAGAATATAGATATGCATTAGTCATTGCAAGAAGCTGCCATTTCAAGTGTGGGAGCAACTAGTTTCAGGATTGATTTGTGAGGAGTCTTTCCCATTCTCATACTAGTCTTTAGCTACTCTCTTAATGATGGGCTTTGTTCAGAAAAGCAGAAGGCGAGAGTGTACTTTTTGCAGGTTCAATATGAATTATAAAGAAATAGTGCAATTGTTCTTCATCCACCCACAGGTTACCAAAAAACTGTCTCAAAATCAGATTGAGTCTCAGATGAGTTTTGTGGTCATTTGTCATCCATGTTTGTACAGAGTATTAGCTGCTTCTCCCATTTTTAGAGTTGTTTTTCTTCTCAGAAATAGAAATACTTCTGTTTTCTGTTCTTAAGGGAGACTGTGAAAGGAAGATTTGGTTATTTTCCTACTGAATTGCCTTCCACAGAAGGGAAGGGAAGGCAAAAGGAGACACAGGGAAATACCTGTTCAGTTGAAGCAGTGAAATTTGCCTTCTGGTTACATGGCTGTGAACAATTTCAGACCACTTGTCCATTCAGATGTGAATGGCTGTGGGTAGACCCCCAAACAGTTCAGACGGTAGCAGTACCAGGGCAACTGGAGGGGAAGGAGAGTTTTCAGATCCTCCTTTGATGCTGGAAGTCATTGACTTGGATGGCATTGCTCTACCTTCATCTGGGAGCCAGCATGTGTTTCACAGTGTTCTTGATATCATTGGTGTGCATGTTAGTTCTTTCATGTTTCTTTGAATTTTATTCTCTTCTGCCTTTTTTTTTTTCTTTTTCTGTCAAGTTTGGCCTTTAAGCTTGTTTAAATATGGAACTGAACACTAAGAAAATCTGCGCTCTTCTCCCAGATGACTCTTCTTCTATGGCCTTACAACAAGCAACTATCTTCACACCATTAACATCCCCTCCTGTCATGGTGTTGTGCAGGCACCTGGGACCATGGGGATGGAGCCTGCGTCTATCCCACTGCCCAGCCAGGAAGCACCAGGGGCAGCCCCAGCCCCGAGCACCAGGATCCTCTCTGGGATTTGTGTGGCCCAGGATGCGGGCCCACAGGTGGGTCTGGCTCAGCAAGGCCCATGGCTGGGCAGGGCAGGGCTGTGGGGAGCTCAAGGCTGGCCATGGTGTGACATTGTTGGGAGGGGGAGAGATAGAGTCCTGGGCCGTGGGCAGATGGGGAGAGGCTGTGAGGGCTGGTGGGGCATGTAAGTGCCCTGGCACCACTGAAAAAGATGCAGCAATAATACATAAAGGCTTTGCACAAACTGACTGGCTTGACTGTGTTTATGGTCCTACAGCTGGAACAAAATGGTTCCTGTGATAGAAATTCTGCCAGGAGTCCTGGGATTCAATCCAGAAGCTGTGCCTGGCCAGGGAAGAGGAGGAAAAGTTGTTTGGGGTGATTCCCTAGACACCCACTGCTGCCCATCCCAGTCCATGTGCACAATTAGCACCACATCTGGCCCTGCTCAAGGGCTAGGGAGGGGGCTAGGGGGGGTTCTGCCTGCTCTCCCGAAAGGAAATCCGCTCTTTGCTCCCAGCTTCTTGTGTGTGGATGATGCAGCACTGTTTGCCCAATGAGAACAAATATTTTGCCAGTGAGCCACAAAGTTGCTCCTCCAATGTTTACAGCTTCTTTTTACAGGAGTGCTGTAGTCACAGGGCAGCTCGCGATGAACAAACAGGCTTTGCATGCTGCCATGGATAATGCTGTGAGGTGCACTCATGGATAGGGCAGAAAACACTCATTTTACTACTAACTCAAAATAGACATTGTACCAGTAAGCATGCTTGTGTGGAAATTACTTGGAGCCAAAACCAGATTTTCCTCCAGTTATTATGATTCAGACCTCCGAGACAGAAGCAGAAATAATGCCACATCATTAAGTATCTCATTGTCAGTCTTTAATTATGTATAACAAATAGCCACTATGGCTGCTTTAAGAACAAATCACAGCCTAAATTCTTTCTTCACAATGCAATTGTAAAAAAGAAAAGAAGAAATAATGAATGCAATCTAAACTGATTATGCATTATTGGAAAGCAAAAAATATGCTTACTTCCTATCAATAGCTTTTTCACAATGAAAGATATAAATGCTGATTCACGTGGTGGGTTTTCCATGGGCCTGTACCACTGAAGAGACAAGGACTCTTCATTCACTATAAAGTTAAGCACAGGTGAAAGCTTTTGAAGGCTTGGAAAGAACTAATATACTTGGGCACCGCATCAAAATACATGAATAAGACAAAAAATAGTAATTACCGTGGTGACGAAGTCTGGTGAGCTGGAGGGAAATAAAAAAAATAAATAATTCAAGGAGGATTGATTTGTTAATAATTTGTGTTCCTGCAGTTTGACACCTTGCTCTGTTTTCCTCAATTTTTCCCTCTTTCTTGTTATTATTTTTCTTTTTGCCCTTCCATATATGCAATATGCAGCTTTTTGCACCTCAGAAGAGGTATTGAGGAGCTGGATTACTGTTTTGCTTGTGGTTGAGGATTCTTGGTGTGGGATTCAGTCAGCACAAAATGGTTGTGGGGCCACAACAGCTGTTGAGCAATACCAGGACATATTTTAGCGAGCCACTATCAGCATTGGGACCCGGGTTCCTGTCAAAGGAGCTCAGGCTGTTCTCCCTAATCTCTGACATTGACCAGTATCAGATGTTCCAGAATGGATTAACATGGTCCCTGTGATGAAAGGACAGCATACTTGTGGGGAATCTATCAGGACCCATAGTGACTAATGTTGTGAGCTTGATAGTTTATAATACTCTTGTGAAATTTTTTAAGTGTTGATGTTCTTCTGTGTCTGAATTTTTGTCACTTCTGCAAAGGTCTGGGAATCAAAGCATGAGGAGGTTTCCTGCCTGAGTCTGAACTGTGCCTCAAGCCACTGCTTTGGAATGTTATCAGGTACCCTCCTGTTCTTATAACACAGTTTTTTTAAATTTTCTTTTTTCTACTGAAAAATATATTCAGACTGTATTTCATAGCCTGAAAATGTTTTCTATTATTTGAATTTTCTCTACAATTTTGATTGCTGATAATGTCTCCACAAATCATGCAAGATTACATTATTTGAGAGAAATAATGCACAAGTATTCAGCAGCAATTGTATAAATATTTTCTCCCTTGAAATAACCTGAATCTAGCAGACAAAGAGTATAGTACTGATGCAAAGTGGCTGTGATTTGGATAGTTGAACTCCTCAGAAGAGGTTTGTATGGATATGTATGAAGGATAATGGGTTTATTGAATATCTGGATCTTCTGTAAAATACTGGAAAGGAGGCACATGCAACTGACCTTGTCTTTTACTGGTAGACTACAAACATTTTATTTTTATTAGCTTGTTAGGACACCAGGACTCAGCTAAATGGTTTTATGGTTAAATGGAGAAAGTTTAGTATATTAATATCCCACTTGTCCACACTAAATTAACAGCCTGGAGACTGTGAAAGCTTTATGATAGATCTAGGCTGTACAGTGCAATTTAAAGCTCCCTTTTCTTCAGTCTTTGGTGTGGGTGCCTTGGCTTTCAAAGTGACTGAGGAGTCCAAAGTACCCAGAGCACATAAACCCCTGAGTGAGGAGGATTTATTGTGGTTAAGTAACATATGGCTATGCTGAAATGTGTTATCCTGAAGAACATGGGAAGAGAAGAGGGGTATTAAAGCCAATTTCTCCTGTGAGACATGTGCAAGTTCACACAGTCCTGCAGCCACTGAAAAAAGCTGTACCAGCACTTCCATGAAAATTCACATTTCCAGCCCACATTAATATTGGATTAGGTTCTTCACGTTCTGCTGCCAGGCAATTATATCACTGTGGGTTTTGTTTTGCCTTTTTTTTAATGTTAGGAAAATGGAACTGTCTTTACACAGTTTTAATATATCTTGTCTTCCATCATCATTTTCCTATAGCACTGTTAATGTTCAAATCAATTTTCATTTGCTAGAGGAATGCAGCAGAGTGGCTGTCACCGTGCACCACTGTGCTGTCTATGGACCAGCCAGCTCCAGATCCTTTGAGTGAACAAGACAGGTTAACTGCAGATGGTATCATCCCTGTAACCAAAGTCACAACATTAACTGATAAAATAACTCTTTGTTCTGCAAGGTAGAATAGTATGGGCCTAGGTCTGGGGCCAATTCCACCAGTCATGATTTCTTCACGCTCATTTTAAGACAGTTTAAATTGGGGGTGATTTGTGCCCCCAGTGAAAAATATAATTACATCTCATTTTAACTTGGTAACTCTAGGGGAAACTGCAATGAAAAACCTAAACTGCTAAATTAAAGGAATGGAGCCATCTGTGTTGTCTGAATGTGACACCACAAAAGAGAATATGAATCTGCTCCAAATGTAAATTTCTTTGCTGTGCTTATTTTTTTAATCAGTCTTGAAAATTTCTAGTTACTCCATGATTTTGTGGCTGCTAAGACAGTTGTACATGTATATAGCAGAAGATTTAGAAAATAAGAAATAGATTCTCTGCCTTGAACCCCTGTTGGATAGTTCTGGATGAGAGGTCCCATGTCTGCATGGAGCAGGCGTGTGCTCATATGATTAAATCCTTTTCCTTTTTACAATGAAGGGGTGGAAACAGACCTTTTTCAATTAGTTTTTTTCTGTGAGAATTTGTTTTCTTGTTCTATTAATGAAATATTACAGATGTTAGCCACCTTAAAAGGAACCTTTCCTTTTCTGTATATTTCCTGAGAGGCAGCTAATTCTCTATATATTGCTGCGTACTTTTCCGTAACTTGCCCCCTATTTGTCCTTAATGAGATCCAGGAACTATCCCACCTTCTTTGTGATGTTGTTACCTCTTAAAAAATTCAGCCCTTACTATTGTAAAAGTTTAGGCTGCAAGCTACTCAGGCACACATCTGTATGCACATACTCATACAGACACAGAGCTCTTTATCTGTAGTGCAGACTCAGTGAATGAATGAGTTTCCAATAGAAAATGAAAGTTCCTGTTTTGCATCACTGTAGGTAAAGTGTAATTATCATGCATATAACCACTTATGATCATTTCAAATGTTTTTATAATGAAGTTTTGATTTTTGCAGTAATTTGCATGGAATACAGTTTGGTAATTTGAAAGGCTTTTTATTTCAGTAGGAATGTAAATCCTGACACTTTTAACAAATTTAGACATTTTGTGTGACTATAAATTTGACATTACAGAATATATATAAAAGTAAAAAATGCAGATTTGCAAATTATAGCCCACACTGGCTTTTAATTAGAAAAACTCTTTCAGTAAGATTGTGAATCCCATAGTGTTGTGTATTAACTCATCATTTTTTTACGCAGAGTTAAACACAATATTTTAAAGTTCAGCTGGCTGAAAAATTGAAAAAGATATGATAAAATTAAATCTTTCTTCTGGGTCTCAAAATGCTTTCCATAGAGTTTGTGACTGGATAATAGTTAACTTAATGTTTTTTTCTATTAACATTCTTCTGTACATGAATCACACATTTTAAATGAGATTTCAAAAAGTGTAATACCAGGAAAGGTCTTGGAGTAAAAATTAATTAAATATTTTAAATGATCAAGATTTTTTATTTCCATTAAAATTAGACATGTTGACTGTATATCTTACCATTAGAGGAATATGGTACCCTTTTAAAATATTATATGGAAGAAATTTCAGTATGTTCTCAGTTATACTTTTTGTGGCTTAGCTTTTTAACATTTATTTATTCAATTACATGTATGCATAATACACACAGAGGTCCTATACAAACACAATCGGATTTCAAAAGTGTCATGTTCTGAATGTTTTTGTTAATCTTGCCTGATGAGTTATTCAGATATGCCTTCTAGGCTTGTCAGTCCTCTTGTGTCCATTCTGTATCCCTTCTGCTTCACAGGATGAAGATGGTGTGAGATGATTTGGGTATGCAGACTGTTTGGTTGAACAAACTATTACCCTCTCCTTGCTTGCTGCTTCTTTGTTTGTGACTTCCTTATTTGGTGCCAACTGCTTGTCTTTTCATTATGGAAATGATATTTGTACACCCTGCAGCAGAAAATTTGAAATGATGCATAAAATCAATTGTATTTTGAAAACCGCACTACATTTATCAAACTAATTTCTTCTCTTCAAAGTTATATAGGATCTTTGGGCATTCATAGCGATAAAAAGCAGCCATAACTCATTCATCTAAGAATTGTATCTTACAGGACACTTTTAAAAACATTTGAATTCATAATCAAGGCTTGCAACAGAAAAAGAGTAAAAACACATAAGACTGGCTCACTGAATCACTTCAAAATGTCTCTGTGGGGATTATTTGAGAAAGAAACAGAAAGTTATTAAAAATCTTCTTTTCAAAACTGGTTAAATTTGAGGCCATAATAGAGTCACTCTGCTCCATATAAATGCACAGGTAAGCTCGGAAACCTAGAGTATTTTGGTCAGCTTTGAAAAATAGTTCAGTCTGAACTAGGCTCATAAAACTGGAATGATTTGGTTATCCTTGACCTTGTCTATGACAATGTACATTTTGGAATATCTAGCTGTTTATTGTACAGCCAATACAGAAAACTATACATCATACCGAGGAAACCACACCTTTGATAGCACTTGGGGATTGGGCTTTGTGTTTTTATAAAGATATTATCCAGATATTTATACACATGAATTCAGCATAGTGCCTTACATGAACTGAATTGTCACAACATATAAAAGGTGGAAATATTCCGTTTGGCAGCCAAGAATTACATGGCTGCTTCAGAAACATATGTCCATGCTAGCCTCGGAAACACAGCATGACTTGCTTTGAAATAGCGCATGGAATTTAAATCTCTAAGTATGTTCTTAAAAAGCTAGATGTGTGTAAATGGATTTGCGAAATTTAACTGATAAAAATTGCCGTCACATGAACATCTGGGTCCACAAAAATTCCTATCAGTTGTCTGAGGCTATTCAAAGCTGAAGAAACCAGAGAAAATTCGCATAGGACTGCATTGACCAGTGACGGTCTGTCATTTATATGGATCCTGAAAAGAACTGAGATAATTTTACTTCCCAGACAGAATATAGGGAAACTGCAGACAAAGAGCTATGTGGTCACCACTGGGAAGTACCATTATGCTTGCTCTGCTCTTGCACTCTTTCCCAGGCCACCGCTGCCAGAGTCTGCTGGAGATGAGCTGATGAGCTGCTGGGGACCTTCACCTGACCAAGCTCAACTCACGTCCTCGACTCCACAATGCAGGCAGGAGCGCTTGGAGGCTCGAACTGTCATTGCTGCAGGAACTGTCTTATGCAGAAAGCAGCTGGGTTATGTACACAGCACTGAAGCATGAGCCATAAACATCAGACTGTCATTAGTCCATATCGGAGGGGCCATTGGGACTGCAGGCCCGACCAGGCTGCCTGATTGGCCTTGTTTGTTATCCTCATTGTCATTCACAGCTATTGTCAGTACAAGATAAATTCTTCTTGCAACAGTGCCCATCATGACAGATTTTGTGGCAGACGTCAGTGCTTTCTTTCCCTGTGCCTTAAAACATTCAGAGTGAGTCTTCATTCATCTTTATGGCAAATGATGAATCCAGCAATTTTATGTCGAAACTTTGCTGCCTTTCTCTTTAAACTTTCAGAAACTGTGCATAAGTGTTTTAAATGTGTCAAAAGCAAGGCAAATTCAGATTGCAAAATAGTCTTGTCCTTGCACCATCCCAGTATATTAGGATAAGGTTCTGCAGCTGGATCTGGTGAATCTTGGGCTGTGCCACTAACTCAGACCAGAGAGATGAACAGACTGACCTAAAGATTTATGTAGACATCCTCTAACCAGCTATTTTACCTCTTATTAGTGACAGTCAACTACAATATTGCCAGGCTTTAGAGACATTAAATGAAACAAAGTATTTTATAGCCGTAGTTTCAATCTTCTGCTTATATCTAAAAAGAGAATGGCTGAATAATTTTGGGATAGGACAAAATAGCAGTATGCCCCTAAAGGAGAAGCTCTTCTTCAGCAGCCCTAAGGAAAGAACAACACTCTATTGTCTTCTTTTCCTTGCTCAATAGTTGCAGCACAATCCATATAATTCAATATTTGCTTGCTGCAAGTCTATTACAAAACAAGTAAATACATGTTTCCTTGACCTTGGATTAACTATGTCCCCTTGCTGCCTGTGTGTTTGTATCTAACAACACACATCTAAACTTGTGGTTAACAAAAGAGTGATGGCTGCGGTAGATCCAGACTGCACTGTGTTAAGTCTCGCTGCACTTAAGTCTCAGCCAACAGCTACCAAACACCACAGTACTAATCCCTAAGAGGCCGTGATTCAATAGAGAAGAATTTAATGAAAAAAGAATGCCGTGAGGTACTTGTTTTTTATTCTAAGTTAGTTATGAGCTCAGAACAAAAGAATAAATTTCCCTTTTAATCTTTTTTCAACTGTTCAGTATTTATGACTGATTATCTGTAACCATAGCAATCACTGGACAGTTTGATGGCATTTAAAAAAGTGTAGCTTTTATCTGCATGTAGTTGTTTATCTGGAAACCACAGCTATGCAGAGAAAAGGGATCAACATATTTATCTATTTATTTTAAATTTTATGGATTTTATTTTTATTTTCTTACATATTTTTAAATTGGTATGTGTACTGATATTATGGTCTTGGACAGTTCTTCATTTATGCTGAGGTAGCTGAAGCCCTGTGTGCATTATTTTGGTTATTGTATTGTTAACACTGTTTTCATCTGTCTTACTTTATTAGACCAAATTAACATAATATACGTGTACATCTGATATCAACCCAGTATGAAGCTTGGATCCAGATTCTGATGTGAACTCCTCCCAAGGATGTAACTTCTTCTAATAAAAATTAAATGAGTTGTAGACAAGAGGGTGTCATGACTCTCCTGTTATACCCCTAATGAATCCCTCCCAGGGCTTCAGGAAAATGCTTCAGAGATCAGACCAATTTTCTGGCTTTCTCATTTTATATCTTGCTGACAAATTCTGTCCCAGAGTGCCTGCATTTCCTTGTCCATTTTTCTTCACTTCAGGGCATTCAACGTGCTGTGTATGTTTGAATGAATCCAAGAATGAAATGAAGGATGAAATACAAATCATATTTTCGGATGACACAAAGCAGGAAGGGATAGCAAATTCATGGGAGAACGAGAATAAAATACAGTTTAGTCATCATAGATTGGAGAAATGGCCTGACAGCAATTAAACTGGGTTCATTAAGGATACTGGCAAAGTGGCTCACATTGGAAATAACAATCAGAACAAAAAAGAAAGCAACATCAAAAAACAACAATAACAAAAGAGAAGTTAAATGCAAAAAGGAAAACTTTATGTTTAAAAGTAAGGAGAAAAAATATAGGCTAAATCCTATAACATGCAATGATTTCTTCGGATTTCATCCAGTTAGTACAAGAAAAAATCAAGTGAGGGAGATTTCCGAGTGAAGTTGTGAACTACCTAACATTGTCTAATACTATTTAAAATATGAAAGCTGCTCTAGTTTTCACTCAGAATTTATTTTGGTGAAATGCCTGAGTACTTGCATAATGAAAAACTTCAGATTAAACTAAAAATAAGTGTGAGTCCTTTCCATTCTTCTCCCTTTTTGAATACTTTCAATAAACCCTTTTAGACTGGAAGCCACATAATTAAATAGGAGCTAACTAACCCAAAATGTCTGCCTTTCATCCCAAAAGACATTTTATGACTAGGGAACACAAAGCCTAATTCTGTACAGTGTCAGCATATTACAAGTGGCATTCTTCTTTCATCAGTCACAGCCACACAGAACTCCCTGTCAGTCCTGCCTTGTAGTCCTTTCTCACTGGAATTATATCTATGCATTAATTGCATTGGAGGTCCCAATTAAGCTTTCTCTTACTACAAATACTAACTGGAGTGATATAAATAGAGAGTGCTTTATACACACTAAAAATGGTCATTAGAGAAATGAAATGTGTTGTAGGAGCAGATTTTGCCTCAGGGGAGAGCCAGACAGAAGGGTAATAGGGGATTTAGCTTTCCATTACCACTTTCCTATGTACCTGTCTACCACGGGTCACACAGTGGAATAAGAGCTGTGTCAATGCTGAACCTCATGCTCTCCTTTCTCTCATCATTTCAGGTTATTGTTGATTCCATCCCTCCATTTCTTCTTGGTTTTTTGCCACTTTAAAAGCTATAAACAATAGGAACTGGGGTAAACCCAGCCATCAAGTGTCTTTCTCTCATGATCTGTTTGGAAAACTGAACAAGACATTCTCATAATAAAATATTAAAGTTCTAAGAAATTCATTGAGGTAGATATTTCCTTTAATTATTTATTAGATTGCCTCAAATATACAGCCAGGTTGTTATGGCAGAAGGCCTTTGGCCAAATCTAGCTGGCGAAGGCTGGAAGGCATAATATAGTGCTATTTTATAGCACTGATTATTTCTTGCACATTTTTGTAAAAGTAATAAGTTTGCATTCATTTCTTGTGTGAGAGCACACCACCTACTGCTCTAAGGCCAAGATTACCAATTGTGGCATTTGAACATATTGCAGCAAAAACATCCTTACATGTTCTGTCATAACATTTTAAGGAGCCCCAAAGCACGAGCAGCACCCTTTCACTGTCTGATTGCACTAGGGTGATCCTTTCAGAAAAGGTTTTCCTCAAGTGGGCACCGAGTAATGGTACTAGAAAAGAAGCCAGATGTCTCTGAAGTTCAGGTGCATTTTAGGTTGAAATTTTCTTTCTCCAGGTCAGAGGGAAGTGCCTCTGACTATTCAGGATCTCCTGAAGCTAAGCCATGTGCCTTAAAAATATTGAGTAAGGACGGCTGGGAACATCCAGTTCACACTGCTGCCAGGTGTTGGTGGGTACCCTTAGCCTGAAAGGTGCTATATAAGATGAAGCTAGGTTCCTTCCTTTTCTCAGTCTCTCCCTTGAGATGTGTAAGATGCCCAGGAAAGAATATGATTTCTGAAGGGTAGTGATTCAAACCTGAACTTTCTACATCTATGCACAAGAATTCTTCAGGGGAGACCGTCAGGAAAGTGTTGGTGTTAAATGACACCAGAGAGGGCTTAGCATTTAGAAAGTATTGCTGCAAACATAACCAAAGAGTATGGATGAATAGTGGTATTATGCTGCTGAAGGTGGAATTCTGCCCAGTTGTCTTGACAAGGAAACTAGAGGCAGAGGAGGGGAACTGATTCATTAGGTTGCATCCACAGGTCCTACAGTCCTGCGTAATGAAAGTTTTGGCTCTGTGTTGGCATTGTTTGCAAACAGAAGGTCCTACTGGCAGAAAATATGGCACTTGCTGTGTTTGGTGAAATTCCTCTCTAAGCTAATCTTCATTTGGCTTTTTCTGCCCTGCTGAAGCTGGCCTACCACCTTGTTAGTGGGTATTGTTGCTCCCTTAACAGATGGGAGTATAGCAAGCTACTGAACCAGCCTCTGTATCTATTCTAATTATAATGGCAGAAACATTTGTGTGCAGGGTGGTTAAGAGGAGAATACACCACAATTACTCAAGCAAGAGAGGAAAAATCAGCCACATTTCTAGAGGTGGGAAAGAAATGAAAGAGTCTTTATTAAAAGGAAATTACATCCAGTGGGAATGAACTGGGTTTCCTTTCTTTTCCAGGGCAAAACCATCAGTCTTTTCTACAACCTACCCAAGTTCAGCTGAATGGCTAAGACAGGTGCATAAATACGATGCACTAATTAGCATAATTGGTCATGAACTATCAATCACCTGTTCTACCTAAGCAGAAAAATTGAGTTTCATGGGCTATTTTCTCTACTTTCTGTAGTAAGGTTCTGCTAAGGGTGAATGATGCTGATCCTTTATTGTGTTCTCAAGAAGAAAGAGGTGGGGGCGGGGAAGGAATGAAGAAGCTGCTTAAAAAAGTGAGGAAATTTAAAGTACTCTTAGTACTGAAATGACTTTTTTTACTTTGCCTTTTTTCCAGTATAGATTTGCGTTACATGTCTCAATCTGCGTTTGTTGTTGGTTGGTTTGATTTTTTTTTTTTTTTTAAATCCCATACTATGCTTGTCTTGCTTATTTCATTCTCTTTTGAAGTCTTCCTGGTGACACCTTGCTATATATTTTTCCCTGGAAATGCATGTTTTCCCCATGTTTTAAAGCATGTGTAGTTCTAAAGGAAACCAAATTACCTTCAGCCTGGAGGCTGAAAGAATAAATGGGAGGAAGGTTAGTCATTTCCTAGGGAATGAGGTAGAAGATGAAGACAAGCTGAAAAATAAGTAAAATAAAAAGTAAATTATATTTAGGCAAAGCTACATGACTTTTTATTTGCCTTGTGGGAGGATTTATGAATGGACCAATCAGAGTTTGAAAATCAAACTTTAAAGCCAGCTTCAAAAGTTACTACATTTTTTCCCCCTTTGGAAACAACCCCCAGAAAATAAAATATCTTTCATCTTCTCCTTTACATTTCCTTAAGGAAAGTTTGACTTTCTTAGAGAGAAAAACTACAGCTTTAGAGTTAAATTTTAGATCTCAGCAGACCACCAAGCCAGGCTCTGTATGAAATCTGCCCTGAGAAGGACAAACCTGTGATCCAGAATCCCTCTCTACTCCTCTCCTCTCCCAAGAGTAATTCACAGGTGACCAGTGGCCACAGTCGGTCGGGGTATTCCCCTTGCAGCCCATTATCTCATAACTGGCTGCCCCTGGGTGCCAGAGGTGAAGGGCTTTTGTCCCTCATTCCCCAGGGCACAGCATGAGAGAGCAGCCCTGCCAGTGCCTGCCTGCATGGCGAAGTTGCCTGCTGTGCCACCAGCACAGGAGCATGTTCAGTGCTTGGCAGAGCTTCTCCTCCTGCCCTCCTCCTCACTTTCAGTCCCACTTTCCTAGTCAGAAGCTAGACTTCACTAAGAGAGACACAGAGAATAGGAAAAGTTTTAAAGGGAAGGCAAAGGTGAGCAAAGTAAGGCAAAGTACAGATTTAGCAAATGACTCAAATAAAAAGTACAGCTTCCACTAAACACCAGAAGGAAAGCAAGAGCATCCTTAAGTGTGCTGCCGTTAGAAGACATAAAAGCAATTTAGTGGAACAAATCAAACCCCAGCAACTACTTACCCACCTGTAAAGGCAATAACTGAATCGGCAGCACCTGAAGGATTGCCTTTATTGTTTTAGGAATACAACATCTCTTGTTATGGAGCACACAGACAATAGGAATACATTACAGGAAAATACTTGGGACAAGCATCAGAGAAAAGCAAGTATTCAGGTACCTTCAAAAACTCTTCAGTCACTTCTAGCCAGGTAACTATTAAAAATACCTCTGCGGAAATGAATTTCATAAAGTTATTATCAAGGTAACTAGACTCTTCAGCAGGTGATGGCTTTATGGACATAATAGCTGAATGTGGAGGTATTTTTGTAGAACTGTGCAATTGTTGAAAATGGCAAACAACTTTTAGAAGGCAGTGTCTTTATTCTCTGCTGGAAGTATGTGTGCAATGCACACTAAAACACCGAAAGAGCTACAACAGACGGGGCTAATACTTAGGCTGCTGCAGTCTTGGTTACATAATTAAAATAAAGCAGCTTCTGCAGAATTTAATTAAGTTTTTTCATCCCATAAACTGTTTCCATTAGGTTTTCATTGATGTTACATATTTAATACCAGGTCACAGAATACAGGTGAAAGTTTCCATCAGAGTTTCTAAAAATCAGACAGTTTACTTGCACTATGAAACACTGAGCTATTTTTGCTTTGTTGAAAGTATTGTGGCCCAAGTTTGCTTTCCCAGAACTCTAACACATCTTGTTTTAACACTTTAAAGTTGTTGTGCAGTTAATCTTCAATGAGGATGAGTACATGTGACATGTTTGGAAAGGTCCATGCTAGAAATGAGAGTGAGTGGCACGCATAAATTTGTTAACCTTTTAATCTGCATCAGCTTACAGCAATGGATATCATAAGAGGTGCCAAGTGTTCTTGAAGGTTAGAGTACCTGCCAGGATACATCTGTATTCTTCATATTTATCGGTCCATCTGCTGATTTCTACATCAGTTTTTACCTGCAGGCTAAAAGGGGATCTTGCTCATTGTCATGCTATTTAGGTATCTTCTACAGGAAAGCCTGAGCTGGCTTTTTTAATAATATTGAAGTCTGCTCTTTTTGGCATAAAAAATGTATCAATACATGCTGGATAATATGAGTTATAGAAAAGCATGGTTCAATTGTCTGTTTCAGAAAACAAGTAGCCTTAGTCTGGGAAAGATGGGACTTGGAGCATCTACAAGATCAGGTAGGAATGTCCTGGCTATGCCTTTTTTTCTGAAGATGTTGATTCATTGATATAATACTAGTTGATGTTGAAAGATTATTTCACTTCATTTTTGCCTAAGAAGAATAAATTAATAAATCTAATATTTTCTAAATGAAAATGATCAGCTTGAATTGAAGTGTCTTTTTTTTAAGCTAACATGGAAATGAAAACCCAATCTACAAAGACTTTTGCCTGTAACTGACTTTCTGAGATTTAGATTTATCTCGGTGTTGAAGGGAGACAGCTTTCAAAATCTGTCTTGTTCTTTCCCATCTCCCTCCCCCATCCAGTGAGAAACCAATTTTTCATTCAGCTATGGTTACCATATTTTGTTATATGGTTTGTTATATGGTTACCATATTTATCATCTTAATTAGGTGTGACATGACAAAGAATTGATCAAATATTAGGTTCTTAAACTGCAATAGAAGAATAGTAGGTGAAGATCCTATAGATCAATATAGCTCTCCATAACTGCCTCTCCAGCTACCTATCTTAGTTTGGAAGTCAGTACCTGAGAATAGTATTTCATGGTGAACTTCACATTAAGAAATTAAAACAGGAATCCCATGTTATTTTGAAAGGAGGAGAACTTTAGGGTAAAAATCCAAAGGTGAGTAGTTAGTAATTTACACTTTTTTATTTCCCTCCCTCATACTAACCTGTTTCTGTTGCTCAGTATGCTTCAGTACTTTTTTCTGAAGGTACAAAAAGTAGGAAGATATTAATCTCTCTTCTACGACTGCCAACCTAACTACCAGCTATAGTTCCCTGTGGGTTTCTCTCCTCTGTAGTCTTGCTTTCAGCACTTCAGGTGCAGTTTTCCTAGCACTGCCCCAATTTCCAAAGCCATATTCCCATATTCTTCCCACAGCTCACCCCTGTTAGAGACCTGAGATTCTAGCCCCTGCCAGCATGGCTCCCTGTGTCTCCCACCTGCCAGCCAGGGCAGGAATAACACAGTGGGGCTGGCCACATACAACCAGGGGGCTCCAGCTATCACCTGGTCCTGAGGTGTGCCCATGTTCCCCTCACTTGGGATGCTAGAAGTGTGACCTGCCTAAGGTTTTGGCACCTCTCCCAGGTCTTGCCAAAATTGCCTGAGTCTACTGAGGGTAAGCAATGGAAAGAAGGTGAAGGTGCCCCAGTAACAAAAGTGCTTGGGATTCACTCTTATTGGCTAAACATGCACCTCACTCCTCTTTGCATGCAATAAAGAATGTTTCACATTTGGAAGGGAGGCAGATCCCCTTCCTAATATTTTCTGTGGGACCAGTAGAGCCTGGGCCACTTATGCAGGACTTTGTTATTTCTTTAGACTTTCCATGTTTTCTGGCCATGCTCACACATTAGCTCTCTGGCAGTGGCTGCACTGCTGAGAGGTCATGCCAGCACTCGCCCTCCCCATAGTTGTTCCACATTATTTCACTGCTTCTGGGGAAAAAAATATGCTTAGAGCTTTTGTGCATCCCCAGGGAATCCTATCTTCCTCCTGTACCCCACAGCATGGGAAGGGCCCATGACTGAGGTATCTGCACAAGCTCTGGCTTGCACGGCTGCCTCGCAGCGTTCCTCGGTCCAGGGCAGAGTTACAGAAGCTTGCCTGCATGCAGCTGTCAGAAAAATCTGAATCTACAAGCCTTTGTCTGCAAGGCTTGGGAGCTGCAGGCATCCCATCACTTTTGATCAGTCAGCCAGTTGTTTATTCATTCCTGCTTTACAGAGAGTTATGTCCAGGTAGTACTTTTCAGGTGGATGTGAGCTGTGTTTCTTGCTCACCAAGCTGACCTGCAGCATGCAGATACAGACGGTGGCATCCCCACTCCAGTCAAAGAGCTGGGTCGTGGTCATCATGAAGATGTTTGGCTCCTCACTGGGACTCTCTGTGTCACCCTCAGCATATTGTTTTGGTTATTCTGCTCAACTTGGGGCATGATCAGAGGCCACCCTGTTGGCCCTCACTTTGCCCTCCTGGTCGGCTACCTTTCAGCCAATGGAGTGGCACTGCTCTGCAGCCTGGGCAGTCAGCTGGAGCTCAGCCCCAGTCAGCACTGTCACCTGGACTTGGAAAGTTGTTTTCAGAGGTCTGGCCGGGTTCCTTATGTTCTTATTACACAGAGGCTCTGCATCCACGGTGAAGTCTTTGAAAGTCCGAGTACATTACCCACATCTGTGTGCAGTTCTGTGTTGGTACTACAGTGTCTATCCAAAATGACTACAGTGGCTTTCAGGAGCCTCAGGTGCATGTTTTATCTTTACAATTACAGTCTGGTTCTTTCAGAGTTCCTCATGCTTTGATTCTGGGCCTGGGTCACCTTTAGATTCAAACTCGTGCAAGGTTTGACCTATTTCTCTCCATGTTCTTCATATTAACATGACCCTGCGGAGATGCATTAACTTCTGCAGGCATAATTATGTTCTTTTAAAAATTAGAAAATCTTCAAATGCTGTGTGCTGAATAATGCCCTCTTTTCTGCTACACTACTAGGAAGTTTAAACTTGTCTGAAATGGTTTAAACCTTTGATACATAGTATTATTCTAGAACGAGAAAGAAACTAACGGTTATTCATCATTTACCTCATCCTCTTACGTATGTTTTTTTCCATTTAACAATTGGATGGCACAGTAGAAAAAAAAAGTTACTAAAATGTTCACTCCTTTTAAATCACTGCTGTTCCAAGCCATAAAACTCTTGCAAACTGTAATAAATTTTAGTTCCTCATAGTAAGTGCCACTGAATAGAACATAGAGTTAAAAAATGCAAAATAAGCAACTATTCAGCTAGCTAATAGCATGGAAACTTTGGCTTTAAAAGTGACAGTATAAGAAGCATTCATTTGCACTGATCCATGCTAAAATGTTTCTTTTCTTTATTTTCTTTATTTCTTCTCCTTACTAGCCTTGAACAATCTTTTGATGCCCTAAAAGCCTGAAATGTATTTTTCCTCTTTAATATTACATAACAAGTGCATTCTAAAGGTTAGAAATCATTATTTTATAGATAAGAATTCACCCTCTACCTGACTTCATAATCTGCCTGATTTCACAATGCTGGCTCATATCTCCATCAGAAAATACCTCTACCTGAACTTTTTAGTATTCTTCAGCTATGCCTTTTGCATGAGGTGTCAGAAGAATAGGTTACTCCTTTGTGAAGAGCTCCTTACCAACCAATGAGAAAACTTCTATCTGCTTTTCTTTGAAAGAGCAAGTTTACAACAGCAGCAGCTGAGATGTTGAATTACTTGATGATCAGACTACTTAATTTCTGATCTGCTTAGTGCTATTGAAAGAGAAGCAGGAAATTTGGAGGAAAATTTCAGAAATGATGAAAACTGGAAGCCTTACAGGGGATGGAAAAGTATTATAATACACTCTCCAGGAAGAGGAAGTCTAAAATGCTTATTCCTTTTGGTGGGGACACCTGAAAATGGCAGAGGAGCACAAAGTAAGCTGTCTTCAAAACTCAGATGCAATCAGAGCTGTAGCCAGGATGTGATGCCTAAGATTCAGATGGAAGGCAGTACCAGGAAGATGATGGTGCATTTGATAGAAAGGGAATCCAAGCTGCCTTCAGCCCATCATCAACATAATGAAATCTTTGGGAATGAGACATGGTGTTTCTTTCACTGCTATTTTGATGGACAGAAAATTGCTCTGGAAGTAAACACAGTCTATGTGTTGTCTAAAATATGTATCTTGACACTATTATCTCCTTATTCAGGTGGCCCGTGTTTGCTGCAGAACTTTGATGAGGAAAAGTCATCTTAAATCTGGTTTTCTTCTCTCTCTTGATGTTATTTTCTCTTTCTTGTAAAACAGCAAAAGCATCTGGGACTCAGAAGTGCCCTGTCAGAGGAAGAAGCTGCAAAGCCATAAATGAAATGCAGAGCCAAGTGGTTGGTGAGGCCAACTACCTTAACTCCTTTGTCATTGAGAAAACTCTCTGATGACTACATGTGTAATTGGGACTTTGTCCATAACAGATATTTGCTATCTGAGGACCTAGTCTGGTATGTCATACAGTCTGGAGCTAAGGCAGAAATCCCTTCAGGGGTGGATATTTTCAGGACCTTTTCTCTTTACGTGCATCCTTTTGTTCAGTTGAGAGCTGCAGGCCTTGGCTGTGTTTAAGCAGAGGGCAGATATATCACATATCACACTCTGGAGTCCTGCTGCCCAGCTTCTCTGAGCAGGGAGATGGAAGCTTTCCCACCTGCCTGTCTCGGCAGCTTTCCCCTTCCCCAGTCCTTCACCTCAGGGACCAGGACAGGGAGGGGAAGGTAGAGTGTGGTGCTGCTGAACATGAGATTTCAGATCATTCCTGAAATCACAGTTCAGATACAGTCTTTGAAAATATGTGCAACGCTTAGGTCATCTCATTGCCATCAATTTAGAAGGAATACCAAAATGCATTGGTATTGGATGCATTAAAACTTTGTTTTAAAAATTTGCTCTCTACAAAAATCCCAGAGGGAGGTGCAAATATGACAGGCATGAGACTTTCCTCTAATTAGCAGAGTAATTAGGGATATGGGACTTATGAAAGTCATATAAAATAGAAACATACAAGAATATTAATTAATACTAAATTAATTGAGACATTTTTGAAGGATACAAATGAGTCTTGTTGATATACCTAGCAGAGATCAAGCTCTCCATTTAAAAATATGGAAATGATCAAAAACCATGACTTTGGAGAAGATGTGACCACTCTGCCTTTTCAGGTGACCCAATTTCCAAAGCCTTTGGTCACAAAAGCCGTAGGTTTTTAGTACAACCTTCTACAGAATGAGGTGAGGGGAACTCTAAATAGTCTAAAATTAGAGAGGGTAGGAAATGTATGAATAAAACTGATAGAATCTTTTTGAGTCCAGTTCCTCAGGCTAAGTGTCCAATTCTGTTTGCTCCTTACTGTCACATTATTATTTTGTATTTAATGAAAGTGCCTTGTATTAGCTTACATAATGCAATGTGTAATTCTTCATGGAAAAAACAAACAGGAATCAGTCTGAGATAGTTTGCATACTATTTGAGAATGTTTTATTTTCATTCCTTAAAACTTCTTTATGTTTGTTCCTCTTGGGCAGAACACTGTTTTGACTGCATAACTGCTAAGTGCTTATCAGTAGTAAAATAAACATATGCGATTGAATGTGTTTATCTTACAGTAAGGGATAAAATTCTGCATTTATGGGAAATAAATTCCCATTTTATGCCTGTCTTCTGAATTTATTCTGAATTGCAGATCTGCAACTCAACAGGTGCTGTTAGTGCTATTCAACATGTGGTACTGAGGGCAGATTCAAGCATGCTCTCCTATCCAACCTGCTCCAGCTGCTGGCCACAATAACAAAACAGCCTCCCCCTCAGACACATTGCCCTGTTGTTCCTTGCCCCTCATGCTTGTTAAAAGTGTTCTTCAATACTTGCTCATCAAATCCCACTGACTCCAACTGGCACTTCCTTGTGCATACAAAGAATTTGAGGTCATGACTCAGAGCCACAGTGTCCTGAAACCCTATTAGCAGAATAATTGCTGAGGGAACACATACCTTTAGACTTTTTATAGAATGACAACAAATTGTCAGAATTGGCCCAAATAATTAATTTTTTAATGGGAGGATGAGGACAGGACTTTTGTAGCTTAGTGATTACAGTTATGTAAATAATTAGAATTGCAAAGATTCCCTCTCATCCTTTCAAAGCACTGTGTCATTTCAACTGTGCCCCTTTTCTGTATATTTCTTCACTTTGCAAGAAAGGTTGACTTCATTGAAAGACAAGACTTTCCAGCTTCTTAGCACTGAAATGTGGAAAGGCAAAATTCAGAATCCTTTTGTTTTGCCTGATGCAGTTCAGAAGTTGAGAGCGCATCAGGTGGTGCTGTCAGAAATCCAAGGAACATTGCAAAAATACAAACAGACATTGTTTGCAATATTTCCACTGACCTTGTGATGTGTATAGTAATGTGAAAATCTTACACAGTTGTGGGTTTACTCCTTGGAGAATATTTGGTCAATAGTGCCTATCAGGTAGGAACTATATAAGAATGCTTGGAAAGTTTATGGATTTCTTTTTTTCAGATGACATAGGATTAATTAGACTTCTTGGAAATACCTGTAGTATTGGTTGGACTCAATGATCATAAAGGTATTTTGCAAGATAAATGATTTTATGAGTGTGAATTTGCAAAATTTCGCATGGCCTGTGTTGGGGTACACTGTATGCTGGAAGAGAGATTAGGCCTTGTCGGCCTAATTATTATGTCGGCCTGAGTATTATAGAAAAAACCCACCTAAACAAAATCCTGAGACATTAATTCTGCTTTTTGCACATAACATACACCAGGGAGAAATACTGAGCACAAGATATCACTTTCAGGTACTTAATAAGTAATCCTTGGAATCTCACGTGCTTGTGTGCAGTGTACTCACTACTAGCAGGTTTTATTCCTGAGGATATATTAAAGACAAAGAAAGTAGGGGGAATATTCTGTATGGTGAATACTTGCTAGAAAAAATTCCCACAGCATGCAAATGTCTATATCTGATGTAGCCATGTCACAGGACCTTGAGAAAGCAGCTCCAAGCCTGGAGACACCAAGCAGATGCTGAGGAGCAATTGCTCTACATGGGTATAACAGCCAGTTCTCCCCTGTGCAGCCCCGTGTGTGACCAAAGGGAACTTGGAAGAGGTAATAATGACTTTTCCAACACATTTGTGTTTCTGCAGGAGGATGGAAACACTGCCGGGCAGGTTGGTTCTTGTGTTCCAATCACGTGGAGTGGGGAGATGGGACCCAGATGGGCACTGGTAGAGACAGTGAGCTGTGTTCTTGGGCTGAAGCACTCCCTTGCCCACAGTAACAATACAGGGTGTAAATCATGTAGGGAATGTAGCCCAGAATCATTGTTCCATTACAGAGGTTTAAGCTCTGGCTCTTTCTGTGGGCTTTCCCTGCAAGAAATTTGGCAGATAACTTGAGTCCAAATACTTGTATTCAAATGTAAATGAACTAAATGTGTGTGTGTGTGTGTGTGTGCACGCGTGCCCGGGTGTGTGCAATCAAGATTATTCACAGCTTGTTAAAGGTAAGTTTCTTGCTTTTTAAATTGTAAGCTTCATCAAATCATGGGTGTGGTTTCTATAAGAACTAGATGACCAATCACATTAATAGCCTTTGGGGACACCTTCAGAGCACAACATAGCTGGAGATGTATTTGTGCAGAGTATTCCAGCCACGACTGCAAATCAAAAACACATTTGCAAAATCTGAAGTGAGAGTAATTCACTATTTGAAAAACGAGCTAAATCTCTAAGATTATTTATTCAAAACTTGAAATTAAGTCTGCTGTAGATGGTATTCATTTAACATGGATGAAATTATTGATTTAAATATCAAGAAAAAAATAATCAAGTCACATAAACTGCTTTGTTGCTCTGGAGGAAAGGAAGCACTTTTTTTTTAAAGATGTGCTGTAGTCTTCACTAGGTGCTCTCTTACTTTTGTTTGTGGATAATTACTTTACAGTAAGGTGGGACAACAGATGATAAGCTGCGAAACAAAATGTATATGAGCTGGGGAGCAGCCTGCACAGGGAGATTTGGGGGTCCCAGGCTGATGCCCACAGAGAGGGTACGTGGCTAGAAAGGTCTCTGCAGCCACTCTCCATAGCCATCAGCAATCTCTGTAAGGAACACTCATGACTAAAATCTTTTACAGGTCACATAGGAAGGCACTATGGGTCACCAGCAATATGACTGCATGGCTGCCTGCTATCCAGCACGTCTATTACTTCAGTCCTACTTTTAAGATCAAACTGTATTTCAAAGGGACTTTTCTTTTTTTGGGTGTTCTTTCTGTCAAAATTGAGACACCATGAGCAAAAGGTAGCACATGAAAACTGTGGTCTTAAAATCAGACAGCAAGAATTGTTTCCAGCCCGTTGCGGAAATTCTCAACCCTGCTACTCTGTTTTTCTTCCAGGCACAGATACTTACTGACCCCAAAAGTAGTGCCAGAAATCACAAGTCCATATTCCCATGTAATTGCCCAGTGTTTCCCATTGTGAGCTACCTTTTCATTTCAGTGAAAATTATATGACTAAATCCTAAGCTGCTTCATTTCTATAACAATGTTTTTGTATCTTTTAAATGGTGCCAGGCTGGCAAAATCTGTGGTAGGTGGGACAAGCGTATGCCTGGAAAAGACTAAACATGTTTTTAGAGAAACAACGTGGTAAGTCAGACTTCTCTGCAGTGTGTTCTATAGTACAATCGCTCACTTCATGTTTCTGTAGGAGTTCCAGGGATTTAAAACCAAATTTAATTTTAGCTTGGCACCAATGAACTCCAGTACCAGACATCATACAAGGAGTAATCATGAAAACAAATGAAGCTCTATGGTTAAATCAAGATTGAATAATAAATTTAAGAGACATAAATTCCTACAGACTGCTATTTATATGCATTTCCTTGGGTAGGTGCCTGAGATATATTAATGGGCGATTGTTAGAATGAGGGAGTCTGGAAACTTTTCTGATCTTCAAAATAAAAACAACAACAAAATTAATCAGAAAAAAAAAAGGTAATTCATACACTGAGAAAGGGACAGAAATAAGCAGTACATTGTTTGTGAAGTTCCAGTGCAAACAGGTCGGCTTTTCTTTCTCTCCCTGCACTCCCTTCTCCCTTTCACTTCAGAGTGACTTGAAAGGCCTGTTTACGACCACTGCATTGATTTCCTTTCCTCTGACTCATTGCAATCTGGCTCCAGCCCTCCCCATTCAAACTAATTCACCAAGGTCTCAAATGACTTCTTTCTGGCAAACACGGGGAATCTCTGTGTCCTCTTTGACCTTCCTGTCTAATCTGATACCCTTGACCACTTCTTTCCTGGCCTGGCTTTTGTGGCAGTACCCCCTTGTGGCTTTCCATCATCCTTCTTTATTGCTCTTTCAGCATCTTTTACAGCAGCTCCTTCTCCCTTCTTCATGGGACTCTCTCGAAGCCACTACAGACTCTGTTTTCTCATTGTATACCTTTTCCCCTTGTTTTCTGCTGTAATTCCCAGGATGAACATTTTAACCTCTCTGTCCTGTCTGTTTCTGTTTCATTCTATCAGTCGAATTGACAGTTTGGTGTATTCAAGATGATTCCCTGTCAGTTGAGGCAAAAAAAGATCACAGGTAAGTCTTTAATTTGAACCTGCCACTCTTCCCTCCTCTGCTTATTGCTGTTGACAACTTCACCATTTCCCTTCAGCTCTCAAACTCAGGATCAGCTTTGTCATTCTCTTGCATGTTCCTATGTGCTTAAATAATCATGGCAGACTTGCTGCAAGACCTGTGGGAATTAGGGAAATCTTTCCCATACGGCCACAAAAGTTGACGCAAAGCTCTAAATATCATCTTTTTCCCCCTCCATCTTTTGAAAGCCCTATCCTGCATTTCCCCTCCAAGATCCATACCTTGGCCACTGATGTGGCAATATTTTCTTCTCTGGATGATGGTCTTCAAGTATCCAATAATTCTCAAAAGCATATCTCTGATAGTCCCTTATCATTTTTCTTCAGGGCTGCTCAGGGTTATTCCCTGCCATCTGATGGACCAGTTGATCAATCACCATAGTGACATGGACTCGACAGGTCAAATCATTTAAGGTAAATTTCTGGTTCTTGTCATCCTTTGTAACAAGAGATTCCATTTTTCTGTGCCTTTTGCCCTGTCAGAAGTGTTGGGCTGGATGTCCCATCAGTATCTTTCACAGGCTGGCCTTGCATCACAGAATGCCAGTTGTTGTATTCCCTTCTACAAAGAAACTTCCTAAACCCCTTCTGCTCTCATCAGATGAGGAATTATTACAGAGGAAGAAAGTCTGCAAAAGAATCTTTGGCTGAGGAATTCACTATGAGCCTTTTGGGCCAGACAACGTTATATAGCTGATAATCGTACAAAATAGAGATGTCTCTGAGCTCTGCTGGTCAGGTTTTAACCTAGATGCAGACCTCAACAACTACATTAATATAACTTTGAAGTACCTGAAAAGCCTTTCAAGACAAATGCTTCTTAGACAATTTTGGCTTGCACCTGCAGCAATGGAAGGCAAAGAGTCCTCCTTCAAACAACTAGGTGCAAATAAATCACTGGATATTTAAAAGGGCAGTCGTTAGGATCAATATCATTAGTGCCTTTTTGTAAGAGAATTCAGTTCGTAGTGACTTTTCCTCTTGTCGACATGCACACACTTTTTTGCCTGTGGTTACCCACACTTTATGAGTTTTTGTTTCCAAAAGGTGCCCACTGAATTCCCATGGAGAAATTAATCAGCTGCACTATGATCTCATTTCCCTTGGCATGCCACAGCACCAGACGCATCATGTTTTCATTCCTGCAACCTAATTCCCCAAAGCACAGCAGCTGGGAGATGCTGCCAGGAAAAATGTGACAACTACAGCATAATTTACCAAAAAACAGCAGTGACACATGAGTACTGAAATATGCCACCTAGGTTAACTGATACCATACAGCACTGTTCTGAGGGAAACTCTTTTTTATATGAATGACAGGAGTCTGGTTTGTTTGTTTGGTTGGTTGGTTGGTTATTTTTTTGTGGTTGTAATTTGCTCTAAGTTTTGATACAGTTTAACGTCTTCTGGAAATCTGTGTGAATATGTTAGAGACAAAAGAAAAAGAAATGAATGGATGCAATTGCTCACAGATCCTGAGATGCCTTTGCACAGATCCTGAGATGCCTTTGCACAGATTTTTCTCGCAAGATCGAGACATATTTGTATTAAAGACTTCAGAGACATACACTGAAAGACACAATATATCTTTGTTCAAACCAGAAATGATTTATTGTTTTGTCATGCATTAACAAAAATCAGCAATTAACAAGCAGAAGAGAAAAACAATAATTCAAAAGAGGAAAACTGAAAACAAATAACAATCTCATATAACTATACAAAAAATTGGAAAAAGAAAAGAGACATTAAAAATTTTTTTAAAGTAATGATATTGCATATATTGAAGGTTGGACTTATGTCTTTTTATTATATGTTAATGCAGCCGCAGTCTCTTAAAAATAAAATCTACTACAAGAAATAACAACTAAAAAAAGAGATGAATCTTCAGATATATGCAGATATCTAGATAACAATAGGAAAAAGCAATAAGTAGTCTCTAATCTTCTTTTGTCATGATTCTGAATTTTACCTCTTGCCTTCTACTTTTCTAGCATATGTAGACAGAAAATCAGATGGACCCTCTTACAGAATCTGGAACAGTATGGCATTGACATAATCCTCTCAAACACTCTTGCAGGAGATAAGCACAGTGTGGGAGCACTTTCAGGGCTGCAGTACATAACAACAGTTGCTGAGATCCCTGGGACATTGCTTCCCTCTTTTTGGTCAGCCTGCAAACTGAGACTTGTGATGGGCATTTTCCTGTGCTCCAGGTTAGCAGCCACAATCAAGTCAGAGAAGGAAAAATTAGGCAAGAATAAGAAAGAGTGACAGCTGAAAACAGCAATGGCAAATAGCTGGCATCCCATCTGCTGCCTTTTGCACACTGGACAAAAGCAGAATGACTCCCCCAGGTAATGATTTCCCAGAAAAAATAGCAGTGGGTTACTGTTGCTTGAAAAGGCGCTAACAGTGGTGAAAAGAAAAAAATTACTAGAGTTACTTTCCTTTATGGTATAATGTATTGAACACATTTCTCTTTGAATCAGTAAACCAGTCTACACCTCATGTATTCTCTACATGGACTTCTCCAGGTTTTGCTTACACAACCACTACAGCTCTTTCATCACACATGAACAAAAATTGTTCATGACAGAATCATAACTTTCAAGACTGATTACCCTTAACAAATACAGAAAATGCAGAAAATCACTGCACTGAAAAGGTTTGTCTGCCTAACAACGTTAATATCCGGCTGATCCACAGCATGACCTCTGCTGCACTAGCTGCCTTTGAATATCTTCTTGCTCAAAAAGCTCCCACATTTCTTTTCAGAGCCCTGAAGCATGCAGAGCATCTAGAGGCACTTCCAGCGCACCCAAAGGATGACCTGATTGTGAACGACCGTGACCTTAACCCTCCGGCCCTGGTAGCCTGTGGGAGTTACCAACTAGCAAAGGAGATGGGTACGAGCTGAACCTCTCCTTTGCCTGTTGTCACTCTGGGAAGTGGTAATGCTACACAGTGGCAGCTCCAGGGAAAGAATAGGCAAAGATGAAGATTCAGAACTCATGATTTCAAATTCTAGCTTTCCCTTCTGGTGTTTTCTAGGTCTCTGTCCTCCTTCTGTGCATTTTAATAGCCCTTCTGATCGGCCAGGAGCTTCTAACAAGAATGAGGAGACAAGGTGAGGTTCCACAGGGAAAATGCTAAGTGGGCACATTTATACAGTTGCTCAGGATGGGTGATCATGGGGTTAACGGGAAGTGGCTGGAGAGAGGAAAGATGGGTGAAGGAGAGAATGAAGAGGAGAGGAAAAGCTGTCTGAGGGATGACTCTGCCTATCTTTCTCCTGAATCTTCACCCTCCACATGGAAAGAGGGTATAGGATTAAGTCTGTATGAGATGTTAAACTGAGAGTTGTTGCAAATGCAGAAATAAATTAGAAAAATGAGAAAACAGTTTTTCTCTACTGAACTTGCAACCTTTATGCTTCTCTATAAGTTGCAGCTCAGTAATAGTTACTGTGGAACAGCCTTGCATAATAAAATCCAGCAGGAGCAAAAGCATCGTGATGAATTCACCATTATTATTCATAGAGCTGTCACGAACAGTCTGCTTACTCTACACAATTCACCAAAGAAATACTGGTTTGCCATAGATTGAACAGTGCATTTTAAAACAGCAAAGTGCCATTTAGTGCCCTACCGCTTCAACCATGCTGTACATACACACATTGCGGAGAACTCTCAAATTACACTGAAAGGCAGTCAAGAGAGGGAAAGAGACCAATAGCCTAATTTTTCTCAAGACCATTTCTTTTCCTACATTAAAAAACATCACTAGATGTGTTTGTGTCCACTGAACATGTGATCATTACTCTGGAATCACTTTTTGCTGTTCAGTCTTGTCAGGAAGAGACATGGGTTTCCCGGCAAATCATTTTTCATAGTGAAAGCGTAGATTCACTGAAGCCATTTGCAAGAGTGGACCACGTTAGACAGGTAAGACCTTTCCAGTTCCCTAGGAAAGTGTGACCATGGCAGGGTTGTATGATGGGGGTCTGTCCCACAGGATGCACTTATCCCTTGTAGGGAGAATGTCAGAGCCCTCATGAAACCGAGGTGCCCTGGGAGACTAACACCCACAACATCTCCCTGTCCCAGCTGTTGGGCTGCTCAGTTGAAAATATTCCTGTTCAATTCCTCCACAGCTGAGGAAACAGCTGAGTGTGATAACATACCCACTCTAATTCCCTTTCTGCTGCAAAAGAGATTACACTAACTCAGGGAGTCTCTGCACCGTTGAAACGAGGGCTGGGTTCCTGCTGTGAATGATCCTGTGGGTCAGAAACCTGGCACGTTTGAAGTGACTGATTACACCACTATCTTCACTGGAAGCTGGATTGGCTCAGTGTAAACAAATGGGACATTCATACAAAAGAATTAAGGAAATATCAAGGAAATAAGGATGGAAAATTTTCTACACTGAGGAGTTAGTTTCAATATTAGTAGTACGTGGAGTCAGAAACATAACCCACAGTTCCTCACATAAGAAAACAAAAAGGTGTTGTCTACAAGTTGATTTTGGAGAGCCTAAAGACAACCATCTGTGTAGCTTAAACCAATCAGCCGAGACCAAAGCCCACCCATACTAAACCAAAGGCCAGAATTTCAAGTGGTGCCAGAGAAGGCTGATGAATTTCTAGTTACACATAAATATTTCCATCTGCTATGGAATTAATTTGAAAACTTTGCAATTGTGAAGAAATATTCAGTGAATAAAATCAACATTTCTGGAGAGCCCTTCAAGAAAAGCACGCATTACTACCCTCTCATGGTTTTTGCCTCAGTTTCAAGCAGAAACTGGAGTTTGGGTTCAGCAGCAAGTTGCTCTTGGAAGAGAAATGAGTGGTGGGAGGAACATCTCTCTGCAGTGAAACCTGTGTATTCCCACGTGGGGTACATGCATCCCATGTTCCTGCACAGCCACAGAGCTGAAGAGTTAAGCTCCTCTCTTTCCTGTGGAGAAGAGCTGTCCTCTGTATTTCCTTGAGTCAGACTCTGTCTCTCTTATTTTCCATACAAATCCTCTGCTTTCTCTTCTGTACAGCAAGGTCATGTGAGTTGAACACTTGGGAATTCACCTCTCCATTGTACAAGCATTTTTTTAATACTTAATGTTCTTTTTCATATGTGTTTGCAACTTAATTATTTTGACAGGCAATGCTTGTCATTCATAATACCAGTTCCTGTACACTGCTTACCTATAACCAAATATATTTCTTTTTCCCCCCGTCCCCCCCCCCCAGTTTTAGTAGCATTGCAAGATGACTCCAGTGAACATAATTATTTCCACGCCCTCAAGACAAGGGTCTCGTTACACTAATTAATTTACAGATACAGCATGAAACAAAGAGTTTTCAAAAACAAGATGGGAAATGTTGTGCAGAAAAAAGAATTGTTACAGTCATTTTATAGATGACACAGCCACAGAGGGTAGAGCTAGAAAGATTTTGGCAGGTTCATACCCATTTAGACTGAAATATAAATTACCCAGAGCCAGCTGTGACTGTACTGCCTGTAGGAATCAAGTTGAACTAAAAGCTACCACACTGCTTTTGTGTTTTCCTCCTTGGAAAACCAGCTGGTTTACTCCAAACTAGTCAGGACAGGAATAATCTGAAGTTGTACAGCTGACTGGGGACCTTGGAGTCATCTGTGGAGCTACAACCATGACAACATGGCTGTAACTGGAGACAAATTAACTTGCAGACATCTTTAACTGCAAAACTCAAGAATATTTTGAATCTGTATTCAAAACACACTCGCATGGACTTGGTAATGAATGGATCAGAGCTTCACTCTGCCTTAATATCCATATAAAATGTACTGGGTTACTCTCTTATTGCTGATGAATTCAAAAATTGTGCAGAATGTGCTAAAATATTGAAACCCTTCCCTCTGAGACTTCATAAGGCATATCTGAATCATATCAATGATACTTCACAGAAAATATTTGTATTACTGCACACACAAAGAATATATACTCATAACTGAAAGGCAGAGCAGAACTCAAACATGAGCCAAGAAAAACAAACAATAGTAATTGAGAGACTGGAGAGGAGAGAATAATAGATAGTGACGTTTATGAGTGTTTTCAAAAACGATGACTGGATCTGACAATGCACTTGTCCTGTAAACAGTGGAGCTAATTATATATATTTCCCAAGGTCTTTTCCAAGGGACTAGATGTCCTTGGAACACATTAAGAAAGAAATGAAGTACATGGTTGAGCACAAGAAGGTGACTGGCAGCACAAGGAGCTGTGTGCTGTACAGTGGCTGTCAACAGAATGGGACTTCAGATTTCAGCTGCAACCGTGACAAAAGATGTGGTAAAAAATATTACTGCCTCATGCCTGTGGTCCTAAGCAGGGTCTGGGGAAGAGGTGGTGAGTCGTGCAACCTGTCTGCCCTCCACCCAGCGCACAGCAGGCAGACAGGAGGGACGGGAGCTGAGCTGTCGGCCTCTAACATCAGCCACAGATGGCAAGAGAAAAGAGAAAGGATCCTCCTGCCGTACCATGCAGGAAAAAGGGAGAGTGGATCTGGTTCTCATGTTTTAAATATTTTGTGGCTAAAGCTATGAAGTGCTTCTCAACAGTTGTCCTTTCATTTTGCAGCTTCTCCACAGGCTGATTTTTAAAGGTGTTTAAATACATAATTTAGCACCTAGATACCCAGAACTCTTCCATGTCTTCCATTCTTCAACTATAAAGCAAAGATGTTGATAATACTGGGGGTTTTACCATTTTTGCCTTTCTTGCCTATATAGATTACAACACTTTGAAAAGATCCTGCCTCTTGTTATGTGCTTAGAGAGAAAGTAATATGATGTGTTTGTTCCCAGTCTTGTTTAGGAACTACAGGCATTGCTGTGACAGAAATAATAACAAACCTAAGGGGAAGAAAAACAGGACATTTAAAAGAGAAGATTTTAATCAGAAATAAGAAAGGTTGGAGGCTTAACTGTAAAAAGCCTGACTTATAATTATGTAAAAGAAATTTCAACCTGGAATATTAAAAAGATAGAAAGTGAGTGGACACTGTTGCCTATACAAATTGTCTTTCTGGTAAAATGATGGAGAAAAATGTTAGCAAAAGTGTAAAAAAAAGAAAAATAGGAGTAGATACAACAAATGGTTGGCTTCCAAAAAGGCTTTTGGCGAGAATACTATTCAAAGAATTAACACACAAGAAGAAACTTGTGCAGAAATGCATCTTCAGCAGATTTTCTTTTTTATTTTGTTCACTGTTTGGTCAGTTGAAGGCCTGGAGGCGATAAATTCCTCTTGCACAGAATTCAACAGTGATAAATAGTTTGGAAATCACTGAAACCCTACTTGTGCTTGAGGCATTTGCATTTCAGTGTTTCAGGTTTACAGCATAGTCAACTTGCTCTGTGCTGGAAAGCAGGTGAGGACATCATGAGGACATTTTCTATGAAAGTAGGTAAAAGCTGTTTCCCTGAGAATTATGTAGCCATCAGTACTTTTACTAATCGTTATTGCATTTGCCTCATTATCATATTTTTCAATTTATAACATCGTCTAGAAGAATATGATGTAAGACAACCTGCTAATAACTTTGCTACACATCTATCTTCATGAAATACCTATAAAAACGTGAAAGATTTTTTCTGTGAGATTGATTACAAAGAGGGTTTTATGAATAAATTTAATTTCGAAACTAGGAAGTGTTTTAAATTGAGCATATTTTTTCAGACTCAGATAGGATACTTAGAAGTTATGTACCATAGGAAATAAGTGGTATGGGTAATGCAATAAACCATAAAAATAAAGCATAAACAAATCGAATATTTACCACGTAACTGGTAATACATCATAACTTTGCAGTTTATGGAGTCTTTATATTAGCTGCTGTGCCACAGCAACAGCTTCAACAAGGGATAAAATGGCACACAGTAGACTGTTGGATACTCCATTTTGTTGTATTCAGATGTTAAAAGTATCTAATTTGGTAGGAGTCTGTCTCCTTCAAAACAATGATTGTTGCACTAGTGGTAAACCAATGGTGGTAGCAGGGCAGGCCGCCTTGTGAATTAAGAATATGGAAATAAGTGCGTAAGGGGAAAGTGGGAGCTGTTCCTAAGCGTACCTGGCACCTGAAGAAAGAACCAGCAATTTGGCGAGGTGCTCATCCAGCAGAAGGCAGACCATGAAAATGGCTCATAATACAATCTGGTGGTGCTTGCTTTTTTGTGGGGGTGGGTTTTATTTTTTTTTTAAGCTGAAAACATTCTATTATGTTAAAAAGCCAAGTACTCAGAAAGCATGAAATGAAAATGAATGAAATTTTAATTCTTCCTGCTTGTGCATATGAATTATGATCAACTATTGTGACTGGAAAAGGTAGGAAGCTGTTTTTCAGCTCACTTAACAAGGCTGAATATACAGGTATTATGACAAAAAGGTGATCAGAAAATCAGTATTAAACATAATATTCACTTAGAAATGCTGAGGAATTGTGGGAACAGCTCCCGTTTGTGTAGTGAAACAAAACCTAAAATCCAAGAAATATATAATTTAAGGACTGCAACACTTAAAGTAGTGGGAGTGTTTCAAATAATTCAACAAGAGCTGGATCAAGATAAGCAAAAGAGGCACTGATCAGATTAAAGAAAAAGGGGGCTGTGGGGCAATTATTATCATATATTTAAAGGCTACAGTATTATGCTCAGGAAAGCTGTTGGTGAGACAGTCTTATTGCTGACATTTCTTACCTTTTAACTGCTTGATTTGGCATTCTTAGCAGCAGTCTTTTAACATCTTTTTTAACGAACTCTACCCATGCTTCTGGGCATGATGGTAGGCAGCAGTTCTATATGGTACAAAATTATTTCATCCACAGAGCCACCGGCAGAGAGCAGCATATTAAAAGTGTAATTCTCTTGTTGGTTTTTCTTTTGGTTTTTTTATTTTGTGTTGTTTTGTTTTCCACCACATCTGCTCTCCAAATGAGCTTCTCAGCTCTGAGGCTCAAGGAAGTCTAACCTAGTAGCAAACACTTAGCACTTGCCATGTCCCCTGCTGAGCACAATTTTTACACCCTTGGGAGGCAGTGCCTGGGCCATATAGCCCAAAAGCATAGAAGCAATAAAAAAGTTGTTTAAGAGGCCATTTGGAAATCTCCCATGTCTCAAAGGACTCACGTCACATTAAAAATCAATCACTTCAGGACATTACATGGTCCTATCCCAGATCATTGTCTGGTCCATAGCCTGGGCATTCCTGTTTCCATGAGCCTGGTGTGCTTGGAAGGGAGCAATCTGGAGCTTTTTAAAAACTGGAAGAGCACAAAGACATTTTTATTCTGACTACGCTCTCTGCACTTGTTGTTCCCTCAACTGGCCATCACAACACGAACTGAGCTCAGTGTTACTGTATGTAGTCCCTTACAACTATGTGGAAGCATACAAAACCTACAGAACTGATCAAAATTACGGCTAGACAAATGGAAATAGGCAAAAAGCTTTGAAAAAACCCAAAGAAAAACTGATTTAGGAAAATATCTCATAACTAGCAGGAGTGCAGAGGAAAAGAGTGGGTGGTAGTAACACAGCATAGCAATGCAACAAAACAATTGAAAACCAGCTTCCACTTTCACCATATATGGAGGTTTCACCAAGAACCGGAGCAGAGGAGTGCAGGGTTTGGAAAGGCACTGGGACAACACAGATCTTTTCTCCTTGATATGGAGGGCTTCTCAGGGAAGCGCCAGAGAGGAAGTGACATTGTTGATGGTTTCAACTAATCCTCGATCTGCCCGGAAGGCCAGATTGACATTATTGCTCTAGTTCCCATGTGCCATCACTTGTTTACCACCTTATTCCTTCCTATTTCTCTCCTTTAATATAATCTTTTAAAAATAAAGAACTAGATTAATAGAATTCAAATTAGCTATTCCAGAGTGCAGCTTTTGCTGCCTTATAACCATAAGCACTTCACTTCTCCTGGTAATGTTAAAACAGCCCCAGAATGGTGCACATTTGCTGTATGCTAATGTTGACTATAAAGCCACATGCTGTGAAGACCACCCTTTGGCAGGGCTGCAACAGTTGGAAACCCGAGGGAATACCTTTGTTTTCAATCTTGCACTTGTATTTTGATTGTACTTTCTGCAAAGAACCTGCTTTAGACCTTAAGAGTCATAAAACTTCTAGCACATCTCATGTCATAAAAGTTAATATTAAAATCTTTTAATATAATTTACAAAGAATGTCAGAGTTTCGTCTTGCTAAAAGGAAAAGAGAATGGGATACTATAAGTTGAAATTATCCTTGTGAAACTTCAGGTTGAAATACCAAGGAGTAAAGTATTTAAAGGACTTTACAACATTGGCTAGGACATTGTACTGAACAGGCTGCCACCTCTTTGTAATGAAAACCTCCCACATTGTTGAATTCTTTCATGTTTGGGTGGGGCATACTAGCATTTTTATCTGTATGGAGACTTTTGCTCCAACAAATTAAAAAAAAAAAAGAGCAAACCCCCTTCCCTGAAGAGGTGGGTGCAGAAGAGAAAACTTGTAGAATCCTTCAAGGATGCTGCTGGGTTGAACTTTTCAGAAGATGCTCTAGTTTTGTTGTTCTCTTCATAGGCCCCAAAAGAAGTTATTCCAGAACAGGAAAAGAACTAAAATCAAAGAACTTTACATCTGAGAGCTGAGAGCATTGAGAGCTGAGGTGGGCAGGTCAGAGGCACAAGTCTCTTCTTCTGATACTCTTATGGCACGGTAGACCTGTAAGCTAAAATATAAAATACAATCCTGGATCTTCCATTTGCCGTTAGGTTGGTCCAAGAGGATTTAACATCAGGATCATGAGTTTGCTTCTTCTTTCTTTTTATAAATGATAAGTTTAATAAAGTCTGTGCTTTGCTAAAGCTACTGAGGGACATGTGGGAGGGACCGTCCGTTCTCTGAAAATATGAACATGCCTTCAGGTTAATATTTTCCTGTATAAATAGTTTGCCTCACCTGAGAAGAATGATTTAGAAAACACCTGCTGTGAGATGTAATTAGAGCACGAATATGTGCAAAGCGCTGAGTCTGCCGAGACCTCAGGAGGAGCAGGAGGTGCTCAGTTCCTTTGCAAGCCTGCAGAACTTTAGGGTTCAAAAACATTCTCTGTGACTCAGATTCTGCAGGTGATTATATTCACTAGGGCTGTAAATCATTTACCAAAAAAAGTGGGTGGCAATGTGATTAGCACACACTGAGCAGGGAGGGAGACATAAATTACTTAGAATCTCTTTTTTGTCTGAGTCATGTATGCTTAAAGCTACAACTGCAGCAAGGTTGAACGTGATCAAACAGAAGTTCCATTGTAAGGGCTTTGTGAAAAGTGTTTTGAAAAGTGTTTTAAAAAGTGTTTAAATTATTTCTGGGAGAGAATACTCTATTTGGCTACCCAAAGATGTAAAAATAAGTTATTTAATAAAGAGTGTAATTCACAAGTTTTTACCTAATCTACAGAGTCTCAGTTGAGCAAAGGAAAAAAGAAATCTGTGAATATCACGTTAATTGCATTAGCATTTCATTAAGATGGGCCTGAAGCCTCATAAGCAGTAAACCTGGGCTTTTAGTGAGCAGCAAAGACATCAGTTCTTTAGTTGAAAAGGAATTTTATGTTTCTGTTTCTTCAGGAAAGCTGCAAAGATCTCAATTGTCTGAAAGTCTCCTACAAGGCAATTGCTCCTTAATGCTGAAATGATATTAAATTTGAGGGAGATCCCCAGTTTTCAGCAGAGTCCATGAAAAGGGTACCATTAGATGTAGGTTTTGGATCAGGTGAGGATGAGCCCTGGTATTTTAATTTTAGCAGTAACCTATGTGTTTATAGTTCTAAATAAGCTGTATTCATCTTCCAGCTGCATAATTTCTGCCAGACGTAAAATAAGGGATAACTGCATTATTTAAGAGATAGCAACTAAACTAAACCTTTTCTTAGATAAATGATTGTTCAACATAATCAGTGTCAACTAAAGCTGACCTGAAGGAGCAAAACTAGTAGGATCTACCTAGTACAGAACTGCATTCAGAACTGCTTCATAATAAGGAGCCTGATGAATGTTTGAATTTTCTAAATGAGCTGTTTAATCTTAATCAGCCATAGGGGAAAATGTTTCAAAAATTAGAGCAAGAATTGGATACCTATCAAGGCTTCAGGCACTTCACCCTGCTTGTTTGGGAGCAGCTCTCTCTTTCACACCCTTACTTCCAGACCAGCTAATTAAGTGCAAGTTCAAGCTCAGATGTTTCTCCATCTTTTAACTATTGTAAGGCATTCTAGCTGGCAGGAGCACAGTGAGCCCTTATTATCCCAGGGGCAATTGACAGAGATAAGAAATACTTAAGCTCTCAAGCTGTACAAAACACTTTTTTTTTTTTTTTTTTTTTTTTTTTTTTTTTTTGTAAAGATACAGTCTAGGGACTATGGTTTTCCCTTCCTCACATACGAAGGAGACTTCCTTCTTTTCTTCTCAATCTTTTTCTGTCCTACTCTTAAATCATATTTTCAGAAAAGCATTCAATTAGGACCAATCATTCCCACAAAAGGCCAGATTCTCAGTTGCTCTAAATCAGTGAAGATCCAGGGAGGTTATTCTGGCTGCAGTGCAAATAGACCAGTGAAGGGACAACTTCCTTCTTCTGCTCTTCAGAGACCTCAGGCAGGTTCAACATCTTGCAGAAGCACTCTAATGTCTGAAATAAAGCCAGGCCTCCACATGAGGCTAACATTTTGGTCTTCCTAACGTTGAAATTACCTCCATGTGGTATTTCATATATGACAGACTGAAAATGATTTACAGATTGCCTAATTTATTGACCATTTGCAATCACTGATACAGGAACTATTTAATTTCAGTTTTATTCCTTCTACTCTTATCTCTGTCTAACACCTGTTCAAGAAAATATATAGTATCACTTTTTATTCCTTTGCTTTCAGGGTCTCTCACTGCTTTATCTTGTCTATTTGTTGTAAATATTTTCTTATTAGGGTCTCAACTCTTGAAATGAAATTTGATTGTAAGACAGTGTTTCTAAAAGAATTTATCTCATATTTTGTCTCTGATTTGAAAAGAAGCACAAAAAGAAAACAAAATGCTTCCTATATGTTTTTTTTTGGTTTGTTTTTTTTCCCTTCTTTTCTTCTACTCAGCAAGTGAATCAAGAAATTTCTCAGCAAATTAGATATAGGTTGGCTCAGGAGATACAAATATTTTTCAGCTTGTCCTTAGGAACCCTTGCTACAATGACTAACTCCAGTTGGTACGGCAAAAGCACTCTCACAACTGCATTAGCAGGTAGCTGAAAGCATCTGAGTACTCCCAGCATGGAATCATAGACTATCCTGAGTTGGAAGGGACTCATAAGGATCATCAAAGCCCAGCTCCTGGCCCTGCACAGGATACCCCAAGAGACATACCATGTGCCCAAGTGCATTGTCCAAGCTCTTCCTGAGCTCTGTCAGGCTGGTGCTGTGACCACTTCCCTGGGGAGCCTGTTCCAGTGCCCAACCACCCTCTGGGTGAAGAACCTTTTCCTAATGTCCACCCTAAACCTCCTTTCACACAGCTTCAGGCCATTACCTCAGGCTCTAACACTGGTCATCACAGAGAAGAGATCAGTGCCTGCCCCTCTTCCCCTCATGAGGAAGTTGTAACTGCAATGAGGTCTCCCCTCAGTCTCCTCTTCTCCAGGCTGAACAGCCCAATGACCTCAGCAATCCCTCATACGGCTTCCCCTCAAGGCCCTTCATGATCCTCATTATCCTCCTTTGGACACTCTCTAAGAGCTTTATATTTCTTACATTGTGGCACCCAAAGCTGCCCTCAGCACTGGAGGTGAGGCCGCCCCAGTGCAGAGCAGAGCGGGACAATCCCCTCCCTTGCCTGGCTGGCAATGCTGTGCCTGATGCCCCCCAGGACACACTTGGCCCTCCTGGCTGCCAGGGCACTGCTGGCTCATGTTCAACTTTCTGTCAACCAGGACACCCAAGTCCCTTTCTGTGGCACTGCTTTCAAGACTCTCATCCCCCAGCCTGTCCATACGTCCAGGGTTGTCCCAGCCCAGGTGCAGCATCCTGCCCTTGTCTTTGTTAAACTTCACACAGTTGGTGATTATCCATCTCTCTAATTTGTTGAGGTCTCTCTGCAGGGCCTCTTTGCCTTAAAGAGTCAACAGCTCCTCCTAATTTAGTATTGTCAGCAAACATACTCTTTATACCTAAGAAAGCATAAATCAGTCAGTACGGGAAATGACTTGCCTTTTCTTCCGCAACAGCCACGTGTGTTATCTAGCACAGTTTGAATGAAATAAATGCACAAATTACAGAAAGAAGGTCCTGCAGTTTTACACATACCTCATTGATTCAGCATTTCTTCCTTGTGATCTAAATAAATCTGTTTTTAATTGCAGTTTTCCTCCCAATTCGTCCAGTGCAGTTCTGGACATGACTGGGCTTAATGAAACTTCTGTGTTGCAATGTGAAAGTCTGAGACAGACCCCAACAAATCATCCTGCTGTGAGCAGTGAGGTTGGAGAAGATGACCTACGCTATTCTTTACGACTCTGTTTCATCCTTGTTTTTCAGATAGGGTATCCAACTTTTTTTTTTTAAATACAGCATTGGGTTTTTAACAGGCACCTCTTTAGTATTTGAACAGCTGACCTGTTGAGCCTTCATGTCTGTGGGACAGCTCTTGCCTTAACCTCTCTCTTTAGAACATGGATAAATAGTAATTAGACAGACCAAAAATGATTTTTAAAAATGTGTAAAGTTCAAGTGAGAGTTTCTTTTTTTTTTTTAACATTTGAAAGAGGAAAGATTTTACCTTACATTTTCAGGTCAGTTTGAAAAAGTTTAAATTGTCTTTTGGGCATAGTTAAAAAACAGAAGCAAGGTGACATGTAGTCTGAGGTACTTCACTCATCCCAAAGCCAGGGGATCAAGGCTTTCGTCTGATGGGCTGCAGATGAACAAAATCTCTCTGATGGTGTTAGAAAGTGTTCTATAGCGATAGACTTCCATTTAGCTTTAAATCATAGAATATTTTTCTGGATTATGGGCTAGAGCTCTCCATGGCATGTGAGAACCCTTAGACACTACAATGATTCTCATAGCAGTATACTGCCAAATTCATTGAATTGTCCTAAGAAGACATAAGAATATATGAAAGAAAAATCTGCTGTCTGGTGGCACAGGTTTGTATTTATTCTAAGGCAAAGTGTGGATCAGAAGGTAAATTCCTTCTCTTCCTCTCTGATTTTATCTAGTCTTCCGAATATATATATACTTTTAATGCACAATTTTAAAGAACTATTCAAAGAACACAATTCAAATTCATTTACTGGGCCAACACACCATTTTTTGCAGTGAATTAAATAATTGCTGAAAATATTTTGCCAGCTTTTACCTGTGGTGGTGCATGTTATCTCAGGGTAGTTCTCTAAATTTCCTCATATCCCTTGTTTTCATTTAAGTAGCAACCAACACATACATTTCCCCCAAGGTTTTTACTGTGCTCCTGGTTGAAGAGAGCACAAGTGCCCCAAGTTCTCTTCCCTTTGTAGCTCAGCTTCTCCCTTTTCTGCAGCTATTGCAGCATTGAGATGCCCGTTACCATGAGGACATTCTGCACGACCTGTCAGCTGACCAAAATTTTTATAGTCATATTGTGTATGAATCACTGGTTGCAAGATAATGTTCTTTGTTTCACAGCAAAGGTGGGGCCTGTCTAAAAGAAATATGTATCCTTAGATTCCCTATCTTGGTTCTTAAATCTATGAGATGTATAAGACATATATAGATGTATAAATGACATTATACATCTATATAAAACAGAACAAAAAGTGTTAAAGAGAAAGAAAGTGGGGTAGGTCCAGAAGTGCAACTATTGGGAAAAGCTCCTGCCTGTGGTGATTACAAATTTTGTGCTAGCAGAATATCCTCCTGGATATTTATAGCCCACGACTGTGAAAAATATCTGAGTTAAAACAGCAAGTGTGTGTTTCAAAGAATATTGAAGTCAGTGGGCATCTTTCCATTGGCTTCAGCAGACTTTGTCAATGATGTAAAAGTGGTTAAAGGGATTTTGCTCAAATGTTCCAATATTTACCCTCTGGACTTGAAAGCAGGGGGAACATTTTAGCCTAGAAAAAGGATTAAAAAAAAACCAGTTGAAAAAAGTATGAAAAATTATCTGCGGTAGAAATTGTCATGATTGAACAGATATGCCAAGAGGAGGAGGAGGTGCTAGCTCTCTCAAAAGGACTCACTACAAGCTAATGTGAATGTGTCAGTGTGACCCAAAGACAAACAATGAAAATGACTCATGCCTTGATTACACAAAGATCTGTATGGTGGGTAAGGAAGGGTTAAGGACAGATAGCTTCAAAGGTGCTAGAAGCTGATGTTATTTCTTCTATTTGGTTGCTAAGATTTTAGCATATACTTCTACCCTTGGTACCCTTAGTATTGTTCTTGTAGTCTTTAAATCAGTTTCCTGATTGAATTTAATGCAATTTGGATTAGACTCTAAGTTAATTGTCCTTATGATTGTTCTTACATAAAGAAGGTAGATATTTTACTTTAGGACTACCTACGACCATAAACATTCCTTATTTGTATGTATAGTTTATGAGAGATTTAAATTTACTGTAAGAAACCAATCAACAATGAAACAGAAAATACTACAGTGAACTTTTTGCAGATAATATAGATACTGATGGATATACCTTTCAAAAATATTAGGAGGGTTTAATTAACATCACAAAAATATTTTTCAACAAGCTACATGATACTCATGGTTAAAGCATGGCCTTTGATGATGGTTTTACCATCCACACAAAAGCTATTGATTCAGCAAAATGTGGTTTAATTTGAAAGCACTTATAAAATCATTCTCTGAGTTCAAACAGGAGAAAAAAATATTTTCCTCTCTTTCTTTTCTTTCTTTATTTACATCTTGCTCTCTTTTTCTTTCTTTCTTAAAATCTTGCACTCTCTTCCTTTCTCCACCCACTCCCTTCTCATTCGTCCTTCCTCTCTCACTGCAGCTTTATTTCCTCTCATCTGTTCTCTCTTCTCTTTCCTTCTTGCTTCTTGCTCTTTCTTCCTCTCACTCTTTTTCTCCTTTCTTTCTTTCTCTTCTTTCCTTTCCTTTCCTTTCCTTTCCTTTCCTTTCCTTTCCTTTCCTTTCCTTTCCTTTCCTTTCCTTTCCTTTCCTTTCCTTTCCTTCAGCTTCTAAAATACCCTTAAACAAATCTTTAAAATGTTCATGCAAGAAAAAATACGTACAGTATCATATAATTTTTTAATCTCTCCTTGGTTTACTGAAAGTGATACCGATACCTCATGTCTTCACTAGCAGGGAAAAAAACCCCAGCTTTTATGTACATTTAATGGGGGAGTGAGGGGGAAAAAAAATCAGAACAGTAATTCAGAACAGCAAACAAAACCCCTCCTTTGAGGGAGCAGTGGGAAATGACAACATACTTTCATTTTCCTACCTTTGGGGAAAGATTTTCAAAACAGTTCTGGGCATGATGTCAAAAAACTACATTTGAAGTAAAAGTATATAAGCCACTACATTCAAAGAGCATTAAGCATCTGTCTTAAACTCACCAAAGTAAGGAAATTCAGAATTAAGACTGTAACTCCATACTTAACTCACACCTTTGTAGTCAGTCCATATGGAATGACAGATCACCCACTGCTAAGAGACCGCTGTGATTCCAGCTTTAATGTTGAATGTCTTTGCTCTTTAAGTGCTGAACTGCATCTGGAATGTCAACCTATTTGTTAGTTTTTATTTTCTTTCTTTTTTTTACAGTGATGGGGATAAAAGCAAATAAAAATCATATGAAAACATATGTTTAGAAATAGCTTTTATTTTAATTTTTGCAGTCTCTGTTTTTTTCCAATGATAAAATTTGAAGAAAAACTAATTATGGGAAAAAACATGCTTTTTTACTATGATCTTGTGCCAAATTTCAATCCAGTGCAAAATTTTACAGTCATGTCAGCCCTTAAAAGGAGAAGTTTATAATGGAAGCATTGACAAACCCTTAAGCAGAGCAAGGCAAGTAGGTGTCTCTACAATATTGCTCAATAAGAACCTTGTAATTACAGCTCTCAGTAGAAGGTGGGAATACAGGGGGAATGAAGGATTTTCCTCCATGTGGTATTTCTGGCATAATTTGTGCTGAGGTTTGTTGAGCCATAACCACGAATCACTTCTCCACTAACAAAATATTAATGATACAACAGTTTTTCACTAGACTCATAGAAAATAGTTCTTGTTTTCTTACCAAAACTATATTTTATTACTTACCTTTCAATTGTAGCTAAGAATATGGTTTTGAAATTTGTCTAATTTGTGAAAATTGTCCTTCTCTTGTGAGAGGAAAATGTGACATTTCAGCAAAATCACACTTCATTCCAAGGAAATGGATTTTGTGGGCTTTTATTTTGTGAGTTCAAAATCTCCACTGTCAAATCCTTTGAAACTATTCCTCTTTATCAAAATTTAAACAGGCATGAAAACTTTTCAGTGATTCATTCAGTCAGGTTACCCAGCTGCGGCTTCATCTTTAAAACTTTATGGCTATGATCTTCCATCTGCAATTCTTTCCATGTTGCATTAAAGATCACCCTTTATGTCTGCTTGGATGTATCACTTTTTCTCCAGCATCACCACATTGCTCCTGTAACATCCTCCAAAGAAGAATAACCACAGAAAAGGCCTTGCAAATAACTTTTCGGGATTGGACCACATGGAAGAATACCGTAACTATGATCTCATGTAAGATATCTATCTCTAGGACAGGCAGGATGGAGCGGGAAGAAAAAGGAGAGAGATTATCTAGTAATTTCATATACAGAGAGACATGGAAATATTAGCAAGTGTGGAAATGGACAGAAACATAAATCAAGGCATTCTGGTGAGATTAAAGACTGAGTGTAAAAGGTGTAGGCTTTTGGCATTATTCTTGAATATGAATGTCTTTTTTTTTCATTACACACTAATGGTCACTGTTCTTGGCCCCTACGTGGGTCACGTTCCCATTAACCTGTCTTTGAGCTGTTTTCTTTCCATGTAGTCTTTGATTTACAGGACATTAAATAAACCGAGATTAGCTTCCCTGAAACCAAGAGAGTTTCATGCCAGCATAAATCTGATATAGCTGAAATAGCAGCTCAACTTTGAGGACATTAGGATTTGGCTTTAAATTACAGTGTTAAAAACCTCACAAAATTGAGTCCCTTCTATCAAATCCTCTAGGAAAGACAAATAATACCACTTGAGATCTTGCTCTCCAGGCTCACTGTACATGTCCATTGCTAAGCCCCATAGCTACTCCTTTTTCCTGGCTGATGAAAGACCAACTTCTCTTCCCATTCCTCTGCAGCGGATGAAAGGATAGCCATGGTGTAAAATGAAGGCTAAATGCTTTTATTCCAATCAGACAAAACCCCCTTAGCACAGATGCTGATGAAGACAACATCTTCCCCACCAGCCCCAGCCCATGAAAGGCACAGCAGAAGCTGTGCAGGGGCAGCCACTGGGCAGCATTACTGTTGGCTTCAAAACTGATGAGGTTTTGCTCGACAAAGGTGTATGCCCAGGGCACCAGAACTGAGAGTGTCCCTTGATGATTTAACATCCCCTTCACCTCTCAGCCTCATTGTGGAGAGTATTGTGGCCTGCATCTCACAAAACAGCTGCATCACTCTCATGCCAGATGGGACTGATGATACTGACCCAGCTCCTCTGACTGCGTTTGACTGCATTGACCTTGAGGCCAGAGATTTTCCCAGGGCTGCCTCATATTGTTGTTCCTGGATTATACGTTCTCCAAAATTCTTGCTGAACTACAGCATGTATTTTACTGTCCATATGTTCTTTTTTTTGGACAATAATTTAAGAGCATATAAAAATTTATACATGAATCACACACTTGCAGGTGTATGTGGAACTTCTCAGATATATTATGCTGAAAAGACCCAAACCAACCATTCTGTCTTCTGTTGCATGGAATTAATGGCTCATCCATCTTTGTCAGTTACTATTCCACATAGCTACATTTATTTCCATTTCTAACAGTGTATGGAATTTCTTCTTTAAAGTCAAAGGAGTTTTATTACACTCTGTCCTGTAGTCACAAATTGGGTAAGCAACCATGTAGCTGTGCCCCAGGTTCTGCTACAGGTTTTAATTTGGATTCAGTTAAAGCTTCCAGTGTACAGTAACAGCCTGTCATAACATTAAAACCATTAACAAAATTAAGAAAATGGTTCTACTTCAATAAGACACCTGAGAATCCATCCATGTGCTCACAGGCATACTTAAATTTGGGGCCTGATGCTCATTTCCTTATAGGATGGCTAATTTTAAATCAGAGATGTCAGGCAGTCCCATGAAAAAGCAGGTTGGGTCCTGGGAGTTTAAAATGCCAGACAATAGAAAAAGAAAATGGTTAACTCCTGAAAATTATTTTAATTTAACCGGAATATACACCCTGTATATGGCTGGCCTTCACGCCACAACAGAAACGTCTATATATTTATCACAGTGGAACAGCAAATGCAATATATATGTAATTTTGCCTTGAAAAGTTATGTTGGTGATGCAAGAATAATTTTTTGCATGTGGAGGATTTAAGTTTAGAACCCTAATATAATTTCGATTGAAATTTCTAAAGCTTTAATTTTTGCTGAGTGTTTAAAGAAGGAGGAGAGGGCAAAAGACAAAGAAAATTCGTAGTAGCACTGGTAAGAACATATCATGACCCTCTATCCACAGGACACAGTGGTGCCTATTGTGCTACGTGCCCAAACCCAGACTCTGGCTTTGCCTGAAAACGTCGGCCTGCGGGAGGCTGCAGCCGGCCCTTGGTCTGCCAGCACACGTGTGTAACGTTGGTGTTGCGTGGTGCCTCTGCTGAGCCACACTCCCTGCTGGTCCCTCTCTTCCTCACCCGTTCTGGAGAGGCTTAAGGCAGGGTGTGTGTGTCTGTAGGGGACATGTGGTCTGCAGCGACGTGGGCAGAGCTGCAAGTGACAGGCCCAACCAAGCATAAGGGCCCTGGTAGCTGTTTTGGTGGCCTTGAGGGGAAAAAATCTGCCTTAGCTGCTTGCCTTTCTGAAGTCATGGTTGTGCTTACATAAAGCACAGATACATGTATATGTTTCAGATGAATATTTCCCAAGAGGGCCTTTTTACTCTGCATAGGGACAACAGCCTTTGATGGGCTATTTCTTTCTTGTGTGCAAGGTAATTTTGGATCTTGTACCCAGATTGTGACAAAATTCTCATTTACTAAACTTACTCAGACCATTCCCTTCACTTGGCCACGCTCCCTGGGACTGCACTCCATCCTCCTGAAAAGCTGTCTGGTTGATTGTGATTCTTCTGACATGTTAACATGTTTTGCATATTAACCTAATGTCTGGGAAATCATTGCAAAACTCTCAGCTCAGTGTACGAATCACTTCCATTTCCTTTCTGGGTTTGTGGCACTTAGGGACATGGTTTAGTGATGGACTTGGCAAGGCTGGGTTAGCCATTTGACTTGGTGATCTTAAGGGTCTTTTCCAACACAAATAACTCTATGATTTTATGATTTTTTAGAGAAAAAAAATAGGCAGCCAGAAGCACCTGAAAAGGCTAGAGGGTATTACATCTCTGTGTTTGAATATTATGTGCAGTTCTGTTTTTCCACATCAAAAAAGTAAAACTAGTAGAGGGAAAAGTAACAAGGATATGGACAAATGTGTGGACAAAAGAAATGGAGAAACTTCTGCAGGAGCAAGGAAGGAGGTTTACAGCCTAAAAAACAGACACAGCACATACATTATTGGTGCACATTCTGAATGCCTAAGAAGGCATAAAGAGCTCAAAGAATATGATTAAGAAAAGATTATTTATACTTTCTCTGTACGAAACCTGGGGAGATATCAAATAAAAAGATCAGTTGTCGGAGTGAAGGCCTGCGAATGGCGATACTTATACATAAGAAGTCTTTGTGGAAATCATTGCAGATTTTATGTAGCCCAACAGTTTTTTGTGACTGGTGAAACCCTTGGAAATACAGTCCCACAAAGGCTGTTAAAGCAAATCTTCTATCTCTGTCTAAGAAACTGCAGGATGCTTAGATATGGAGAAAAATATTGGTCAGATGTTGTTTATCACAGACACTGGGGTGAAAGAGGGAGAAGCCAAGGCTAACTTAATTAAAGATTTATAAGTGATTTCTAATCTCTCTGTATATTTCTATGATTCATAGAAAGACCATTCTGACTGGCCTTAACTCAGAAGTAATGTTAACCAAATTTAAAATTTCATTAGGAGAAGATAAAACAATAGTGAACTAAAACACCTCATAGAAACAACAACATAAAAAATAAAATTAATAATCCATACAACTTTGAGAGTTAACCTTTGCATTTCCATCAGGAGAAGAAGGGAAGATAACTTGGAATCTCTGTTGATTTTTTTTTTTTCCTATAGAAAAGTTATAAACTGTACTAAATTTAGATGATTATTGAAAGAAATAATCTGGAAAAGCCCATGGATACCCAGTGCCAAAATCCACAGTAATTCCAGCTCCCTAGCTGCAAGGTTTTGAATATCTCAGCAAAATACTTTATTTTCTAAAAAAACAGTAGAGAAGTCAAATCAATAAACAACCAATAATGCAGAGAGGATGAAGTGTAAGAAATTTTATACCTGTAACCAAAGGAGTGACAGAGAAGAAAAACTGCCTTATATGACACCCCTCTTTCCATAGGAGGAGAAAAAATCCCCATGAGTAACCAGAGCATTCTGTTGCCTCTCATATTAATTGTTAGAGCAGGAAACATCACAAGGAAATGTGAAAAGCCAGAAGCAGCAGAGGCATTCTTCAAAAAGCTGGAAAGTGAATTGCATTGCAAGCTGGATTTCAACAAAATGAACTCTCAGAACTTGAAGAAATACCTTCAGATTGCTACGCAGTAATGCAAAAAGCTAATTGGAAAATAGATTTAAAGGAAAAAAGAACCTCTGGAGGAAGAGAAAGGAAATAAGAAGAGAAAAAGCAGCATAATATGCAATAGAAAAGGAAAAGGATGCCAGGTGAAAGACAACTTCTACAGTCAGTGTAATTCATGGTATTATTATCATTATAGTATTATACTGAAACCTTGAAATACATGTTCCTTGCAGGTGACTATAAAAGATTTCTAGTCGGCTATCTAAGATGCAGGTATTTTTGTTTTATTTCTAGAGCTAGGGAAGATAAATGCCATGGTCTTCAGCACTCTTAAAAATTTATGACCACTGGACATCAGTCATTCTGCAGCTCTGGGATTTCTTTACTTTTTACTCTTTACTTTGTGCTGGGGAAAAAAATTCCAGAAAGAAGATCTGAATAGCACTATACTAGGTGTTAGTATTCTTCTGTAAAGGCCATACATTACTTTATGATCTAGAAGAGCTGAGATCAAATATTCAGTCTTAATCAGAGGATGGACTTGAATCATATTCTTCTAGAACCAGAGTCTGTATCCTCATGGTTGACACATGTTTGAAATTACTCAATTCCCTCTCTCATTTTGACTAGGACCATCTTCATGGAGATTAAAAAAAACCAGCATCTAAATAATTTTCTGTTAAAATTTCATCGAAACCAGCACAAACTCACAAAAAAATCCATTCAAGAAAAGACAATGTTACACAGGAAAAACCCCCAACTTCCTTGCAAAATCCTTTCTTAGACCTGGGATGACATTTGTAAGGAAAAGCAATGGAAAAATATGTAACAGGAAACATAAACAAGGGATGATGGAACTGCTTAAGTTTGCAAATTCCTGTGAATATTCTAATGCAATTTTGCCTACTGAATTTAAGTGTGGAGCCCCTTGTGTTCCCAGCAATGGGTTCCCTGGTGCTGTGACATCAAATGGCAGCTTCATCCGCACCTCCCTCTGTTAATAGAAAGGGACATAACTATTTAGAGCCTTAAATCTCACTAAAAGTTGTGTGGCTTGACTTTCTGGTGACATGAGAGAAATGAAGTTTGGCTCCCAGACTGGAGAAACCTGCATTGCTAATAGTGAGGCTGGACAGATCCTGTGATCTCAGTGACACACTGACACATTGGAAGGACACTGATACAGCAAGCGCTTCCTCATCCACACTGCCTCTGAAGGAATCTGGTGTTTACCTCTGTGAACAGCTGCTCTGCAGTTAGTGACATGAATTCCTCGTTAGCGATGTTGTGATTAATATGTGCTTTTCTGGGAGTATGCATATTTTTTCCTTCGGCTTCATGACCTCTCTCTTCCTCTCTCCAGAAAGGGTTTAATTTCTTCTACAATTAACCTCATTTTGTAGAACAAGTGTGTTTCATTAAAATTCAGTGCTTTACTGAGGAGAGATGAATCACAGAATCACAGTATTCTGAGTTGGAAGGGACCCACTAAGTCAATGGCCTTTGTGGAAGATACAACTAATCAGGATTTATATATCTTGCTGGGTTTATGGGGAGATGCTTCCAGTCTCAGTGGTGGACATAATTAACTTCTTTAGCTCCTCAAATCAAATAAATATCAACAGTACCTTACATTGTCTTCCAAAGCAAATCCTTAGTACTTGAAGGAGAAGTAACCATAAAAAGATTCAGTTCTTAACTCTCACTTCTTCTCGGGGTTGTTACAGCAAAGCAGCAATGATGTGAAGAAAGAGTAAATTATGGGATTGAGGCCTGAAAGGTAACACCTGAAACAGAAGCAGGAATGTGAGCCATGGTAGTAGCTCTTCAGTCTTCTGGAAGGGATTTTAATTGTACTTCTATAACTTTGTTACTTTGCAGCACAAATAAAAATTGCAGCTAAGTGTAACACTAACATGGAAATGCCATTAGATGTTAAGTAACAGAGTTTGACTCAGTGCCTTTTACCACTGTTAGAAAGATCATACTCTATTTTGTTTTGGTTTAAACCAGACAATATTCTGTCCTTTATTTCAATAGCTATAAGGAAACTGTATGTATTTAGAGGGTGGCAGTGTTTTGGGTTTTTTTCCCAATTTTTGTTTTGTGTCTCTTGTCTATGTGCTATGTGTCATCTCCTTGAAACATTGTAGTAATTACATTTAGGTTCAAATTTATACAAGAGTCTCTATAGCCTCTCAATTGCTGTGAAAGCAGGCAAATAAGTGTGTGGTAATTAAGCACTTAAAAGCAGAGCCTTGTTTGCTTATAGATCTTCTGGTGTTTAGGTTTGAAGAAGTACTAAGTAAAAAAGTATATGAATTCCAGGTTTTTAATAAGATGACTTTTCTAACAATGGAACAAAAATGGCAACAGGTAAATAAGGAATTGAAACACTGTAATTTCCAAATGGGGTGTTACAAACTACCTGTAATAAGAGACCAGAGAAAAATTATTTGAAAAACACTTGTATTGTGTTTGAGAATATGAATGTAGTATCTGCTTCTGAGTGCCTAATTTTCTCTGACTCCTTGCAGCCATGATGAGAAGACAACAGGAAAAGTCATTGTCATGATTTTCCTGAAAGGAGAGCCCAGTTATACTTGCCATGTGGGAACAACAATGGCAGACTGAAATCATTCAGTTAGCTGTCAGTTCATATCAGCTGAAGAATTTTATACACTTGAATTTTTTTATTTTTCTGCTTAGCTAGTACTCTTCTATGTTAACATATCTAGTGTTCTCAAACAATAGGATTCAAGGTGAGGCCGCCCCAGTGCAGAGCAGAGCGGGACAATCCCCTCCCTTGCCCGGCTGGCGATGCTGTGCCTGATGCCCCCCAGGACAGGGTTGGCCCTCCTGGCTGCCAGAGCACAGATGACTCATACAGATGTGTGGAGGAGAACAGTGTGTTTTATAGGACACTTCACTAAATAGATATCTACTATAGGGTAGATGGACTGTAGACTTGTGTGACATCACCTTGCTGAGAGGCACTGCATTTGGTTCTCTCCATGCACACCTCTATGGCTGCTATCCACTCGCACTGGACAGGCAGAATTTGTAACACAAACCCAGGCTCTGACTGGAGCATTGCAGCATCAGGGGATCTAGCAGATCTACCAGCAGGTCTTGCCTGAGTTGAAAGGGAAACCCTGCTTGGGAGGAGACTCGTCTGCAAGAACTAGTGTAGGTCAAGAGACATTAACACCTTGGTGCTGCACTATCGGGTGTCTGCCATTTCAGGTTGTGCTTCTTTGCTTCTTTTTATCTTCTTGCCTTTCTTTCCCTACCATTTGTTTCCTAAAGCACAGGCTGCATGCAGGAAAGTGCTGGTAGGAAAGTGCTTAGTGTATGTGAGACATTAATGTACTCTCTATTGTCTCAAACTGAGGGGAAGCAAACCCTTTTGTCTGCATACTCCTCTGATGTTATCTGGCATATATCCAGGAGCTGTGCTAAAGCTGGCTTCCCAGTTCTTTTCTTTGCACTGCTACATCCATACCCCATATCAATGTCCCCTGCTGTCCCCTTGGTTACTGCCCCCCATACCTTGCCTTTTTTCTTCTACGTCCTTCCTACCTACAAAATCCCTAAATTATCCTCAGTCAAAATGGTGACACTGTGGGGATTAAGTATTAAGTTTAAAGGAACAGCCTTTTTCACTGTTGCAGTAGTTTCAGAAGGGGGAAAAAGAAAGTGTTCTGAGTTTTAACCAATATGGTAGACCAGCCAAGTCATATAGCACATATGTTTCTAGCAGAGAAAGATATTTTGGTTACTGCAAAATTCTAGCTATTTTGCACCATCCATTATGTTGTTCCATGAGCGTCTTCTTTAAAAAAAAAAAACAACAAACCAAAAAATATGCTTTAATTTGATGCATGGATTGCATGGCAAGACAGTTCACTTGTCACTATCCACTGAGCCTATTATTCTCCTCCACCCTGTTCTGAGCTCTGAAAATGCCATTCTGGCAAATGACATAACTACATAATTTCTCAACTGGACCAGTATCCAATGTTTTCATTGTCAGAGGACACACCTAACGTGTTTCATTCTCTAAAGCAAGGACTGTCTGCTGGAGTGCCCCTGCAGTGACCAACCCCTTTCAGTAGCACTGCCTTGAGAACAAAATGCTATATGCACCCTAAGGGAGTGCAGGAAGGAAGAAGGGAATGAAGGAAAGAGAGATAAAAAAAAGAAAGACAAAACCACAGTAGAGCTGGCACAGACATAGCTGAGGAAGACAACAAAAGGGTAAAGAGACTCCCTAGAAAGCACGGTGGGTAATGTGATGGAGCACTGTAAAACAGCCTATATAAACCTCTTCTGTTTAATTTGAGTTTAAGGTTTTAACTTGGCAAATTATCATCTCTGTTTAATAATACTTTTTACTGGTCACAGTTGTGTGTTTAATCCTTCTCTTTTCTACCATTAACAGAATTTAATTTGGCATCCTCATTGTTATTTATTAAAAATTCATTGAAAATGTCTTTGCATTCATGTGTTCCAGTCTTGAGTGATTCATTAAAATGGCCACCTTCACTAATTCATTAAACAATTCATTAAAATGCCTGCATTCACTGAATATTCAGATGCTTTATTTTAATCTCCAAATGAGCAGAATTTAAAAATCTCCTGATAGAGTACACTAAAATACCCACACGGAGCATGAGAAAAGTTTCATAGCATTGTACCCACCCCTTAATGCATATATTAATAACAAATCTTATATGGAAAGTTGTGTACATTGTTTACAGGTGGTCTGTGTGGAATATATTCCTTATTTTATTCCTACTATTAAATGTAGTATCTCAGAGTAAACTCTTCATTGTATTAGGGAAACTTCCCTGTCCCAGCATCCAGGAGCCACTCTGGCAGTCACTCTTGCAGCAGCTGAGCTGGAACTGAAGCCTGTTCACAGCTACACACTCCACAATCACACAGTCAGACCAGGTTTCCTTACAGGCTTGACCCCAGGTTTCTCATAGCAGAGCCTCAGATGTCCAGATCCCTACAATAATTTAATCACAGTGCAATAACTAAATATCTAAATAACAAAATAACAGCCAGATCTGGGTGGCTCTGAGGAGGGACCCCAGCAGAAGAACCCCTGCACTTTTATACTCTTACAGTCTAAGCGTGGAAAAGTCTGGGGGTCGTCAGCTCCTGCTGTGTCTCTCAGTGTCCAGTCACCTGGCTGTGCCACAGGTACCTTAGCTCTTTGTTCTGCAAAGGGTTGGCAGTTCCCGCCCTCTTTCTTCGGGCTTGGGCTGGGGCTCCTGCCCGCCCAGAGCTCAACCTGCAGCTTGCACATTGAGCTACCTGCACTGAATGTATTCCTCAACAACTGGGCTACCAGTCCAGCCATCTGCATAGTTCCATCCTATATAATGGATAGCATAATTCACAAAAGTAGAACCATACAGCAGCAAAGAGCTGCTTTAAGAGCTTGGGTTCTCTTAACAGCCTCTTCCTTTCCGCCTCATATGTCCTTACTTCCTGTGGTCTGAAGTTACTGCATCACGAAAAACTTGTTTGCTTCAAACACTGGAAAGTTGCTCACTGGGGGTTTTTACATGCTGCCTCTAAATTGCCAGTAGAGTGGATGTGCTAAGCCATGAGATATGCCATATTTGGCCTCTGAATTATTTGTGTTCAGGTCAGCCTCCCAGAACATGTAACATGCAAAATGCCAGATATAAATGCGAGACGGGAACAGCACAATGGCAGAGCAAGAGGGCTTTGAATCCCTGGCTGGATAAGGGAGGGCTGATTTCAAGAAGTCCCAGTGCTGTGTGGAATCAAATTACTCCAAATGACAGAATGTTAGCTCTGGGACAATGTGGCATGCACCATGCATGGAACTGTTTTTGTGAGTCACTCAATAGAGGTTTGAAAAAGCTGGACCATGTTTCAATTATAAACATGTGCTAAGAATGGAGATGTCTTCTCCAGATGAGTGCCTGAATAATTTCCAGTCATAATTTGCAGTAATAATTTACAGTTGCTGTCTCAATGACATTCCCCTGTAATATCTTATATAAATATTAGTTTTTGCAAACACAGGGATTGCAAACCATCTGGTCAACTCTAAATTTCTTTGTTTAGCTGTGATGGTAGTGGAACACATCATATGAAGGGCAGTGCCCCTTGTAGTAAGAAATATAGGTGTGAGGCGTGAAGACTTGGCTTTCAATGTCCATTTCTATTTTTTCCTTTATTTATTATCTACTGGGAGATGTTATGAAGACTTGAAAAGGTCAAGCCCCACAGTATGATGGCCAAAATGTTTCGGGTAGAAAGTTTGATTTAAAGGATTGTAAAAGGGTAGATTAACTGGAGAAACAAATAGACAGGATTAAAAATGTCTGTGTTCTGAGAAATGACCAGAGTTAACACAGGTCTGTGGTGTATGAGGGAACATCTGATTGTATTTCATTCCTTAGCAGTGAAATAAGAACACCTCTGCATTTTGAAGGAAAGAATCTTCCATGTTATCAAACGGACATAAGTCACAGAAATAATGAAAATCCTTAGATTCAGACCACAAGAGCACGAATCAAAGCTTAAAAACAGGTTTGTTTTGTTTCTGGGTATTTTTTTGGCAAAAATATGTAAAATTAAATGCTTACTTTGCATATTCATATATTATGACTTTGCATGACAACTGCTGAAATCATTAGTTTAAGTGGTTAATGGTCATTATTCTCATGCATCACTGAACAATATATGCAGTGATCTATAATTATTTTTCATAAATATGAAGCCTATAACTGTTTAACAAACCTTTCAAGGTAGTATTTCTGGTGTGTGTTTCCATAGAGAATAAAATCTTCCCAGTTGTAGTCTTAAAAAACCATCAGCCTCTGAGCTTTGTGAGAACAGTGTCATTTTCTGACTTCTCCAAGCTCCTCCAAGTGAGTATGAAGCAGCATCCTTTCTGGGAAGCCTGGCAAGAAATTAATCCCGCTGGGTAGAATTGAGCAATGTTTTTGAATAGTCTGTTCATCAGAAATGTGATTTGGAGAGTACTGAAATGATTTGTGACAAATCAAACCATAATTTAAGAAAAAAAAATGGAAAAGAAAAAAAAAAGGGGTGTGAGAGAGGAAAGAAGAGGTGGAAAAGTTGAAAAATAAACCACAAATTTTTGTTCTGAGACTGATCAACAGGTTAGGAAAAAAAGAGTATGAAAGAAACATCACAGGCAATAACTAAAGAACCCTTAATGATTCCATTCAGCCTAATGCAATTTCTTGTTTTTGCTCAGTCAACAAACAGAAAATTCAGACATTCATGTAGTCCTGCTCCCAGGCGCCTGAAGCAAGCAGAGTCTTGAGGCAGCCTGTCTCCTTGCACAGCCAGTCTGTCCTTTGTGCTGGGTAAAAATAGTAGACCTGTAGCAACACCTTCAGACATAACCTCCTTTTAGCTTCACCTCAGTTGCCCCAGGATTACACCTGTGACTTTTATTTGCAAAGAACAAACATCAGTGCTCCCACTCCTCTCTTTTCCTCAAGCCATTCCAGAGCTTGTCAAAACCTATGTCTTCAGGGTCAGAGGGCTGACCTAATCAGTGCTACCACCTCTATGGACCTGGACCTATGGAACATCACACAGCGGACACTGTAATCCAGACCCTGGAAATATATTTTGTTACAGATTAAAAAAGGGATGCTATGCTATGCCACAAAACAACTGAAACAACTCACTGTGCAAACTTGGCAAGTGGGTAGTTATTTTGGTAAATATGTGATTTTGAAGATTTTTCTACATAGTTAACTGTTGTCTGTTCAGCAGTCTGACACATGCTTGCATAATTGACTGTAGAAACCACTTTTAACATTTTGGTGGCTGCTCCCTTTGGTGTTTTGAAGCATGCAAATAGACTCATTCATCCAACCCTCTTCTGTGACAGATTTGGCAGAAACTAGTTCTCACTTCCCCCATCTTTTTATGGGCACTATCTGCTTTATGCTAAAAATAAAGTCACATTTATAATAAACTTTCGTTTTTATAAGGTGGCCTATTTTCCGCGTGAATAATTCCCTGTTCTGCAGATCGGCAGCATTTTATGGTTTCACATCCACTTTCTCCGCAACTGCCCATGTTGAATGTGATGGTATGGGATGTCCTGGGTTCAGACTCCTCGCTTTCTGCAATTTGTCTATTTAATTTGACAAACCATTGCATATATTGTACTTGGCAGTACTATGAATAGTTTCCTGGCAGTTTAATTCTCTTCTGACAACATTTTGCAAATCAACCAAAATTTATGCCCACCAGAAGGCTGATATAAAACAATATCTTACTGATGACCACATGCTGTTAAGGTTTCTTGCTTTCACTCCTGTACTGCAGGTTATCTACTGCAGGTTGTTGTTCTGCATTTGCCTGGAAGCTTATTTGTGAAAAACAATCCATTCCGTTTTTTATATAAATATAAAGTTCAGATTTACTGTAGAAAATAGTTGATTTTAGAACTAAACAGAGCTAATGAGAGCTAAAAAGTCCCCTAATAAATTACATTTTTACCAACATTTGAGATCCTGAATTTGAATGTAAGGTTGCTTGTGTATAGCGATATAGTGCATACTAATTTCCTCCAGATATGCCCTTAGAGGGATAATAAATCTAGTTCTTCAATCCATCCAGATCTTTACTTTAAGTGGCTGCAATTTTTCATCTTGATGGCAGTGGGTATAATCTAAAGCCCAGTGAAGTCAACAGGAGTCTGTTCATCAAGTGTTTGGAATATGGGCCAAGGATTCATCTCGCTATTTTTTTTAAAGTAAGCTATTCATGTGACAGCTAAGCAAGTCCACCACGGGCATTTTGTTCAAGATCCTTACTGAAACCCAATCGCTGTTATGACAGCATAATGATCAGTTTTTGTTTAAGGAGGACAATACAATATATACAGTGTGCCTTTGGAGAGAACTCAAGGTAGCATTTCTGTAGAGACACAAATTTCTCCACAACCTCTTGGGTTTTTTGTGAGTGTATGAAATGGAGGTCAAGCAATAGGTGAGAAATAGTACCTCTAGCTGCCCATCTTGCAGTCTCACAGGCTTTTTCTGCTGTGAAAATTATTGGTCTTTCTAAGGGATATTTTCATTGCATGTACAGAAGATGTGTTTAATGGACACAGAATATTTACTGAAAATTTTCTTTAGAAAAATCTTCCTAGATTGTTACTGAAATACAGTGGTTCCCATAACCAGTTTTTTGGGTGCTGTATAAAATGGTTGGCTTTAATATGGTTGTCATTTGACAGAAATTCTTTGTTTGTTAGTTGTCAGCTGCTCTGGGCAAAGAGTGTATGGTATTTCACAGACTTCCAAAGTGAAACGCTGGATGAATAGTGTCAAACTGAGGCAGGACAATCACCTAAAAACTATGGCGGAATTTCACAGAAAAAGAATTTACTAATTCACCTAGTCCATGTCCTTATCCCTCTCTGTAGGGACTATTACACATCATGCAATCTTATTTGAAGTGTAAAGTAACAGATTTAAACAGCTTCTGCAGCTCTACAATGTTCCTTCATTTATGAGTTTAATTTCATCCTGTTGTGTCTAGTTAATTCTTGCTGCAGCATCCAGCCTCTTCTTGGTTCCCTGGCTACCTCTTTGTTCCAGCACATGCATTTGCCAGGTTTTGAACTGCAGCTGATATTTATTTAGCAAGGAAAACAACTTTGAGATTGTGACCCTTTAAACTATCCACACTCTTGTTGTCTTAACAGCTGGAGTTTATCACTTGCTCCCATGTTCTTTCCCTCTCTCTGTCCTTGCCCTTGTCCTTTCTCTGCCTTTCCAAATTGCTTGTGGCTTGTGTTATATTCAAGCAAGAGAAAGCGGTTCTCCGTGATCTGATGCCGTCAAATCGGGATCTGCCTAAAATTGAGTGCTATCCAGGTAGCACTGTGTTATATGGCCTGATTTATAGATTTGATGCAGAAATCTCCATGTGTTCCTTATGTTATAGGAGAAAAGACAGAATGATCATGGTTCCTTGGACAAACAGCAATGCTTAGTACAAATATTAAAATTATCAACCGAGTACAGTAACTTGAGTTCTAGAAAGGCCTTCAAGCACTTGATGCTATTACTACTCATGCTCTCCTAAAACAAAGAAACTCATTGCTTTTCCAAGCTTCATACTGAGCTTTATTCCCTCCAGAAGAGTCCAGACTCTGTCATGTAACCATTTTCATTGTCCAAATTTATTTGTCATAAGCGATCACAAGATAGAAGAGACATTAGCTATGTTTGAAAATATTTTTCTTTGACATTGTAAGCACTAGGACTTCCAGACTGAGTTTTCAACAAGGGCCGATCGTATCTCAGCTTGCCTGGCTTCCTAGCTGCCATCAGAATGCTTTTGTGCCAGTTGGCTTTGTGACTTGTTCTATCATAACTGAGCACATTTATTTTTCCACTGAGACATGTTGATGCTTTAAAGTTTCATGAGGACAACAGCAGCCACCTCTGCTTCCCTGCCAGAAGATACATGCCCAGCAGCTGCCCAGACCCTGAAACATATAGGATGGTTAAAGAGTAAATCAGAAACTTTCTACGTGTCAGGGAAGAGTAGTACTGGGTGAGTTAGCCATTTCAGTCAGATGTTTTCTAGAGGGGTCTTTTCATATTTACTGACTTTTCTTTCCTAAAGAAAATGGATTCTTCATTCTTTTGTTACCTGAAAACACTTTAATTCCTTTAATCCCAAAGTATACTCTGATATGCAGAGCACTTTACATATAACATTTTGTCTATAATTACATATTACCCTGTGGTTTTGATGCCTTAGGTTTTAGCTTTTACATTTTTCAAAGTTCTGTATTCCTAGTGTGTAACCCTGAAGTGCCTTGCAGCCTGTTAGCTGCTGTTCTCTTGTGCTAAGACAGACATAACAAAGCCTCTCCAGGCTTGCTCTTCAAGGACACCCAGACCATCCTGGGCCCAAAATGTGTAAACCAGCATCTTGAGGAGGGGGGGCAAACTGAGGGAAATTACAGCATTAGCTAAAGTTTAATTGGCAAATTTATGCTGATATGCAAATGGACCAAACCTATAACAGTGTGAAGAACTCGTGACTCGTCATCCATCTTGGGTGTAGCCTTTGGCCTGCCCAGGGTGTACTTCTGGAGGCCTTTCGAATAGATATCCACCTTTATTCCCTTACTCCTGTCCAGTCTCTGTTTCCAGGTTGGCCTTTTTAGGCATCAGTTTTATGAATCTGCATTTCTGTCTGGCATCCTGCAGCACTTTTGGCTGCTGGTTTCCTTGACCTAACACTCACTATTGCCCTTCTTTTTATCAAGGACCACTGGGTTTCACTGACTTTCAGGATATTTTACAGTAACTGTTAGCTTTGTTATCTTCAGCTCATCTGTATTTTGTTGGACTTTCTCCTTTTGTCAACTGTATGTTTTGTCAAAGCTTTTGTATTTCTTTATCCTTTTGAAGTTCTTTCTGCACATTACTTCCTGTTGCCTCTCTAGTTTACTGCTGCAGGAACTGTAACAGCAGGTTAATCGTTGAGCAGGATTTATGTTTTAAGTCTATTATCTTTTCCTATTTTCTATTAATTTTGGAGGGAAAGAGTTAAATATTCATTTCTGTTTCGCCTTTGGCAAGAGCCACATCTTTTCAACACTGATTCTGCAGATGACATTTTGTATATGGCATATCCAATCATCCTCTTCGTGAACTGAGCCTTTATCTTTGGAAAGATAGAAGAGAAGAAACCATGCCAGTCTGCTGATTAAGTTAAGGGCAAGTGTCTGTAATAGCTGGCTTATGTGCCATGTTTTGCTGCATCTTATTGTGCTCTGGAGATATTCTTTATTCAGACAGTCAGAGTAGGTGAATCAATACAGACTCTACCTTTTAAAATACATACTATACGAGAAAACATTTTGTGTCGTTGTAGGTAGATTAAAAAGCATCATGATACAAATGGAGCAAAAGAGATTCTGTAGGACCTAATGTGATTTTGCAGCTACCTAACTAATCCTATGAAATAAAAATATTTCATGCACACTTTAGGTATTTTGCCAAGTTTTCAGCCTGGTACAACATCTTTGAATCCAAGGAATGTTACATAGGATAGGGTAAGATTTTCTAGAATGCCAGGGCCTTTTCATGGTAGCAGCCAGTGTTTTTGTTTAGACCTTGTGACAGCTTGCTCCAAGACCCAGTTTTCTGAGATATTTTGTGTACCCTGTGCTGAGTAGAAGCACAGTAGCAGCTGAGTAGCAGCTGAGTAGCAATGAGCTACCTATTCATTTCTAGGGTAAGATGCAGAATTCTAGCACAGCACTGTCCCCGCCTTGCTCCTTCCTTACAGGTTTTTCTCAAGCTTCTACCACTCCTGTTTACTCAGAAAAGCACTCTTGCTCTCCAACTGATTTGGAAAAAAGAAATATAGAGAGAGGAATGTGATTACAGTAAGTGTAGCTCATCAGGATTGATAGGCTGAGAACTGACCACCCAGTAAAAGGCCACTGCCTTTTCTTAGTTGTACAATATCCTATAACTGGAAGAATTTTCCCTATATCAAGGGTCTGGAGTATCCTATCTTTTAGAATTCCTTTTTTCATTTATTTTCAAATTTTTCTTTCCTCCACCTCTGAGCAAAAAATAAAAATAAGTTAGAGAGATCTTTGCTTTTCATGGGGGTTGGAACTGGAACATATTAGCGTGCTTTTTACCCACTCCTAGAATTTCTTTCATTCTTTCCAGAAGTCCAACACTTTCTTTGCTTTTCAGAATCATTCAAACTGAAGCTACTTGATGGTAGATGTTTTCATACTTAAGAGCTTAAAAATAGAAGCTGCATTAATGAATCCAATATGCTCAAAGAGCAAGCATTATATTTTCTGATACCCTTAAGAGAAGTTTACTAACTCTAGGTTAGTATACTATTTGTAAACAACCACACCCTTTGCTTAGCACAGACTAGTTCACTTCTTGGTCAAAAAATCTTCCTGTAGTTGTGAAGGAATTTCTATTAACTTTCAAAGCCCCTTTTGAAAGACTGTACTATTGCCAGTTTATGCCCATGTCCTGTTCATGTGAAAAAATTAGTCACATGAGTCACAACCACGTCACCAGTTATAAAGAACTGTCTGATAGGGTGTTGTGTCTGACATCTGTCTGAGCCTGAAAAAGCAAGGTGACCCAGAATGCTGAGAAAAGGAAACATGAAAAGGAGTCCAATGGGAGCTGTGTTTGCTGAATTAGGGGCTTTAAAAATAAGGTGCTGCTGGACATCACCATAAGCTTGAGAGTCAGAGCTCAGAAGAAGTGTAATTTAAACATTTAAGAGCTGATGTTAAACTAAATCCAGCTGTCTCTGAGTTGAAGTCAATTTGAAATTAAGGTCTACAGATTTTCAGTTCCAAAAGTTCCAAAAGGAAAGTTGATGTAGTAAAAACATTGAGACAAGATGGAAACTTCTTTAGGACTTACTGTTCAAAATAAAAAATTTTGCTTGATGCAGGATGTGCAGAAATGATTACTGTATTTTCAGTTTAACAGCAAAGTGAGGTTGCATAATTCCTTTTCAGTGTTATCTGGGATGTTTTCAAAGCACCCATAGCAAACAGCATATTTGCCTAAAGTAAAAATTTACCCTTCCCAGCAGATTACATTGAAAATCAGTTACTTATTGCTCTCTTAATAAGATTTGTGTCCCTGGCCCCAACACCCTGCTCAGAGAAGTGTTGACAGCAGTACTGTCTGGCACAAATGCTGAAAAATTAATAGCACAGAGTCTGCTTTATTCTGCAATTACCCTGATGCTGAAGACCCAAGACAAGTCACTGTCATTTTTATATTTCCTCTAAAAGATAGCTTAAAACTAAGAAAACTAATAAAAGGGTTTCTTTAGCAAATTAATTTAGCAAATTGCTGTATAGATCTGGGTATGTACAAATAGGAAATGAGGCCAGGCAAGGCTTGGAACCTACATGGAGACATTCTTGTATGTATAGGAGCCCCAATGTGTCTTGTACACATATGCTACGTTTAAAGGCTTATCCCATGACTTAGCACTTCTCTAGATTAGAGCTTACTGGGAAGATGGTCAGTTGTTCATATCATAATCAAAATAAACAAAACCAGTAACTGGCATTGACTAGATAATTGCAAAGCTAAGTTTCTGTAATGTCCTACCTAATGTCCTTATAGCCATATCTTCCCTGTCATTTCTGCAATATATAAACTTGAGTAGGTAAGAGAAAGCTCTCACTTTTTATTTCAAAATTTGGAAAAAGAAAATGCCTGTTTATGCTAAATCGAGCCTATTACTGTGAAAAACAAAAGATAATAACAATGTGAAAATTAAACAACCAACTCATTTATAACATAAGTATGCATTAAAACAAAACTGTGATAATAATTAATCCTGAATATATTTATCCCAATTAAATTTTGATTATATGCTATATTCAGTATGCATTACCTTTTGAATTTGAAAGAGTATTCATAGCAAATGATAACATTAGAATCCTTCATTCAGATATAAGATCCTATTAATAATTTTATCAGTCTAAACCTGGCCTACTCGTTCTGATGGATCTAAGGCAGAAAACCAGTTTTTCTTACACTACTAGAGGTGTAATATAAAATAAAAGATCAGATCATGGCTATGACCTTGGTCAAACCACAAAAAACATTTGTGGAAACTAAGGACTCTTCATTTCTTGCAAAACAACTCATAGATACTGAAAAAAGGCAAATCACTGTCCAGAGTGATTCATATGGAGTACAGATGATGATCTTGCACAGAAGTTAAAATATTTCAGTGAAAGAACCGGTAACAGGAAGCTGGCAGCCTCAAAAGGCAGCGCATGAACATGTACATCCTGTGGCAAACAACACCCATCACTGTAATTGATAGTTTTTGGAAGAAGATAGAAGTGTAGTGGATTTTATCACGTTGCCAGGGGTTGCAAATACCAGCAGAATATGAATAGATACCAAGGACAAAGAGGATGACTACAGAGCCATTAGCTCAGAGCTGTTCCTCATTGCAGTAATGGCCAAGGTAGCAGCAGAAGATGAATGAACTGTCAGTCTGAAAAAAAATGGGACACTTTTTAATTTTAAGTTGGACACAGGTGCTCAAGCCAAGGTGGTACCTGGAACAGTGATATCAGCTCTGCAAAAAAAAGCCCCAAAAACCCAAAGGCAAATTAAAAGTGGGTAAAGCTTGGGCTAATGGCACTAAATGGGTGTCTGCTGAGGGTGCCTGAGTATTAAACACTAAGAATGATTGGAAAGATACACGGATCACAATAGTACCTCCGAAGAAAATGCATATCTTATATTTAAATATAAATTTATATTTATGTTCTCAAAAAGGAGGGTGCAAATGTTAGGGGACAGTAAAAGGTGTCTCTGCCCATCTGCAGGGGATGGTGGACTAGATGATCTTCAAAGGTTACTTCTGACCCATTCTGTGATTCTATGATTCTATGTCAAAAGATCAATGCAACTGCATTCTATCCATCTTCCAGAAATGAGAAAGACAGAGCTAGGTTGCAAAAGTCTCATCATTCCATAGCCTTGGTGGAAGTTTCTGCCACCCCAAGTCAAATACTCAAAGATCTAAATGCACATTCTTCTTGGAGTCTCCAGACGCCAAAGGAAAAAAAAATAGAAAGGGGAAGAAAAAGGATAACCACCTACAAGATAAGATATTGATGGAAAATGTATTATACATTTTCCCTATAACTGGATTCTACAACTGTTCTCAGAAAAAAAAAAATCATGTGGAGAAGATGACTATAGCATGGTGAGTTCATCACCAAAATAAAGCAGTACTAACAAAAATGGATAGACTGCATAAAATTTGCCAGATTATCAACACGGTGGCAGAATTGTGTTCATTTCTCCTCTACTTGTCTATATTAACATGTAGGAAGGGACTGCTATCATCATGCTGGGAAACTGGCGATGCAGCTGCTGCTGCCTGTTGATTTATAAAATATGTGGTCAAACAGGAAAGACACTGGGTTAGTTAAAAAACAGGTTTGTGCTGCATTTCTGAAAATCAGTGTTTTTGAAGACTTAACAACCAGAACTGTCCAAGATTGACCCTGATGCAGTGCATGGGGGTGGGCTGCAGAGTGTAGGTCGAAAGAAGTAGGAGACAGTCCAGGGGTGCTGTCAGAGTCGTGTTTACAAAAGACTCATAAATCTTTACTAATTACATTAATTCAATAATCATCAATAAGAGTGAGTAGATTCTGGGCAAATATCAATCTTTTGAAGAAGAATCCAATAGCAAAGATATATGTATAAAGATCTCACACGTACAGTGTTTGTATTTGTTATTTATCTTAACAATAAGATATATGATTCAGATTTATAAATATACTTAAATACATGTGTTTAAATACGATACTATAACAAGACTACATGAGCATGGTGGTCATAACCACAACCAAAGTTGTGTGTTTAATCCCTGTATGGGCTATTCTCTTAGAATCTGGGCTCCATGGTCCTTGTGTGTCCCTTTCAGCTTAGAATATTCTGTGATTCTGAGTGTAATAAATACATGTTTATCTAAACAACACTTATGACTTTTATATTGCTTAACATTACTGCTAAACTTATATCTACATCTATATCTATATCTATCTATATATCTATATATATATTTTTGAATTCAGCTGTAGATCTCTTGGAAGAGATTTATAAAGGAATGAAGAATTAAAGGAATGAAAAATTTAGTATGGAAAAGAAACAGGTTTTGAAAAAGAAAGGGGTATCAGTAAGAAATAAAAACTCAATTAATATACTCACTGAGAGCTTAAAGCCAGGCTCCCCATTTTTTTGAACTAGATCCCAAGTCACCATTCTCAGATGTTTCCTGTTGTTGCAGCAATAAGAAAATAAAAGAGGACAAAAAGATACCATACCTAAAAATGCATGTGAATTAGGAAAATGGTAATTCTCCAAAACTGCCAACAACATTTGCTAACAAACAGGTATATTAAGGTATTAATTGATCTCAATCACGGTTTAAATTATGATAATGCCCACTTGCAAGTACTTCATACTTACTTTATGCACTCTAGAATTATAATTATACTTCATGCTGTGTGTCTGGATCTAGAGGTAAGGGAGAATCAGGCCCTGTTTCTAGTATCTACGTAAGTAAGGTTTCTGCCCTTCTGAAATTCTCTGCACTGCACATTGCATGTTGAGATCAGATGACTGAAACAGGAATCACATGAGCCCAGGTGATGATGATGGATATATAAACAAGCGCATGGTCCTCTGTTTAGTCACTTAATGAGACAGTGTTATAACTTTCTCGATAGAGGCAGAAAAATAAATCATGTTGACAGACAATTATTTCCCCACTTTTGTTCCTTGGCTACTGTGCCTATTAAGGCAGTGCTAATATGTAGGGTTATAATTCAAATTTGCAGGTGAATTCATTACCAACCACTTAATCTTTAGAATTAGCTATATGATGATTTCTCCACAAATGTTGTGGAGAAATGTGTATAGTACAAATGTATAGACTTTTAAAAATTATTTGCTTATTTATTTATTTTATTCACCAGACAAATTGCTTCATAAAAACACAACCTGGATAAAAAGGTAGAAACATGGGCTACAGTTATGAAAGATAACAAATAATTTCAGATGTATAACTCCAATCGTGAAGATAACTAGATTTGCCTATCTGACTGTCTTGAAAGTCACACTCTGGAGCACATAAAGAGTCAATGTTCAGTATAAAAATATGCATTATAACATATCTGGCTCAGTACCAAATTGTGGAAAAGGAGTCAGAAAAGTTATATTTAAGTATGGGTGGTTTTTGTACCTATCAACAAAAGATGTGTCTCATCCTAAGAGTGAGATATTTCAATACATTTAAAATTTCTCTATACATATTTTAGGATTGATAATAAATAAATTATATGTAAATATATTAAACATACCAGCAATCACTGAGGATATGCAGGATTTTTTCGTTCTAAAACGGCAGTGACAAATAAAGCAGGCAGAGAAAAAAAGAAACTGCAGCAATAAGCAGAAGTTTTACAGTAGAACATATTCAGTCAGTGATTGCAAGTATAACATTGTTTTCTTTACTGTAATATGCTTTGTTTCATGTAATTATAATAAAATGACTCTTCACCATTGCCCTAATTCAGAGTACATGTTCATTCCCAGGATCTTGTAAGCAAGTTGTGTCATTAGTCTTTGTAAAGCATATATGAGCAGTTTTCAAAGTCAAGGGAAATAAAAACTATAAAATTTCTTCACATAAGATCAAAGTGTGAGCAAGATTTAACTGTGGGCACTGTTCCAAACATTTTTTCATTTTAGAGAAGGAAGACACTCCTTTCTGCCTCTAACTCTGTAGATAGCTTATTTGTTAGAAGATGTATGCATTAGTATTGAAATGTACTTGGTACAGTCAGTGCTATAAATCATTCCCAGACAACTTTTAAGCACAATTTTTAATGCCCGTGAAAAATAAGTTTTTCCATCAATAAGAGGGCTCAGTTCTGCAGCCCTTGCTGAGAAGGGTCATTTCAGCAAAGTCACGATAAAGTGCTGCAGGATCCAGTTCAATAGACTAATTGACACAGTCTCAGTTCTCACCAGCTCTGTGAAGTAGGAGTAAATAAAATTTCTTGCAGCAGATTTGTCTGGAGACAGAAAGATAAACTCCTTTGACCTTAATGAAGAGTAGCTCTGGGATCTGTGAAACTGTCTTCTTTGTCTTCTGCCACTGCAAGGCTGGGGCGCCTGAGAGCCAGCATCTGACTGCCATTCTTCCTCATCTGGCGGCAGAACAAGGCACATCTACTGCTTTTTAGGCTCCTGTCTGGATTTTTTGCTTCATGAGTTTTGCAAACCAGTTCCCAAATAAGACGCTTACTGAGCCACATTTGCCAGTTGTCAGGGCAGAAGCTATCTGCAGGTATAGAACAGTCATCTCTGTACCGATGTATTTTTTTATTCTTCCAAGTCTCCAAGAAAGTGGGGAAAGGGTTAATCATAAACTATTTCTTTTATTGGACTTCTAGGATATCAAGGTGGTCTTCAAACAAAGACAATTATGTGCAGAGCAGGTCTAGGCAAGTAAGACGGGGCAGATTCACTGAGGGGTCCTGTAAACAGACTCAAATGCTGGGGCACAGCCTGTCTACAACAGGGTTGTTCCATCACCATCAGAGCATGCTCCATGCCTTCCTGGATATAGAGCATCCCAAAGGAAGTCTGGTAACACCAACAGCCTCAACTACGAGGAACATTTTTGACTATGCGGTGTGAAGGAACTGCTACACAGTTACCATTATTCAGAAAATAAGCAGCAGGTAATCCAGAAGAAATTGGGGAAAGAACAAAACATGAATTTAAAAGTTTAATCTGTTTAGTATCCCATTCTGCCTCAAATAACTAATGAAACTGTAGTGTGGTTGCCTTTGGGCACTTAAAACTGGGTGTTCCAATGAAAGCATTTAATAAAGAACAAGATATATTAAAAATGAAAACTGTTGCCCCATTTCTGTCTTTTTGCATGTTTTCCAAAGCCACTTAGTAATGACACTGGAAAAATGATTGAGGCTGGTCAGAATAAAATGACTGCAGACCTATATTACATTGTTTCATTTCCGTCAGAAAAATGTAAAATGTTTGTGAAACCGGATATTTTTAAAAATTGCTTCAGGAATAGAAATAAAAACTCTGACAGACCATCTAACTACAGTGTTTTCATGAAAAAAAAAATCAAATTAATCTTTGAATTAAAGTTTAGATGGAAATGCTTATTTCGTATTTCTTTCTAGCACAGCATGGAAACTTCAAAACTGACAAAGTGACACCTAAGCATTTACACCTTTGTGGGTTTTTTCACATTGTTTTGTTTCAATATATTGGCAACAAGATAACTAGCTTTCACAAACTTCCATTTTGACCACTACAGTTTAAAGGGCAGGTAGCAGACAGTGTCCTAAGGGAAGTTTGTCTTGTAATGCTCTATTTTCTTTCCCATTTTCATATTCTATTTTCTCTTGGTAAGACAGCAGACAACCAGTTGAACCTTCAATGTGATCCAGGGCTGTCAGTCTTGGTGCATACCCAGAGGGACAGATCATATGACCACATCTTAAAGACCAAATTTACATGTACCATTGTGCTGACACAGTTGTCAAGACACAGATATGTTACTGTGATCTATTAACTCTGCTAAAGGTACTGAAGGGACAAATATCCCTCCCTGAAATGATGCTTTACAGGAGGCAAGGGAAAGAAAAAGTAAAAGCCCGAAACCAAGTGTAAAGCAATGGAAGTAAAAAAGCAACAGAATGTAGGAAAGCACTGCCATCAAAACATGAAAAATAAGTGAACAATGTGGATCTTTTAAATCAAGGATCTTTTAAAAACTACTCAGGTAGGAGATGGAGATCGAATGACATAATCAAACTACAGCCAAGAAACAGTCTTTATTCAACTTCCACAAGACTTCTCAACAGTGTGAAAGTAAAAGATAACTAGATTACAATGAAATTCTTCATTTCTCAGAATAAGAACCTTCAAGGGTGTGAGCTCAGGCATAATGTGCTTTCATGAACTAAATCAAATGATTGTTTTTCCATTATAAATGGAAAATTCATCACTTTGACTGCATTAGAGACATCCTTCATACAGTGTACAAATTCTGCAGCTTGCTTTGGTCTGTTCACACAGAAGTGCTCTTGTTTTCTTTTGTCTCTAGAAAAAGTTCAAAGGCACAGACTCTACAGGCTCCCTCCAGCGTAGACTACAGTTGGTCTAAGGAAGATATTCCTTCTTTCCACAACTAGAATTTATTCTCATGTTAAATGGTCCCTCCAGCTTTCTGGGTTTGTAATTTGTATCTTGTACAAATTTGTAATTTGTAGCTCAGAGGCTACTGATACTTGAAGCCAACAGATAGACCGCGTTTTTGTGAATTCCAAAAACCCTTCTGTCTAATGGAGCCAGGACAGGAACTGTGGAAGTCTATTCAAGATAATAAATGTCAGCACATATTTTTTCTCCTCTGCATGCTCAATTTGATTTGAAATTAAGTCAGACACTTCCCAGAGGTCAAGAATTTTTCCAAGTGGCCTTTTCAATAATCTACACTTTTTCTCTTTCCTTTCTCAGTGGATTCCTTCATTACTAATTGGTCCCCCAATTAAGCCTCAGGCAGAGAAAAGTGTGTGCTTGCTGTTTTGACTCACCCAAGCTTCTCATGTTTCTGAAAGATCCCCCTGGTTCATAGTGTATCTTATAAATAAGTGTTTCTTAAACCCGCCATTAGTACCTGGTTTCTTTGTTTACGCTTTCTCAGTTTTCTTCTACCCTCTTCCTAATCTGGTATAATACAAGTGAACTAGCTATCTGCAGGATGAATCCAAGGGATAAGCCATCTCTTGGGTCTGAGATAATGGTATTTCAATGCCAGCCATCAAAGAGTTTTCCCACTGCCCTTGGTTGGGGTTACACAAAATAATGCTGACCCTACACTGACCATACCTACAGTGATGTAAATGCAGCTCTTTGGTGCTCACATGACACAGGCGAAGATGCAAAGGTGACTGCTACTAGACTCATCCATCCCCTCTTCCACAGTCATCTCATCATAGCAGACTGCCAGGTTGGTCAGGCATGATTTACCCTTTGTAAATCCATTCTAATCACTCCCAACCACTCTCCTTCTTAATATATGTAAAAAAAGTTTTTCTGAATCTTTTTTTCTTTCACCTTCCATAGACCCAGGCAAGGTTGGCTGGCCTGCAATTCCCCAGTTCCTCCTCCCTTCTCTTTTTGAAGATAGTAGTAATATTTGTTTTCATTCAGTTCCTAGGAAGCATCTCATGACTGCTAGGATCTTTCAAAGATAGTCATGAGTGGGCTTGCCTTGACATCCACCAACTCTGTATGTATCACCCCAGGTTCCATGGTCTGCCCAATTTGTTTAAGTGCTCTCCAATTTGATCCCCCTCCACCAAAGGTAAGTCTTCCTTGCTCCAAACTTTTCCACTGGCTTCAGGGACCTGGAATTCCTGATGGCAGATCTTACCAGCACATACTAAAGCTTTCCAAAACCCATCCCTGCACACTCAGAAAGTATCCAAATATTACTGTTAAATGACCTGATCCTGCAGAACATCTTTTGTGTGTCATTTTAGCCGGGACTTCCTTCCTCATTCATTCAGGCCTTTGACTTTTGCTCATAAGGACGGACCATCCTTGAGCTTAAAGGAGGCAATCCTTGATAAAAAGTCATCTCACCTGTACCCCTTCTCTTCCAGGACTGTCTCCCTGGGGGAGTCTTCCAAGCAGGTCCCTGAACGGACTATGTCTGCTTATTCTGCCAGTGTTGTTTTGCTATTTGCCTCGTACCTCTCCCTCAGGTTCCTGATTTCCACCATCACATGGTCAGCCATACTGGCCCCCAAGCCTTCATACCAGCAAGTTTTTCCTTGTTTACAGGCATTAGGTCCAACAGAGACCTAATATCACCGACCTCTTGATCTCCTCTGTTAAGATGCTGTTACTGATGCACTCAGAAGCCTGGCTGCAGTCCCTCATGTAGATGAAGGCCCGAGACCATGAAGCTTTCAGCTGTCTATAAAAGGCTTCATCTATTTCTTCCTGATCAGGGTGTCTTTAGGAGAAACTCAACAACAATGTCACTCATGTTGTCTTCTAAATCCAACCCACCATCTATCATCAGGCTCAATGTCCATTATTAAGCAGAGCTTCAGGCAGTTCTGCAGCTCTTTCCTGGAAAGGGCAAACCTCCCTCCTGCCTTTCCATTCTGTCCTTCCTAATTCTCTTTGATTAGTTCACACTGACATCAAGTCAAATCTGCTAGATAATGAGATCACTTAGACTGCTTATACTGCTAGGAGAAGGCCAGGCATAATATAAAAATACATGATTTTAACACAGATGTGTTTGTCTTTGGGGAAAATTGCTCACTTTTTACTGCTGAAGAAATCTTCAAATTGCTACTAGGGAACAATTCCAGAGACTTTCAAGAATGATGTTTAGTACTATATCAGGATTCAGATTATGTAGCATAAGGAGGCATTAAAAAGCCAAGCAAATATCTAAACATATCTGAATGAGAAAGCTCATATTACACAAGTTAAAGAGGGCAACAATGCAAATTAAAGCAATCCCAAATCAATATTTCTTCACTGTGGAATTCATTACCAAGTTAAAACATATGGCTGGAATTTAAACGAGGACCTTCAAAATGTTATCAGTGATAACAGAAGATGTTCTTGGCAAGTGCAACACTAATTATACAAAGAAACCTATTTAACTGTTCTTTACAATGATAATGATTAGTGTATAAGCCATTTTCAAATACAAACCATTTCCAAAATCAGGTTGTTGGCCATGTTCCCTGCCATTGGCTTAGAAGATTTAGATTTGGGGTTAGTTCCTTTTCCTGCCATTAGCTGTTTTTGTGACATTGAGTAAATCACCTAATTTCTCTTCTGCTGTAATGAAAAGTCCTCATTCTTCCTCTGCTTTGGTCAAAGGCTAATGACAGCAGGGACAATGTCTTATCAGGTGAAAAATCTCTGTGCAGATCAGTGGAGTCATGATCAGGTCAGAGGACTTCAGTCTGCAGTAATGCGTCTGAAATTTTGATTGTCCATCAAAATAGTGAATCCCTACAGCCACACTGAAACAACATTCTTTTCCCAAACTGGCTAATATAAAAATTTGTGATAAAATGGTGATTTGGAAAAATAATTAATATTCCTAAAAACAATCTGACACAACATCTTAATGAGTCATTAGATATATATATTATATATAAGTTTTTATGTATTGTTTAAATCATTTGGAGATATCAGACTAGAGTAGGTTTTGTTCATCCTTCTCCTTTCAGTGAAGTGCTCCTCACTGTCATCTGAATAACCTATGCCTATCAGTTATCTGATGCATGAGGAACCCTAGGTTCATACAAAATCATATTCTACAATTTATGCACGCCTTTACTATTAGAACTAGACAAGAATTACCTTTGCTGGATGACCCTCTAGCACTAAGTAAAAAGGGGGAAAATTATCTGTGAAAAAGTAAAACATTTCCCTCTTGAAATGATGGTCCACTTCTGATCTCTTCCTTCTCCTACCAGTATAAAGAGAGATGGACCCAGTTGCTTCCCAATAATAAAGTTTTCCTATGGTTTTGTACACAAGAGCTCTAAGGGAAAGTTAATTTGAATTCAGTAATACATATTTTAAATTAAAATGTGTCTGCTCAGGGCTTTAAAGAGTTTTATCTTAAATTGGCTTTAAATTCAAAGAAAATGATCCAAATTAACTGAAGATATGAAGTCAATCTATGTGTGAAGATACCTTAGGTAAATTACTCTGCCAAATTCCAACAGGCCACTTCTAAAGGGGCAATCTGAACATACAACAGTACAACCAAAGACCAAACCAGTGTCCAGCATATAAACAATCAGTATGGGATTTTGGAAGCTCAAAGCAGACTGTGTATCAGAGGATACACAGTGTATGTAAAATGTGTATCTCCTTGATACACAATTTCCATTGGGAGAAAATGGATTTGAGCAAAGTGGACATATCAGTTTCAGTAGGAAGAAAGGCCACTTTACCAAGCCAATGATTATTCTGAATTAGATCTGAAAAGAGCCTAGGGAATAAAGAGGCCATTTCCATTCAGATACACAGATGTGCTAATTAACATTTTAGATCATTAAAGCCTTTAGGCTTTCAAGTGCAACATTCAGATCTCAGAAACTCAGCTGCAGTCTAACTTCAAAACACCTCAGGCACCTCTTGGGCTTTTTTTCCTCAAAGTTCACCTAGTTCTGGGAATTCTTGGAATCTCCTTATCCTTACTGCCGCAGAGTGGCTCCATAGCTCCTCCATATGACTGCTCTGTCTGGATCATCAGTTTAGAGGTTTATTTACCTGCCTTTGTTAAAGTCCAAGGCAGGACATATTCTTGGAAGATATCTTATGGAGAGAGTCAACACAAAACATTTGATGGTGGATTATAATTTCCCTATCACTGCCAGTCACAGAACACCATTCTCTCGTACATTAAAGGTTCAGTTCCATCCCTTCTCATATTTTTCATTTGAGATGAAAAATGTCAATTAACAGTGTCTGAGCCTCAGGTCTCCCTTTCGTTCTAGTCGATATTGCTAATATTTGTCAATATTGCTCCGCTTCCATGCAAAGAAAGGCCATCCCTCCCTCTCTTTCTTTCCACTTCCTTTCTGCTGTCTGAATGAATAATTAACTATATCAAGTAAACTGGAACAACTTTAACATGAGGGGCTGGAACCATGCCCTACTTGCTCCTTATACCTTGAAGCAGTCTTAAGGCTCCCCACACACTGTGATGAGACAGCTGGAAATGAACTTGCATGTCCTGCAAGAGCCCCATGAGTGAGTGCTCTGACAAGCTGGACAGAAAGAGAGAGGGCAATCCCAGAGCTTGCTTTAACGTCTTAGCATAGGCACCTTGCTCCAACAGAGATTTGGGGCTGTGAGTCCCAAGTTGGGCCGTTTCTGAGGGGAGTGGTCTGACTCGTCACCTTTGCTATTGTCCCTCTCTGTCCCAGCTTTACTGAGGGAGCTGCTGTAGCAAATAACTCTTGTGCAATGCATAGGTACTGCAGGAGTATTTTGCCAGATGCCAAAGCACTTGAGAGCTAAGTGCCTAAGGGTGAAGGCTGCCAGTCTTATCACAAAGTATTACTCCTCGATGGTATAAAAGAGGCCTAAAGCATTTTCTCTTTTGACCTACACATCTGCCTGAGCCAGTCACAGATTGGCAGGGAAGCTGGCAGGCAGAACACATCCCCAGGGATGGGCTGAGCACTCCTTTACAAGGGGAGCCTGCCTAGTCATGTGTGAAATGGCTACATCCTGTCCCTTGGCTCATTAATCCATTTTACAGATATGTTGACATGGAATCACTGATTGCCAGAACATCACCAGCCACCTAATGCAGTGCATGCTAACGAGGCCCACCCCTCAATTTTTTGACATCAGTTCAAGTGGGTATTTTAATTTTCATTTGCAATCCATTTCTCTGCTCTTATTTAAGGCAGGGAATAAAGCAATCTGCAGACTGCCCCATGACAGGCTTGCTGCATGTTTTGCTGAAGCTACAAGGCTAGCTAGTCTCTAATTTGCTGCTGCCTTTTGTACTAATGCCCAGATTCCTCAGAGTATTTTGGAGGATACAACAAATCATCTACAAATATATAACGTCAACAGAATGACATTCTGGGGGGGATTCAGAATGAAAACTGTAACATATTCATTGTATCAAGGCTTGCTCCATTTGAAACAACATGGATTATATCTGTCTGTCAATGGAATAAAAGCAGGAACAAATGCAACATAGAAACAATATATTTTTTCTCTGCTTTCCATTTTGAATGGGAAAGATAATGTCATTAAAAATGGAGTAGAGAAAAGGGGTAAAGGAAGGGGTAAAGAACAGAGACCTTTTTTGTTGTTGTTTTCCTTCCTTAATCTTTCTTTCTTCCTAATAAGATTAAAAACTGATCTGTTCTGGAAAGAAGAACCCATCACTTGTAGAAAGCATGTGCCAGGCTTGTCTAGAATTATAGTAGGTTTTCACTATTTTCAGTACCTGTGTAAGGCTATGAATGATTCATGGTTTAAATGATTCACTATAAAAATATGGTACAGTCTGTCAGCTTATTTTGTGATGAGTTGATATCACAGCAGAGTTGGTTTTATGAATTGGCAGTGAGCTGACAACTCAATTTGAAAACAAATACCTCTGAAATTCATCCACTGCTTCATTTCAGAAAATCAGTTGGTTGGTAACTCTATGCATATCTGAACTCTGGCATTACTGAATTGGAGATTAGCAATTTCTTATTTTCCCTTCAAAGCTGCACATTTATTTCCATAAAGAAGTCACTTGCTTGATGTGTCTGTGCAAAGAAATGGTTAATTCCTACCTTTACCTGGTATTTTTAGTTTTAAATAAGTTATGTGAACTTTCCAAATATCCCTTTACCTCGTTCCAATGCTTCGGGCTACACAGATGGACCATTTCAGAATTCAAGAAGCAACAGCTTATATCAATCACTTTCTTTCTGCCTCTCCTTTTGGGATTTCTTGAATTCACTATTACTTTGCCCTTCTCATGCCTTTCCTCTATGTGACATACAGCTCAGTCTCAAACATACTGGTCACTTACTACATGACCTTCACCATATTTTGGTAGCTTTCAAAAGAAAAAGTGAACCTAAACAACCTGAATAAAATAATTTTCAGGCAATAAAATATCCCCCAAAATTAGAAAGTTTGATAAAGATTATTTCAGAAAGATTTGAGTATTACCTTTGAAGGACCAAGAAGTGAATAAGTTTAATTATCTAAATTTGTCTTGAAAATTTCAGAAATAAACACCTCAGTTCTCTGGAAAAAAAATTGTACATGTGAGTACTTGCACAATGCAAGAAGTTCCACTAAAAATACAGGAACTAATTTCTTGCATCAACATTTGCAATCCTGGGGCCCAGGTATGCCTGTGATCAGAAAATAGCCAGAGACAATAATTTGTGGCAGGGGAATCAGGGTGGCCAAATGCCAGGGCAAAAATGAAGAAAACACTTAGCAACATATAATGGAGTTTATGGTTTTATTATATATATATAATATAATAAAACCCTCCTTACTGTGTAGTCTTTGTTTTTAAAAATTAATCTCTTGAAATAATTGTTATCATGTAAAAAATATAAGAGGTGCTGTAATGAAGTGAGTATTGCAATGGTAAAACTACTGCGTTCAGCGCCTTTTTTTCTGGGTGAATTGAAGGCAGAGAGGTACACACTGGATAAAGTTCAGTCACCATTTCCTTAACTCAGCTGATAGCTGCACAAGAAGTGAATCCCATATTCCCTCCAGATCAATGGGTGCATTTTAACTGAACTCATTAAAGCTGAGATCTCACACCAAAGTGTAAAAATGTGCTGGATAGAGTTTCTTCCAAAACTGAAAGCTGTGTTTTTGGTTTAACGATGACTGCTGTCTCATGGAACCCAAACCAGGCAAACCACCTTCAAAAGTGGTGAACCAAACTGGGGAGACTTTCAGACAAATAATTCGGGGTCTAGAAATGAGGTCAGGTTTTTAAGAATACTTCATAAATGGTATCAAAAAAGTAAAAATTGAGGAAAGAACTTCCAAATATTTATAGGGGAACAATATGCCATTGACAGGCAAGTCAGTAGAGTTTACACTACTTTTCCATACTAAAATTCTAAGGGTCATGTATAATTGTTCTCTGCATTGCACAATGATAATTTACTAAAAATTTGAACTGCATCAAAAGGCAGAATCAACAAAGTTAAATTCTTATATAGTACTTTAGTATCTGGTAAAATCACTAGAACTTGAAATAATGCAATTGAAAACCTCTGTACTAAAAGCCTGCATTGCATAAAAAGTGACTTCTATTAGGCTGTAGCTTGAATCAAAATTCTAGGTTCAATTACTTTGTGCATTGCAAAATGCTCTATTTACATCCTTGGGCTGTTGCAAAAATGTTGTTATAAAAAATATTGTTAAACGCCACTTTTAAAATGCTCATCACCCTGCTAAACTGAAACTAATTTTCCCTAAGAATCTATAAAGCATCTCTCATTTCCTAAATTATATCTTCCTGCCAAACCTTAACTTTTTACCGCAGTTTGCTAAGGATGTGCACAAACTGGGTCAGTGTTTCCTTGGTTTTGTTTATTTGTTTGCTTTTTTAAATGAAGGGGGGGAGTAGATTTTCCCCTAAGAATAGTCTTAAAAAGACTATTATGCATGTTAGAACATTCATCTTTGCATGGTAACTTTCTTTCTCCTCTTTGACAAATGGATTTTCAGCTTAACAGCTGAAAGTTTTGGGAAGTTTAAAGTGGGAAGATGCAGACAATTTTAGGTATACCTGTTTAAAATAAGTTCATCACTTTCAAATATTTTGTATGCAATACAAGCCATCAAAGTTTTACTGTAATTCAGACACATGCATTTTATATTTCAGATTCTCTTGCCTGTGCATCTTACCGAGGCAATATGAAAGCTTTGCTCTCTGGTGTTTGATGTCATGTTTTCTGTGTGGTGATTCTTTGACATTTTGCAGCAAATAACAGTGAGACAACAGTTAGGCTTTAAAGTGAACTAAAGTCTCTTCTGCCAAAGTTTTAGAGGTATTGTTCTCTGCTGTGTCACATTTTTATTCTGACTTTGTTAACAGATGAGCTCTGAACTTCATATAACTGTGCTAGAAATGCTAAGAATCTTAAATCAAACATAATGTTTTGTCCTTACTGGAAAACAAAGCCTGGAATATGTTCCCTAATTTGTGAATTGGTGTGTTCTCTCAGCTTCATGCATGATGTCCCTAATTCATGCCATTTCTGCCACGTTATTCATTAAGGTTTTAACCATCATGAGGCAAATCTTACACCCTCTCCCCACCAATTAAAAAAGAGTATAACCATTTTTTTCTCTTTAGACAGTTATTCCCTCCATGTTTCACATGACAAATTGGGCCATAAACTGTATTTAAAATGCATGGACAGAAGGTATGACTTTGGAATCACTTTGAAATAAAATGGGCAGTAATCATTCCCACTAGTTGCGTATTCAAGTTTTACAAGATGATTAAAATAAGCTGGGCTTTTTAATTAAAATTGCTGGAAATCTAATAAGAAGTGCCTGGAAATCATACTTCGCTGGCAATGCTGTTAACAGGTGATGCGTCTTTGGACACTATGGTCCATAAACACCTACACAGAAGTATTGATTATTTACTTATCAAAGTCATAATTATATAGACTGAGTGATGTTGGTAGCGTGAATTCAGCAGTGTCCTAGTGTTCTTATTTTTGTCTTAGAAACCTGGGTGGTTGCTACTGCAGACTTCATGATTTCTCTCTTGCTCCTTCCTCTCCTTCAAATGGGAGCAGTCAGATATTTGTTTTCATTCTCTCTCATTAAGTTTCTCTCTGCTTACCTGCCTTGTGTTTTATGTCAGTGCTTTGCGGGGGCTGCAGCAGTGCAGGGTCCTGTGGCTGGGCAGGGCAGGGCTGTGGGGACTGGACACTGCCCTGCTCTGACATCACTGGAACGTGGACTGATGGGGGTCTGGGAGAAGGGGTAGTGGGCCAGGGGCAGGGTGGGGAGAGGCTGTGCTGGTGGTCTGTTGGTGCTCTCAGGGCACTGGCGCTTTATCACACGCTCACCACGCTGTACTGAGGTGTTGCAAAGCAGCGGCACAAAACATGCAAATGCAGTCTTGTTTCCTGTCCTGTCCTGTGACATTCGAGTCTTCTCTTTGGATCCCATTGAAAACTTGTTTGCACTAAGTAGCACTGGCCTGAAAATGGGATTTCTGTCCAAACACATTGAGGTTAGCAACACCTTAATTTTTCCAGGGACAGTAGATAAGTTATTTAAAAGCAGCAGTGTGCTTGCTGTTGACAACAGTAAGGCATTGTCATATAGATGATATTTAAAATAAGACTAAAAATGGAAATTAAGATTAAATATTACAACTAAGACTGTAAACTTATTTGTGAAAAGATCAAATTGAGTCTCAAATTCAAAAGAGAGAACATTTTTGTCATCTGAAATCAAGACAGCTGAAGTACTCTCAAAACTTGAGAATTCTTTTCAGGGAAAAAAATCTAAGCGTTTAACACATTTTGGTTTTGATGAAGCTGCATTCTCTGTATATAAAAATACTGGTATCATGATAATGGAAAAGTGAGTAAGATGGCACTTGGGAACAATCACAAGGCATAGGTGATGAAATTCAACCATTTCAAAGCAGGTGTTTAAGGTCTGAAGGAAATCCTGGATCCACAGGAGTTCAAGAGACTTTTGCAACTGATTTTAAAGTGGGAGGGCTTCACCTCTTTAGCAAAGGCTTAGCTTTGTCTCCACACTTTATGGGTTGGAAATAAACAGAAAGTTTCCTCATTTATTTTTCTGAGCTTTGAACAAGACTCAGAATTTTGCCAAGTCACCTAATGATGGCACACAAGAATGCTATCCCAACTGGGGAACACATACATTTGAGGCACAATGTTGTCAATAAGTGAATGAGTCACAATTTGGAGTAAAAATTTCATGCCTAAGTTCTTGATTCTGTATTTACAAATAGTCACAAACATTCTACTTGTTGCTGAAATGTCACAAATAATGATATTTTAGATGAAAGAGCAGCTCCCAAACCTTATTTTACCAAAGGAATAGACAAGCTGTCTTCTAACCTCAAGGGAAAAAACAAGGAATAAAAATAAAATGCTCACAAAGACAGAAGTGAACAAGAGAAATTCAAGACTGTCTGCTTTTGTACAGTTTTTTGACCACGTTTTGATGCAATGGTAACACAGGGCTCTTTCTCTCAGCAGTGCCAGAATATCCTGGTATCTAAAGTTAATGAAAACAGAATTCAAAAGACAGTCCTTAGGTCAAAATTTGTTACGTGCTTTTTCTCTCCTTAGCACTGCCAGCTGCACAAAAATTTCCCAGAAGTCATTAGTATTTCAGCATTCAATTTTTACAAGACAAAACAGAGTAAAAGTTCACGGTCAAATTCTGCCTGTAGCTTACGATCAGTTCAAATACAGCTTTTATTAACATAAAATTGATCAAGTTGTGTTACTACTACCTAGGGCCAGGCAGTTAGTTTTGACAATTAATTTATTACAAAATGTGCTTAGATTATTCCAAATACTTACAAATTCAGTGTTTTCCTGAAAAAGGGGAAGTATTTCAATAGAAAAACTAAGTAATACTAGTAAACCTGATTGGCAAACAACTGATAAAGGGACTCTTGATGAAAGATGGGAGTACCTTGGGTTATATTCGTATATCAAGAGGGGAATATGACCTTGAGCCTGTTACCTTGGAGTTCTTAACCATGCAAACATGGTCTTATCTTTCTCTTTTAAATGCTTGATAAAATGTGCAAGCAAATTATTGAAAGACAATAAACTCTTACTGTACCTGGGGAATTTAAAGGAAGACCATGTTAAAATGATATTTGTATTGCATATGTGATAATCCTCCTCAAATCTTCCAGCAGAAAAAGTCAGAGCTCCTTTCCCAGGATAGGCAACTGGGAAGTGAACACAGAGTTATATATTAAATGTATTAAAAAAAAAACAAACCCAAGCAACAAACAAAAAAATCTGCATACCCGTGCCCTCTTTTAATTCACAGTCTTCAGAATATGATTCCTTTTAATTGCTTAAAAGCAGCTGTTATTGCAAGATTTTCTTTCAGGTTAAGAAACAGATCTTCAAAAAAAGACCGTGCTTAATTTTTTAGTCTTTATTGCAGCCAGACAAACAAATAATAATCTATATTCATGTGGGTCAAGATAATTTCACTCCCCCCTTCCCCTCACCCCCTGCAAATATTGTGTTTTCACTGCTGAAGTTTTTTTCGCACAATTTTATGTGGTCTACAAGGTGTTCAGTTTGATTTGCCCTGTGTTAATTCACCTGAATTTGAGTAAGAAGTTCAAAGGATGAGCCTTGACTAAGCAATTCAAAGCAGATAAGAATATTTATTTATGAGTCACTTCTGTTCATAGAGAGGGGTGAAGGTCTCGAAGGAGAGTTGGTTTTAAGCTTTCAATTACAGCATCTTCTGCAGTGGCAGAAGAGGATATTTGCTGCATTTCTTCCCACTGGCTCTTCAAGTGATATTTCCAGTTTTACAGAAGCATTAAGTCTACAGCCAGCTCCCTGGTAGGGTTAATGGGAGCAGCAGCATTGATCCTGAGTGGTCAGGCAAAGATAGTGGGACACTTTCTCTGCAGAACCAGTTGAAAAACTGGATAACCATGGACAACACAACCATGAGTTCTGGCCTTCAGCACTCCTGAGTGTTGCTCCTCTCCCCTTTAAACAACACAGCACGTTCAGCTGTTTAAATGCTTTAAATGCGTACCTTTGAGGAGCTCTTTCTGCAAAGCCACTAGTAGACCTGACCAAAGCCTGCCTCTTGCAGGGTGAGTTCTGTCTGATTCCCAGTGGTTCCAGACACAAGCTTTCCATCATCAGCTTTGTATCAGCCCCTTTTGCCTTGAAAAAAGCTTCCAGAAATGGCACCATTTTATTGTTCTCTCATCATTTCCGGAAACAAGAAATTTAGTTTTATTTTTGTTGAAGACATTCATGAACCGACTAATTTCAAGATACATCAAAAAATGGCTGTAGAATGGAAAATGCAACAGTGGCTTTTCAAATTATGTATTTCAGCCACCAGTTGTTTGTGATTCCATATTTCCATTACAATAGAAATAGATAGTAAATATGTATTTGAGAATGTTAAAGACCTTTTACTTTTGAGCTTCATTCTACTCAACTGTGCCAAACCCATGTGAAAAAAGGCAGATATGGCAAAGCTGTCAAGAGCAGAGATTTGATTCACACAGATCAAATTCAGGATTGTGTATTACAGCCTGAGCAATAAAAGACAATTTTTTTGTCTTGTGCCTTATTAGCATTTCTTTGTAGCAGTGTGATTGACAAAAAGTCTAACAAAGATATTTAACTGTTTAAAACAAGAACTCATACAGGAAGTGTGATTTTTCTTCCATGCATCATCAGCCTTGTAATGGTGCCAAATGTGATATTTAGTTTTAACTAATAAAGTTTTAGTGTTTGGTACACAAAACTGAAATAAAGCTCTACTATTGGACTGTATAACAGTGTGTAATAGAATGGAGATTTATTCTTCCAGTGAAGTACAGGAGGTGGAGCTTCCCAAAGCTATAGCAGGAGCTGTAAATCGTTAGAGGCTGTGGTCAGTTTAGTGGTACAAAAGGCTCCATGGATTGGAGTCATGAAATATTTTAGGTTAAAAGAGCCTTCTGGAGGTTATTTCTGCCAGCTTCTCAAAGCAAGGTCACCTTCATAGTCAGATCAAGTTTTTCAGGGCAATAATCAAACAATTTTTGAATGCTGCATATGTCAGTCTTCCCTCATCTTCATCTTTGGACACAGTCGGATGCTGAGTTAGGTGGAGGTTTGGTTTGACCCTGTGCATCTGTCCTGGCATTCTCATTCAAAGAGTTGCCATTTTCTTGGGGTTCTTAGTGCAGCAGTGCTTTCCTAGGAGCCAAGGAATGATACCCGACTTTGCTTCCAAGTGCTTTCTTCTATTTAAAATCAGCCGAGCAAGGAGGCTGTGCAAATTGTTTTCTCTCAGGGGCAGTCCTATCTACAAGTCCTTTTTGCACACACACTTTGTGACAGGAAGCTAGAAAGCTGAAATACAAGCTTGATTGTCGTGGGCAAAGTGTCAGTAAGTGGGCTGAGGCAGTGGATCTTCAGAGGCCTGTAGCATGTGAGGAAATTACTTCTGTTTACTTAATGCAAATCCTATATTCCTCCTTAAAAGGATTATTGCTTCTACTCCCTTATTTAGGAGACTGTGTTTCAAAACAGTCTCTTGACTAGTTGTGCTACCTATTTGAACCCTCTGACTGATGACTCTGCAATCAGGTAGCTGCTGGGCATAAGGAGAATGTGGCAAATGGAGGGGTAGAACAAAAAAAAAATCAATTGTTCAAAGTCATAGTTGGTTTTCTTTCATTTTCAAGTGGTATGCAGAATATATGTACATTTAGGATAAGCTGTTACTTTATCCTGTCTGATTTGTAACATCATGACTCAAGATTATACATGCATTAGGATACTCAGTATCATCTTTCCTCATCAAACTGCCTCTCGTATTCTTACTGCATGTAGGTGGCAAAATGACAAATTATTTTCCCTGTCTTGTTGCAGGTGTCAGGATCACATTTTCCTGAATACAGCTCCTGGGTGTCAGTGCACGCTAACATTTTCCAGTCTCTGCAGCTAGTCCCCTCACTCATTCACAAAATAATAAGGTCAGTAAGATTTCCCTAGTTAGTTTCTGCAGGGTAAAAGTCACAGTAGGAGGCTTCCTACAGATAGGAAATATCTAGTTACAGAACAGATCGCAGAGTGGCATGACAGTGTCATACTCACAATACCCAGATTCCAACCAAGAAAGTCCTTACACCTTTGACCAACAGATTTTAATATGACATGCCCTTATGAGCTTCTCTTCTATTTAGAAGCTAAAAGATCCAGTGACCTGGGCCAGTGGGTGAAATGAAAAAGGACTAGAGAAAGCAAAACAACTCAGGATTAATCTCCTTTCTTTCCCCATGGCTGTAACTATGCCTTAGAAAAGATGGTACATAAATGATGGCAATAACAGTGTGGGAAGCTCACATGGGATATAGCACCCAGCCTCCAGCACAGCTTCTTCTGAAGTAGACCTCAGGGCTGAAAGATCAGATGCAAGAAGAATGGCTATGGTTCCATTGCTTTCCTGTTCTGCAGAGCGCGTCCAGACTAACAGAGGTTGTTTTAAACTATAAAATAGAGCTTTGACAAAGACATTAAAGCAGAACTTGACAGAATCTGGACAGTGGAAGCAGGGGCAGAACCCTATACAACTTGAGGCCAAGAGTTCTGAGCTTGTTATCTCAAACCCAGGGTATACTTAAAACTCACCTTTAGCTATCCATTCATTGCTCCAGTCAATATGCCTACAAGTCTCATCTGCTACAGCAGTAAAGATTTCAAGGTTTTTCTTGACAAAACCCTTGAGCATATTTCTACTCAGTTTCCACTCTTTTGTACTGCACTGAGAGAAGGCCAACGCATGCACTGTCAAAGAAAAGTAGTGACTCAAATTCCTCCCCCTGCACAACTGCCTTAGTCATGGCTCTGAGCACGCTCCTCTGGGTAAACAAAGCAAACTTTCAGCAAGTGCAAACATGGGACCTTCCTCTCCTAAAGGAGACAAAAGAATGGGAGTACTCCTCATAAAAGATATGTACAGCAAACTTGTGATGCAGCACCTGGGTCAAGGGGTCTCGCTCTGTGTAGATGCAGAAGCTGGAACTTGCCTGGACCTTGCAGACAGGCGTTGGGGCTGGGATAAGGTATCCCTATGTATTGGGAAGCATGCAAGAAACATACTTTTCTGTGCAGGCTATGATTAATATAGTTTTAGTTTAGTTGTTTTCAGTTTAGTTTAGTATTAGTTTTAGTTTTCAAATCATTTTGAATATGGGAAGGAAGAGAAGTAATGTGAGAGGAAAACAGATTTAAAATAAAATGTTCCTGCACGCAGCGACTCAGGGTCTCAGACCCAGAAGTAATTGCACATAATCAATCAGGTGTTGCTTCTGCAACTGCATGAGAAGACCTCCAGACATGGGCATACCACTGCCAATCAAATATAAAAGCTTAGAGGTATCAGTGATAGCTCAGCAGGTGCTGGACACAGGAATGTGACATATCTGCCATGAGAGCTGCTACCCCCATGAAGAGAAAGCTGACAGCCTTACTTCTGTATCACTCATATGCAGGTGTCTTTGAATGCGAGAACTGGTTATCAGGCAGTGCACATCAGAACACTCTGGGAAGATTGGGTAATTCTTTCTGAAAGGAAGATATAGAGACTGAGAGGTAATAGAAGATGACATGAGCACTAATATAAACTCTGTATTGAAACCTTTTTTTATTCAAAATCTCATATACGGAACTCATATGCTTGAGTCTCTTTCAATCTGATCCAGCAATGGGCAACAGTCATGAAGTGAGAAGAGGGAACTAGTTATATTAAACTTTGATGTATAACTCTGCAATTCTATCAGTCTTAAACTCATGGCTGTGCAGTATCTGGAGCTGCAGTTCCCCATCCCTGTTTGGGAACATACCTTTTCCCTTTTTGGGAGCTGGAATGTTAACATCTGTACCTCCGCAGGCTTTTTGTGATTGGATGAGAGTGGACTCTGCTCTACAAAAAGAAAGACATTAAAAGTTGTATCTAGAGTGGTTTGAAAGATTTAACATTTTGATAGATGGATTTCAATATGAGAGAAGTGCTTCCTATCAGTTGAAGGATACACACATGAAGAATTAAGAAGATTTTTGTTTTTTGTTTAACAGTAAAAGACCTTCAACTTGTGTACATTCTGAAACTGATGGGGCAAATACTAGGTTGAATGATTTGGGAAGAATTTCTACCAATGAGTTTTGTGGAATGTGTTGTCCAGGGATTGGATCATCAATATCTGAGTTATCTAAAGTCAAACTCACCCTCCCCTTCAAATCTGAAAACATCTAGGAGGGAGTCTGGCAGACTTTCCATCTTTAATTGCCTTGAGTTATGTACACCTAATCTCCATCTTCCAGAGTCACAGAGCCCAAAAGCAAGCAGAGGCTCTTTCATGCTTACCTTGACTCTGCACAACACAAAAGGCCCTTTGTAAGAAGACACTGTACAGTACTATATATCCTAAGGCACCCAGGAGCTGCTAAAGTAGTAAAATGTCAACTTTTAAAATTCAAGAGGAGATTTTCCTTCAGGCCATCCCTATCTCCATAGCAACAGTAATTCAGCAAAACATATTTTCATAAACTAAAGAATATCTTGTGGCAGAATTCTTTACTTTCAAGCTCCCTCTAACTGCATTTTTTTTGAGGGATCAGAAGAATCAAAGTAAGTACTTTCAACATTCCTTAAAATCACTGCATTTCCCTCAACGGAAAGTGACATCGTGTGGCTTACTACTGAATACAGGGCTGTGGGAATGGCATGTTCCTCTACATGTACAAAACATACCTTGTGGCTGACACATCTGTATTTATTTTAGGCAAAGATGTGGCAGTCTTGATGGCTTTTACTCTTCTTCATCCCAGAGATAAATGTTCTTTAACTGAAACTTTACCAGCAGAAGCACACTCATTAACTAGACAGCATTACCAGAGTCTAAACCAGAGGTCCACATTTGAGCTGTAACCCCTTAGCTGGGAACAGTTTATTTTGGATTTAGCATTGTAGAGTAAGTATTTTAAGCTTTCAGCTGACCTAGGAGATCTTTGCATGTATAAAGTGGCCTATAAGTGCATTGCTGAGTCTGTTCTGAAATAAACAAAATAAATTGCTTGCTTAGAAGTTAGTCTGGCATAGTGTGAAAAGTGAATCACACACTGTTCAGGCTGTGATTTATTGTCATGACAGGATATATACATATATATATATATATATCTATATATATCTTTTTTATTGTCCATATTTATCTAGTGGTAATTATACAGGAAATAATATTCTTAACTTTTGCCTTTACATCATCCTGAACATGGCATCTCTCTTTATATATGTCAGCAGGAAAAAGATGCCATAGTATACAGGTATCTTTATTTCCTACTGGAAGTAGTAACTGCCCCATAGTTTTGTTATGTTTAACACAATTAAAGAAGAAAAAAAAATAGTTAAGTTTCCAAAAATGTCATACCCACTTGAAAAGCAAAAAAAGGAAAAAGGACCATCTCTTCTTCTAATTACTATTTTGTAAATTCAGCCAAAGTAGTATCTTATGCAGCACAGCTGAGGAAACTGGAAAAAATCCCAGATGTATATGCAGCATTTAATTACATGGTAACTCCAGTAGCTTCATTAACACAGCTGTGTCAATACTGGGGGGAAAGTTGCGAGAAGTATCTTTTGGCAATGATAGTCCTTTGGGAAAATTTGAGATCTTTCAATATTTAGATGGAAATCATATGCTAGGTTTAAAAAAGTTGAAGCAATATTTTAAATAATTCCTTTTTAAATAGACAAAACATCTTGAAACACTGCAATATCAAGTTATAAAAAGTGGTTTTTTAGATTTTGAATGAGCTGTGGCATCAATTTATCCACAGTGAAAATGGTTATACTTTAATGTATTTTTAATTTCTGGGATTAAATCTAATATCAGAGATGGCAAAATGAGGCAAAATCTTGGATTTGGAAGTATGCAAGCATATTTGTTCCTCCTAAATATAATCTGTAGAACCACTCCTCTGTTCCCTCCTAAAATAAAGTATGTGCCAGAAATGGGAGCAAACTCTTTCTGCCTGAATATTTGTCGGTGTCTGGCTTAGTCACTACATGCCACTGCCATGGACAAAACGTAAAATGTAAATAGGAAAGTCCACCTATAAGTAAAAGCTATCAATTTTGTGGTTAATCCTACTTAAGACAGAACTATTTAAGCCCATTCTGTGCTCTATGCCCTTTATGAGAGCATATATCATAAAAGCAAGGGGAATCTATGTCAGAATGGTTTCCAATGGATGTGCTGCCCAGCAGAGTAGAGAGGCAACATCCAGGGGCTTTGGCTTCTTTTCAGCAAGTCTCTCAGGAATTAACTGGATTGCAAGGCCAAGCCCAGAGCAGTCTAGGAGAAACGCTGCAAGTTTCCTGAGCCCTCTTCCTTCTCCTTGTGGATTTTATCAGGAATGAAAATGTCACGGTTCTTTGAAAATCTTTTCCCTGATATCCCAAGTGACTGCAAACTACAAGTTTACAGATGTATTGCGTTCCTTATCAATAGGAGTAATACCACTCTTTTGGCACAGACCTTTCTCCATACTCACTTGGACTAACTGGGTAAAGGTAGTCTGCTGCAATTACTCAGCCTTCAGAGTTCAGGTTTTTTATGATTCCCTGAGTTTCACGTGTTAGAAAGGGCTGGACAGAATATATCTAATTTGAAAAAAGCTTAGACTCCAGGAAGGTCAGACTTGTTTAAAGCGTCTCTTTCTTCCTTCTTTCAGGTCTGAGAAAATGTAAATGAGGTAAGTCATTGGGAAAAGAAACCACAACAAAACACACCAAAAAACCCCAAATGTACAAGATTCTGAAATACCATGGAAGGAGAAGATTGGCTTGGACATCTTCTGAGAGATACTTCTTAGTACCATTTCTACTCTGTCACACTGGAGATAATTTCAAGGACAGTAGAGGCTTGAGATAACCCAAGGGATAATGGCTTTAAATGGAGAGATGACAGGTTTAGATCAGATATTAGGAAAAAATAACTTACTGTGATGGTGCTGAGGCACTGGAACAGGTTGCCCAGAGAGGCTTCCTTGTCCCTGCAACTGTTCACGGCCAGGCTGGATGGGGCTTTGAGCAACCTGGTCTATGTAGAAGTTGTCCCTGACCATGGCAGGGGGGTTGGAACTGGATCATCTATTTATCCCCTCCAACCCAAACCATTCTATGATTCTGTGATTTTGCTGCTGACTTGTTATTCTTGGGGCCATGGTAACCCTGTTTCATCCTGGTCAAAAGGAATCATCTCAGTTACCTGATGCCCAGTGAAAATGTGCTCCCACATACCTAATGGTGAGAGGGCAGAGCACAGACTCTGCAATTCAAACCACAGTCCAAACAAAGACTGGAAGGAGAAGCATCTATCACAGCCCTACTTCCACAAGGCTGGAAATAATACAGAATAAAAATGAAAATGCCAATTTTCAGTAAAACCCTGTAGATTATTAATTCCGATGGAAACTGATAAAACTGAAAAAAATTCAAAGAATCCCTAAAAATGTGGGACTCAAAATTATTCTCTGTTTTGACCTATTGATTAAGTGCACCTGGTCCTCTGACTGGGCTCTTGAAATTTCATCAGCGCTTTTTAACCTTTTCATGCAGTGCACATTGAGCCCAAGCACCTGGCCATTATTCCAGCATACCTCCGAGGAAAAAATGTCTAGAAGACAGGAGTTTCAGCAGTGCTGCCATGCTGGTTCTCTTCCTTTTCTGCCTGCAGACTTCAACCATGACAGCCTTAAGGTCTGCACATGAAAGCCAGCATACCATTTTTACAGAATAAAAATACCTACTTACAGTCTCCCACTGTCTTTACTTGTATTTAGTTAAGAGCTTGCAGCTGCAAACAAAACATTTCTTTGGACCTTCATTTTTTATCTTGTCTTTTCAAAACAGAGAGGGGGAATAAAACCTCTGATTTTAATAGTCAGAAATTGTACAGACTAAAAGGGAGCACAGAAAACTTAATAATAGAATTTAAACTTATTATAATAATCGTTCCAGATATAAACATCAGTTTATCCATTTTTAACTCTCAGTTGTTTTTCACTTCCAGTGTTGATCACTAGAAACACTCGGATTAGGCTTTCCAAATACACTGATGGCTAATAATGGCACTGAAATTAAATACTCCCAACATATTAAACAACTATTAAAATGACTTATATACCTATTTTATCTATTAATAGATGACAGTAAGTCATGTCATAACATTTCACATAAAAGCAGAAAGCATTTTGAATGGATAAGAATACTATGTTAGGAAAAATAGTAATTATTTAAATTATCTTAATTACAAAAATTGAAATCTCAGAGTTATTCCTTGGAAAATTTCTCTTTGTTTTCTTGTGCAATGCTTTCAGAATAGCCAGGATTTGCAGCACAAATTGGTCTAAAAATAAAAAGGATCCTAATTGTATAATGTATTTCAACATTGTCCCACTTGTTTCAGGAATAAAAAAAAATTCTCTTTGTTCAGCATCACTTGAGAATGCAATCTCATTTTAAGTGATCACCATTCCTTCCCTCCTCCAAGGAGCAGAAATGTAGACCACCTCGCTAGAGAATAAAGAAATTAGTGCCTAGGATAAAAACAAGGCAACACCTAGGCCTTTCATTTCCTATATTGAAATTTTGCTGTAAGAAATAAGGAAATAGTGTATTGAGAACAAGAATATTTCATTTACCAGCAAAAAGTGTGACAGAAGCCTGAACCTTTATTGGTGTGACAGACATTAACAACCTCTATGAAATCAAATAGAGATTCAGGGCGGTGTTTCTAGAAGATAAAAGGCGAAGGCATTGGTCAAAAAGATAACAGGATAATTAACTAGTCATAGTTATATACTAAAATACTTTACAGGAGCTTAAAATGCATAAAACAGGGACTCGTCAGATTTAAGTAGGCTGTTTGTTTTAAAGCAATAATTAATTAGCCTTCACTAGAAAGATATTTGAAGTGCTTGTAACCCCAAATCATGCTTTGTTCAGCATGTAAACTACAAGAAGTATTCCTGATTTCAGCTGCAGCCCATTTCTCAAATGCTTGTCTCTCTTTGAAGTATCTGCAGCTGGAGATGAAGCAGCTCTCAAAAGAGAGAAACAGGATGTTTGAAAACAAATAGCCTTCAAGGTTATTTGCAGTTTATTTAGCATCTCAGGCAGCAGAAGTCACCTAGTTGTAAGCAGATTTAAAAGGCATTTTTAAAAACTATTAAAAGTAGGCATTTATGGTAATTCAAAGGTAAAAGATGCTATGAGAAATGTGAAAACTCCAAAGTGATTTTTACCCTTTTGTTTGTCTTTTCCAGGGTCATTCTGGCTGCAAGTTTCCTAGCTGGTAGGTGTTAATATAGACCCTTTCCTCAAACCTATATTTGTAACCCAAAGTGCATTTACCTCTTTGCAGTGGAGAATGAGAAGAGGAAATGGACACAGCATTCTTGGGTTTAGTAAGTCTTAATCAGAAATAAAAAGCTGTAGGCTTAAAAATTAGAATGGGAAAAAAGCTATTAATCTTTTCCTTTCTCAAATGACTCAAATGCTTAGGACTCAAATTTTTCACCTTACCACATTTCGTCTGTAAAATTATCTGCTTGCTTTCAGAAGGACCACTACAGAACAGATTCCTCAATACTGTGAGGAAAAATGACAGCTGAATTGGCACGACTGCTTATTTTGCTTTGTATTGCCTTTTGTACACATTTCCCCATTCACTGTAATGGGAAGTCATGGGTGCGGTGGATGTGTAATGGGCTGTGGAGGGATGTCCCCACATGATGTTTCTGCAGTTCCAGAAGGGAGACCTGAAAATAGCCTGTGCAGCTTACTAGTCCCTTCCCAGTGGGCAAGTGTGAACCATTTTTGCAGTGTTACATTGCTAATGCAGATATGAGCAGAGCTCACCAAGCAGCATTCAGTCCACTGTTTTGAACCGTATTTAGATCAAGATGGGAGTTGTCCTTCTCTCTTTCTATATGTCCTATATATATGTGACTATGGCAAATACCTTTTTATTTATCCATTTGTCTCGCTTTTATTAGCACTGGTTTAATTCCAGCACTGCTCACATGTACAGTTGAGACAAAACTAGACTCAGAGGTACATACACCCTTCTATTAGCAGAGCTGCAGAGGCTACAGCTGCAAGACACCTATGGCTTTTAAAGCTGGCCCCATTACCAGAAGAGCTGAGGACTCCAGATGACACCATTATGGTGATTTTAAAAGAATATTTCCTCATTATAGAGAGCAGCCTAAAACTGGAGGGCAGCGACAGAACATCTTGTCAGCAGCCCTTAAATGTATCTTGCAAGGACTTCAGCTGGGAATGAACTCGACAAGAGCACACTCGATTTTCAGAGGCATCATGTTGTTAATGGAAGTAAAAGTCTTGGGAATAAGCACAGAGGTAATAGGAGGCAGGAAGTGCTGACTCTTCAGTATCAGCATTTGCAACGTGACATGCCGCTTGTTCTGAAAAACAGCTCTTAAACCCTTCAGGACAGTGCAAAGAAGAGTTCTGCATAAGCAGAACTCATATATTCATTTCTGAATATAAGTGATGACTTTGGGAGAAAAAGGCAGAAATGATCCACAAGAGTTTGGTTTGATATATATCAGGCTGAATTGTCAGTTTCAGAGTAAGTGTGGAAATTATCATAAAATCTTGCAGATGGACATTGGCTGGACTAAAAACAAGCAGTAAACCTCACAGAAATGAGGAATGGATAATATCTAGCTGCATGAAGTGTCATAAGTTTATTCTCATACTCTTTTAGCAGACAGAGTCAGAGCTCTACTACTCTGCACACCTTCTATTTCCAGCATATATATATGTATTTGTACCTGAAGAAAGGCACTGGCCTCTCTGTTGCATGCCATATTTGTTTGGACGGCTGCTACATAATTTTCCCAAGCTTCAGCTCTGAAGTCCAGATTTAAGACTGGCTGTCCATGCTGGTGTTCTTAGGGGACTATTTTTAAAATCAGCCTATGTCATGGTTTAGCACAGCTTGAGTTCTGAATTTGTTCCATCTCTCTGCATTACCCACCATGTGCAACCTGGACCCTGAGCAAGACCAAATCAATTTATAGTATTCACCTCAAACAAACCCTCTCTTTCCCACAGTGAGTGACCAGGGTAGATGGGCCAAGTCCTGTGTGAACCCGCAGTCCTGACTACCCTCTCCAGTGCAACCAGGGTGACCCTTCCAGGAGCCCTCTGCCCTCGCATGATGGTGGGATTTTAGCTGGGTTCTAGGTATGTCTGTGTCCAGACTTGCTCCTCAGCTGTTGACAGGACTTTCCAGATTGATGCAGGACCAGAGATAAACCCCTGGCTTCATCTGAGGATGACCCAGCCTTTCTGCTGCAGGATGGTAGCTATCCATGAGGAAGTTTCTATGGCCTATGTTGCTGCCACCCTAAACCCCTAGGCTGGATCCCTACCTAGGGTAGCCCCAGGGACACGTCAACTCCTCTGAAATTATGGTCCTTCCTCTACTGTTGGGATAATGAGCAACGCAGAGTCCTCATGCAGGTGCAAAAGGGAGACCTTTATTCCAAAAACCCAGCCTTCTTAAGCAGTTAGCCGGTTATCAGTTTACATAGTTTTAAGGCACAACGAGCCCAAGTCAACCAACCACCATACACCACAAAGTGGACATAACGTGGACATGCGGCAGTCCCACAGCACGTCTCTCACATCTCTCACATCTCTCTGTTCTAGCTGAGTCACTGTCCCATAGTTCCCTTCTACTTAGCCTAAGTGACAGGCCAGAGCCGTGATTTTACAGGGGCAACAAGGCCTCCATTTCATAAGGTTTTGCCTATACACCACTCTACCACAAAAGCATCCATTCCCCAGCAAAATAAACTGCAGCAACTGGTTGGTTGGTTGCCACAGAGGGTTTTTCTTCAATGGTTGTTGTTTAAAACAGATGGAAATTAAGCTCCAAGCAACCACTTCCCTTCCCCCCCCACCCTCTCCAGGGAGAAAGGGACAAAAAGGAAGAGATTATGGGTTGAGAAAAAAATTTACTGGAAGAGCAAAAATAAGATAAGGAAAACAAGCAATAATAGCAACAATACTAATAACAAGGGTATGAAAGAGGGTGATTACGTGCTAAAAATGCTTACGCAAGTCTGACTGACCTGGTGTTACCATGGCCAGCAACAGGAGTCCTCCTGAGACAAAGGAGAAAATGGTGGTTGTCACTGAAGACAGTGGTTTTTTGCCCGAAACTTGAGAAAATGATACATAGTGATGGACAAACCCTCTGAGATGGACTGCTCTGCCCGCATGGCCTGCACCGCACCGACCACTCCTCTCCCCATCCGCACCACCCCACGGGCTCTGCTGGCCACTTTGGTACCTCAGAAAAGGAACAAAATGGCTGCGGTTCTGCATCACGTCCATTCTTCTTCCACCCAAAGCCACGGCTCCTAGTGATGATGTGCGTGGTACAGAATAATAAACCTGGACACACACACATGGCTCCAGGCTCTGCCACCCTCACAGCAACTGCAAGAAAATGAACTCTCTCCTGGCCAAAACCAGGACAGGGTGACACTGAATAAATTGGTCCTAGGATTGCTTACCATGCATCCACAGCTGCCCCCCAGTGCTGAAACAGGCTGTGAGGAACGTGCAGAAGATCTTTTCTAGAAGATAAGACAGTGCCAGGAAACAATAAGGTCACTCATGAGTCTCAAAAACAGCACATCATTTCTCTCACCTCACTTTTGCCTCACTTTTTCTCAAACAATAATTGTGCTAGGTATTTTGAGTGTCCAGATCTAGTCTCCTAAGGTCAAGGGCCTCGAGAAATGGTTGACATGAAGGCAATCATAAATTTTTGAACAAAAAACCTTAAATGTTTTTGAATTACAACCAGTTTTCTGAGCTGGCTGAACAAAGTTTCCACAGCACAAGAGAATACATGCTGCTCATCTATATTCATTTAAAATGGATTTATGGTATTTTATCCTTGTCACAATGGCTCCCATATATTTACCACTGTTCATACTACCCACCAAAATATTTATGTAATAGATCAATGTCTTCCATTCAAGGACTTTGTATTTGAAACACAAAATAAAAATAGTTATAAATAATTTGGCTTGTGGAGATGACTTACAGCTCTATATAATGTATTGTGGCAACTCTGTTTTGAGAACAAAAATGTAAACATCAAGGTTTGCTTTTCAGAGACATTTGGCAGAAAATAATGCTTCATTCCCAAAAAAAATGGACAGCTATCATTTTAATTTAATTCTTTTTTACTTCTGTTTCAAAGCAGATCTCCATAAAATAGGTTATTCCTAAAATATATTGAATATTTTAAACTGAAAATCTATGCTGGAGTATTGGGAAAGTCTACATTCTATAAATACAGACTCAGTTCTCACACCTGCACATCTCAGAAACCTCAGCTAAGGCTCTCTCAGAAGCTGAATTCCACTTCCAGCAAAATGGCCAAAATAAAAACTTGCTTCTGAACATCTCCTTTAGATACCTCACAGAGCACCATGCTTGCTAACCCTCCTCAAGTGCTGCTTGCTGGCTTCCCATCAGCATTGTGTAATGCTCTCACAGTGTCTACAGCTTTGCCTACTTTTCTGCCAGTTTTCAACCTGAAGTTTTTTCTTTCTATTCTCAGCCTCTCTTTGTAAACCCAGCCCTCAAAGTACAACATACTTCTCACGTGCATTCTAACTCTGTCCTTACATCCTCCTACAGACTCTGTGTAAATCAATGTCCAAGATATAGCAAAGTTCCCATAGTGAGCAGGCTAATATCTTGACCTAGTGGTCTGTGGGGGTTTTTTAGGTTGCAGTCGTTGTTGTTGTTACTTTTAAATGCTTCACAGCCATACAGTAAGCCAGAGAGCTGACTTTAAGTCTGGGTAAAGGTAGGTGATGGTACTATCTTTGAGGAAGCAATTGAAAGAGATAGAGAGCATGAGCTGATACTTTGTTTATATAACCTAATAAATACCTGTAGACTTAGAGCTATGCTGATATAGAATGTATGAATTTGGTCTAAAAAGAATAATTTTTTTGTACATTTTCAAAAGGCAAAATCCTCTCAGTGTTCTTTGTTCACACTGTACTTGCAGTGGCAGATAAACAGGTCTTCTTTCAGTATTTCCATCTTTCTACATGCTTCTCCTGTGAGTTTGTCCCAGCTGAACACATGATGGTTCAGCAACATGAAATACATCCCTTCTGGCAGAGGAAGCTCTTGCAACACTTTGCTGCAGCACAGGTAATTACCCAGGAGATGCAAGCAGGGGCTTCTCTAGTTCCTTGCTGAATTCATTGTTTCATCATCTACACATCTCACATTTAATTATTTCCATTTTACTAGCAAAGAATTGAGAAAGAGTTTTTGAGGAGTTGCTGGTAAATCAGCATGCAAGGATTGCCTGCCTCCTGTACTTTAATAGTTTTGCAGACTGAGTTTATAGCAGGATCATTAGTGAAATACCGGATTACATAAAATCTAGACACTTAAGGACTTTTGAGGTGCTCCACCTGTGGAAAAAAAGCTTTCATGATTATTTCATCAAGCTTTAGTTATCTGTCTAGCCCAGACAAACTTGCAGTGATATGCCCTCTAAAAGGGCAGTCAGAAAAAGTATTTGTTGAACACTTTATGACAAGTATTTCTTAATAAAGTGTAAGCATGTTTCTATTGCATGCCAGGACCACAGTGAGATGTTGTTGTGAGAGAAGTACAGCTGGGTTTTGATTTTTTTTTTTCTTTAAACTGGGATATTATGCTTGTTTTACTTTTAGGTTGTAATTCAAGTTTTGTCTGAAAATAATTAGGAGTTAATTGAGGTTAGATTTTCAATATTTAAAATTACTTAAACTGATAACTAATTAACTGCCTGTGGTAAATGTGTAAGATGGTTAAAGGTGTCCAAGTTTCACTGATTCTTTGTCTAAGGGAATCTTACAAGTACAGTCAGTGTTGTGTAAGGAACTAAGCAGGACGTTTTGGTGATTGGCCGACTAAAACCCTTTTATCCCAGAGATGTCCACAAAAAGTGACTTTTGAAGCTTTCTATTTTTATTTATAGTTTTTGCACTGGCATTATTTCACTCACTTCAGTGACACTGGGATCTTAAAGGTGAATTTGAAATTAGTTTCTTAAACATAGTCCACATTCCTAGGTGGAATCAAAGCTGTATTTTAAATCAGTTTGCCTGAACCTGGCACATACCACAAAGTACACCATGAAACACTGGCTTAATGCAGAATGTTTTATCCAAACATGTTGATCCAGCTGGGGAAACCACATTAAAGAACATAGTTTACCACATTTCTGCTTTTCTAGCTTTGGCAGTTAGTGCATTGATTTCAGCACCTTTTTATTTTGAATGACATCAGTCATTCAAGAAAACAAGCAAGTTTTTATTTGGCCTGATTAAAATCTGGGTCAATCAGAAGTGATTTCTGGCATCTGGATGATACTAGGGGCAAATAAGGTTATTTACCCCCAAGAAGGACTTGATACCTTGCAGAAGGACTTGATTGATTGAAACTTCCTCTTCACACCTTGAGAAGTGAAGCTTTTCAGAATCCTGAAGACAGAAGAAAACAAAAGAGCTGTCTGGTATGCAGATACAACTATGATTGTCAGTATATATGACAAACTTATTTTCCTGATACTTTAACAAGAATTTATTATCAAGTTTGACTCATTTAAAATCAGTATATAAAGCTCAAAACCAAAACTCATAACCCAACACCTATAAATTTGATTATTTGGGGAAATTTGATATATAGTCATATTAAAAGCAGAATTTCAGTGTATAATACATAATACTCATGTTTTCTTATGAAGAGAGAAAGACATCTTAATATAATCAAACATCAAGTGTAGTGAAAGTCTTTCAATTTTTATTCAGAAGTAAAGAAACAAAACAGTGGTGGTGCATACTCCACACTCCAGGCTGCACTATGACCTCAAAAATGCTCATTAGGCCTTGGCTTTAACAAAGAGCACCTGGGCTGAGCTCCTCTTGAGCTTGTGAGAAATACTGTCTGCTCCCAGGAACTGGTGATGTCTAACAAGCTCCTGTTTTTTTTTTAATGAATAGCCTTGGAAACTATTTTTTGCCTGAATAACAACCCAAATGGGATAATGGTTTTTTTCTCAAACTTTTAGAGGAAGTTTCTGGCCTGAAATGTGTCCAGGATGAAACAGTGTTGTGATTAAAGCCCAGTCTCTTGCCATCCTGTAAGTAAGAGACCCTTTGAGCTCTCCTGGACCGCAGCGGCTGCGACCAGCGAAGCCCCTCTGAGTGGTACCTCTCACAGCCAGCAACTCTTGGGTTTGCTGTATTTGGAGATTGCCAAACAGGGATGGATCCTGGCCTCATACCTCCATTCCTGAAGGCTCTACCCTTCACCTGCTGAGAAGATGCAAAGACATCTGAAGTGAGTATTTTACTACCATCAAGGGGAGGTTTTCACAGGTACCTCATACAGACTCTTTATATCTGTGTGCTTGCAAGTGTGCATATGCTATGGCAAATGTGCTAGGAATGCTGCTCTCCTTGATTCTTAATCATTTCAGACTTGCAAGTAAGTTAGGCCTGCAAGAAAGTAACTCGCACGGTATAGTAAATCTTACATGAATACTTTGCTAAATAGTTAAAAATAAGTTATAAGCTGAGTAAGTTGAATGCTGATAAATCAAGGTGCTGTTAAGTTGAAGTTACGTCCTGTTGGGCCTTTGTTTCGGTTTGGATTGATTGACTCTGGATTTTTGTTTGCTTTTCCTCAGTGTGCCTTAACCATCTGGTATCGCAGGCATCACAGTAGAGCGAACCTTGCTAGTGAACTTTCTCGTGCTGTTGCTTTTATATTAGACCTGTTTTACTGATACCTCTGCTGGTGATTCTTTAAGACATCTTAAAACACTCATTCAAAAAATGTTCTGTAGCTTTTGAAAAGCTAAAAACAAAGCTGAGAGAAGTTCTTAAGACAGCTTTTTTCATGTAGTAATATCGGCTCTATCTGGCTTTAGAGTTACTTTTCTTTCTGGGTATGTTACTGGGTACTGCAGATTGAAGTACTGTATTGCCTTAGAGCTCCAAGGAGAAAAAAAAAAAGCGCAAATTTCATAATGACTTCTCTGATCTTCAAGAAACTATTCACAACAGAACGAGCTTGTTATCCACAATACTTTCCTGGAACCTTTTGCCTCTTCCATGAAAATTTTTACAGACTTTTCTACACCTACAGATTTAAATTTTTAAAATCAGAGCCTGGGACTAACACAGAGCAATTACAAAAATTGTAAAATACAAGCTGGCTGACAGACCTTCCCCAAGCAGAGACATCAGTAGATTAGATAACACTCCTTTTTCCCTACATTGAAATGAGTGTAGAATTCCGTAAAATCACTAGAGGTGGGAACCATCACCCGGCACAAGGTTTCCAGAGCTATTAGAGTGTACATCTTGAACTGTGATACAGCAGAAAAGTCAATAATCTTCTGTCTGACCTGAGAGTAAATTGAAGCTGTAGAAGTTAGATTGTAGATTTGTGATGTAATCTGTAGAGAAAAGGAGAAAGATGCTGAAAATAGTAGGAAAGGCGAGAAAGGAAATAGGGCAATAGGAGAATACAAGCAAGTGCAGATGTTTTAGAACATCACTAAAATATTAAATCTGCCATCTACAGAGAAAAAAAAAGGATAGCTCATTATAACTGGGCTAGACAGAACACACTTTTAATCTGCCTCTCCAGTCACATCCCTCCTATCCTTTCAGAAGTGGAAAAGAGCCACAGCATGCTTCAGGGTTTGTGAAGGCATATTAATAACATTCACTACTTAGTAACTAAATAATGCTTCCTGTGCAGATGTGATTTTAGACCTGATTTTCACTTTTAAATGTGAAGACAAACGTTGCCTTCTGTTGCCAGACAAAATCCCATAGAAAAGAAATATTTGACTTTGTCTAAAACTCTTCGAGGAAAACAGACTCTACCAAAGCACAACACTGTAAACATAACATCTACACCTCTAATACAGTCATAAAGGATATTTTATTATTTGCAGAAAAGAAGTAGAGAGGTAAGCAAAAGAGGCCAGAGAAGAATGGATTTACTGGTATAGGCCAAGGGCCAAGAAGACATAACAAGGTCTTTGTAAGGTCTCCTTGAAGCTCTCTGATGTTCCTTCTGGAGGAACATCTCTCGCTGACCCCTCAGGGAATTTGATCATTCTAAATTATATATTTTTTTAGATGCTTTAGCTATTAATGCAAATAATCTCCTTATCAAGCTTCCCAGTACATTATTGTCTTGGTTTTACCACTGAGCTTCAGCCTTACAAATTCACTCATTCCACTTAACTCTTCACCTTGCCCACTAAGATTGTAATATCTGTAGATTTGCGGCAACTTCTGTCTCCAGCTATTTTTTCTTATAATTTTTCTATAATTTGGATTTTTTTTAGATTTATTACACAGAAACATACTGCATCCCCTAATTCTCTGGTTAAACTGTTCCATATAATGGCCTACCAAAGCAAACAGTCATACAGAGTCAGAAAATTGCTGGCTTGACCAATGGAGGTTGTACTAATTTTCTGTTCCATGGCCAGACAATGAGGATTCATTTTAACTTGAGTGGTGGGAAAATTATTAGCAGAGGATCTTCCTGGATGCAGCATTTTTCCTGACTGCAGTGAGATAGAGTACAGCTCGATGTAGAACCACTGCAGGGTGTTCTCTGCCAGATTTGTGTTGATTTGCTGCACTTGTAATTTAGAGAAATTTCAGGACTCTTGCAAACCAATGTTTAGATTACTTCTGCCAGGTGGATAGTCTATGAATTTAAGAGTTGTGCAGAAGAATAGAATGAGATGGCATTAAAGTGCACAGCTGTAAGCCATGAAAGGCTGCTTGCTGTGCTGCTAGGATCTTCTGCTAAAATAGAGACAAATAGAAGCTTTATCCCTTTGGAAACCCAGGCCGTCCGTGTGTATAATGCTGCTAGACATCTTTCATACTCCACTCTTTATTTAGCGCAGGTCCAGCTGCTTTATTTCAAAAAAACCTTTCTTATTATGTAGTCTGCCCATATATTACTTCTAAATCTACCTTGGTATCTCACGCAGCTTTATTGATAAAACTAATAAAGTCTTTTTTTATTGCAAAAGACATAGTCCTAAACATTTCCCTGAAAATTCTCTTTTAAAATAATCAATAAGCTCCTTTACAATTCTGCAATGGACAATAATGTTGCTATATATACATATATATATATATCAAATTTTCTCTATAGTTATGAATTAAAGTTATGTTAGTCAAATGATGTCTTCTGCTAGTTAGGAACGTGAAAGATGGGAAATGGCAGAAGTAAGTTTGGCTGACAGGCCGTGGTGCATGCGTTCTCATATGCTTTGTAATCACATGCATAGCTGATACTTTTCCCACAGTATCTCTGCCTTAGCCCGTGACACACGTGGTTACCCCTGTGATAGGGGATGCAAGATCCAGCATCAGTCTCATCCTTCCAGACGCTTCGTTTCTGTCTGTTCTTAAAACTGCCTCTCATCCTCTGCAGTTCCAGCAATCCTCCTTCCCTTCCCACTTTCATGGCAGATTTATTTCTCCTTCCTGCATTACAGAATTATTGCCAGGTTGATGGCTTGTGTTCCTGACCTGTTTCAGTCTACATCTGTCAGAACTGCCCATTTCTTATCAGCTGCAGATGCTACGGTCAATTTAGACTTTGCACTATGTATTGTGTGTAGATATATGAAAATCTACATCATTCAGTACAGAAATATTTCCAATGCTTATATTCTACTTATGATTTCCTGCTTATGAACACTGAAAGAAATAGAAAACAAATAATGTTTCTTTGTAAAATATGAAGCCCTTGATGCAAAGCCTTCAGAACTATGTACTGGAACACAAGAGTTATCAAATTTGGCTTGATTTCACTTAAAATTGGCCAAATAACAAGTTGTTCTTGTAATGTTATTCTCAGAAACAGATGAATGGTTTTACCTGAAATATTTCTCAAAAAGTACAATAACTCAGCTTGAAGTGACAGAGTTAGAGTTTGGCAAAATCAAGAGCATCTAATAGGAAGGAATAGCCTCGTAACAAGTTGTACCAACACTGCAACTTGTATTATATTTTCTTATAATCACATATATACTGGATGCACCCCAAGGGTTCTGCAAATATGGAGGGATAACACAAATATTCAAAATTTATCATCAGTAGTTGAAAAGTAGTAAAATTTAAAAAAAAAATATTGGAGGCCACTCTCAGAACTGTTTAAAAATCTCTGTGCCATTCAGTTATTTATCAGTGTTGGTTTTGTTATTGTTGTTATTGTTGTTATGAACATGCTGGGAAAAAAACCAAAAAACTAATCTTGCCCTGGAGTGATTATTGCTTTATACTCATAACATTTGAAAAGCCTGTCATGCAAAGCATTGAATGCATACATGAATGATGATAGTTTTGTGGTGTTTTTCCCCAGCATGAATGAGAGAGCGTAAATCTGGTCAGTCATATATTTATGCTGTGCACATTTTTTAATTGTATGGAAAATAGCTGTAACTTAAATCATAAGGTAGTGTAAGTGATTCACTTCAACTGATAGACACAGCTCTTGCAACACTGCAGCAATAACAATTTAAATGCATATTGCTCTGCTCATGAGTATGCTCCAAAAGCAGTAGGCAGTGGAAAAGAATTGAATAAATGAACACTGAGAAAAGAAACAATTTAAAACACTTTTTTTTTTTTTAACTGAACTGTAGCTATGAGCTCCCTAGGCAGCATATTTGACAGTATGCACTGAGAAATAAAAGAATTTACAACAGCTCGGACCTGAGCACCTAATCAATAAGACAGCAAACAAGTCCAAGGTAGCTGACTGCAGTACATACCACCTACCCGTGTGTACGATATATGATCTAAATTTAGTAGAGCATATTGCAGTCAGTTGGCTACCACGTTGTTTTGCCCTACATAATCACTCAGCTGTTGCTGTGTGTTCTCTGTTTATTGGTATAGTCCACTTTAATTGGACTTGTTTTCAGTTTTTATACATGCTGCTGAGAGAAAATATTTCCAGCAGTGGAAAAGCAGGATTAGTCATACACCCTCCCACTCCCCCTTGCAGGTGCTGTGCCAATAGCCTGCCCCGAGGACAGATGTGGGCTGGGGATCATCTGGGGTCCTGCAAGAAAAGTTCGTCTGATTTCCTCTGAAGCTGCATAACTGGTATAGTGGTATGAAGGAAAACAACTAACTTCAGGTCTTCAAAATAAGGTGCCTCAGGCAACTGAAGAAATACCATTTCTGTGCCTTGTATGGAAGATATAATGCATGAATAACCTACTCCTTGCTTTTTTCCAACCTGTAACTTTCTACAGATTTAGGATGCATCAGTACACTCTTTTACAAGACAGTCCTGAGTAAAGCTGAGGTTAGATGATGTGCATAATCCTGCAGCTATCAATGGTGTTAAGTGTGAGCCTAAGTGCCACACCAAGTAGAATAAAGTTTCTAAGGCTCTGTTGCTGCAAAGAGGCAGTTATCTGTATGACCAGAGATGGTTTCAAATATCAAAATGGTAACATTTTCATCATCTCCCAAAAAATACTGTCAATATATCAAGATAAGGAACACTCTCTGCCACTTCTGGTTCTACTTGCAGGTCCTTGTCTGACTTTTGAGATAGAGCTGTGTCTCTCACTAGGAGGCCACCATGTTCACCACCATGCTTTACTTCACCTAAACAGCAAGTCCAATCTTCTTGCATCCAGGATATTCAGCCTTTGAGCTTGTACTGCTCATCTATTTCTCCCAACTCTCCTGTTGTTTAGGATAGCCCTGCTGATGCAGCAGCTGTTCCAAAACCCAATCTACTAAGTGGACAGTCTGAATCTTGTCACAGTGGCATTTCACTTTCACCTTTAGCCATGAAAATGTAAGTTAATTACAGTTCTTTGGTGGGAACAAAAACAGATCTAATTTCCTTTTTCTAAAGGCTCAATACTAGAGTTAATATTTCAGTGTCTTAAACTTATGGTCTTAGATTTAATGCCTTTTTAGCTAAATATTCCAAAAAGCATTTATTTCCAGCTGTGTGCAAAATGAATATCTGTGTTCCAAAGCATAAGGAACAATATAGCTGAGACAATCTCTTAGTTACAATGGAGAAAAGTTAATCACAATAAATGAAGAAAGTATTTACAGTAAAAGGTGTGTCTAAGAAAAAGAACTGAGAGTGTATATATTAACAAATAATAATAAAACACAAGTCAGAAGTACCACTGGGAACCTAGTATATTAAAACAACCAATTTACAGTCCCCCCCCCCACCTCCAGGCCAATTAAGATAAATGATCACTAAATAACTCCATAACGAATATTTTCTAAAATTAATGTTTGGGGTGGCTAAAAGAAGTTTGGGTAAAGTTTATTTGAACAATTCTAAAATTTTACAGATCTAGTTGAAATAAAGGATCTCTCTGTACAGCAACAATGTGCTTTAACTTTAGAAACTAGCTGCTTCTTTTATTAATGATTTTTAATAACCAGTCCTCAAAGCCTCTTACCTTGACTGTGGTCTTGAATGTATTTTTTCATTGCATCATTTATTTCATAAGCAATTTAAATTACTTAAAAATATCCATTTCTTATAAGGAAAACAAAGTCATCAATTAATGTATTGATCTCCTCTTCTAACTAAACAGGCATTTGTATAACACAATCCAATACAGCTGTCAAATTATAATTGTTGACTATTATACAACAAGTATTCGAACAAGATTAGATAGAAAATTATTCTGTTGAAAATTATTCATTGATCTTGCCTGTAAGGCATAAAGACATGCATGTGTGCAATATGCATCTCTTTATGCCTTACAGGCAGGATCAGTGCTGCTCAGCCTGAGCAAAAAGCTGTCACAACAGCAGGACCACCTGGCAGGGGAGAGAAAGGGTCTCTTGTACATAGTTTTCATCCAGATTTGGACAAAGAAGCCTGACAACTGTGAGGATACAAGGATTCATGTGATGGCTTGGAGATGGACTACAAATACTCATGACCTCTGACCCCCTGCAGAGATTTTCTAAATAGTGTGAGTGCACATGGATTTTGGAGGTACTGATTAGGATTGTTATCTCAAATAGCTGCTTTGTTGCTCTTCCCCCTCCAAAGAGGAAACCAGGAGACTTCTCACATGGCTGCTATATTTTGAGATTGAGAGCTAAAACATCGTAAGCTTGGGGTTGAAGGCAGAGCACATCTTATCGTAATCCTCTAGCAGTGTCTTCTTTCTTTCACACCTAAGGTCCTAAACCTTATTTCAAGAGACCTGTATAATTCAACATTTTGATGCCAGAAAAATGGACCCAAAAGCACTTTCTGTTATAGCTGTCTGTCATAGCCTTCTGTTAGTGAGACAGAAGAGAAATTCAATATCTTTCATAAGCTTCTCACCCTGTTCCTTCTAGAAGTCTCATCTGCAATAAATTAATTAGGATTATATTCAGATACTCAACACAAGTAGAGTATGTAGCCATGCACACTACTCACCAAACAACTACACATATGAGAGATATCTTAGGGAGGACACAAAGACTTGACCATGGAAGATGTTTTTTTGCTACTTCCTTCTTGGTACTGCCACAACAGAGCAAAGAAACTGCATTTCTCTCAGCACAGATTGCAGAGTCTGGCTGTGTCTTGACAATACCGAGTTGAAGATACTTGTAATGAAATACAAAAATATTGCTCTTATGTTTGGTATTGCAAATCTCCTTAGAAATCATCTGACAAAAAAAATGAGCAAAATTATGACAGGCCGGAAGGGAACAAAACTTTATATGGTTGACATTTAGCTTAAAGGAAATTAGAGAAAGAAAAGAAGTCAAGCAAAAAATTCAATACATTTCTCACAGATTGAGACTACTTTTTGAGATCAATACTAAGCATGGATGATAATAAACCATCTGGCCACTTGCATTTTACAAACAATTTTAAAGGTTGACACATCCATGACTTCTCTACCCAGCTCTTTTCTTTATTAAAGTCCGTAACAGTAATTGGGGCCACATCTCAAGATTTCTGTGCTTTCTCTGCAAGATTACAAAAGACACCTCTATTATTCTCCTTTTATTTAAAAGAATGAATCAGAGCAACTCAAATCCCTAAGCCTTATGAGGTGTAATACAATCTTAGAGAAACTTGGAGGAAAGTTCTGATCTCCTATGTAACACATAATGAAATCTTAACCTTTGTGTTTTCTGAAGGTGCTGGAAAATAGCATTTTATCTGCTCATCCACTTACGTCACATGCAGTTCTCTAACTTAAGACAACTCTTTATTTACACCACTCTAGTAAGCATTCAATAAAAAAACCATAGCTGGGGTTTGGAAACCCGGGCAGCTTCTGTATCAGGACAATGACCTAGGAATTTTTACATTTGCCCTCTGTTTCTTGAATGGCTTCGCAGAGTTTGAAACAAAGCTCAAATGTGATCATCAGATCCATACTTGTGGGCACATTGGATGGATTTTTGTAAGTTATACCATACCACAAGTATGTTAAAAACTAAAATAAATAGTTATGTTAATCCTTAATATGTGTCATGATATATAATAGTCAGATAAGATGAAAACTCATAATGTCTATTGAAGGACTGCACGTAAACCACAAAAAAAATGACATGACAAAATAACTTGTGGAAAATCCCATATTTTCTTTCTCTTTTTCTCTTTTTCACATTTTATTGTTTTTGCATTTCTCTTTGATCTAGATTATTTGTCTTCAGAATTTTTTTAAGGTTATTATATTTATTAAACTTGATGTTTAAACCAGAAAAACAGCGCATACTATCATAAATTGATGCAGAAGTATAACAGATGTTATATTATTTATATACCATGTCAATTACAGAGATATATTTTTTAAATCTAGTTATTTTATTTTGCATATAAAGAGTGAGGTGTGGAAGAGCTTTGATCACTGTCCCAAGTTTAAAGGGAGGATGAAGAATAACACGTACATGTTGCAATACTGAAAGCAATCCCTTTCTTTTTGTAACACTAAAAATACCCTTTGTACACCTGAACCTACCAAAGGAATAGGCCTTGTTATCAGTCACCCAGATCAGCTTTTTCCCTGTAGGTGCCTCACTCATCTCTAACAGTTTTCATCTCTTTTGAGACAGTCTGTGTGTTACCACACCAGTCTGACTTAGGCTATAAGTCAGTGCTCCCTCGGGCAGTGATTGCTAGAATTCATGCAGCTGGGCCTGAAGGGCTTTGGCACATCAGGATCTCAACCTAGTTATAGTTTTCAGGGTGATCAGTGTTACCACTCAATAATAACAATTGTAATTTTTCCTTAGTTATTATGGAGGGAATTTGGCATTTCCCAGTGCCTCTCCTACAGAGAAAATATTAACTTCTCTTGCCTGGTTGTTTCACTTCCTGTTCTCCAAGTTGCACTTCTGCAAGTGAAGAAAGGTCAGAATTGTATGTGGAGCCAAAGTGAAGAGGGTTCCCTGCAGAGGGGTGTGGTGGTAGGTCAGTATATCGGAATGGACAGCTGGGAGATGTTTAAGGCAATCACTTAAGAGTTTCTGAACAGTACAAGGAATGAACAAGCAATGGTAGATGATAATACTGTGGCTCAGCTAAACTCTATCTTCTCTCTTTTCCCCTTTCAGTATAACCATTCCTAAGAGGCCTGGAAAACTGTTTATATCCAAATTTCTCTAGGTAAGCAGGTCCAGCTCCAGGCAAGCAAAGCTAACATTGCTTTCTGTAATACAACTATTTGTACTAGAGTGCTCGGGTCCTTGTAATATATCTTGAATTTCACTCAGTACAAAGAGAAAGGATTAATTTGCATGTCAGACTTCCTTCAGCAGGAAGATATTTGTGCTGCATCTTTAACAAATCCAGACCCTTTCTGAGTGAAATGGGATAAACGCAGCTGTAACACTCCATTTTTATTGTGTTTAAGTGGTGATGATTCTCATATCAGTTCCATGAACCTAGGCATATTTTGTAGGACATTGTTTTGTTGAGGATTTTTATTTGTGGAACTTAAGCTATAAAGTCCTGTACTCATGTGAGTGTCCATCTTCATTAAAAAGAGCAAAACAATCCAAACCTCTCACAAGTCCTGTGGGAAGGTTGGACCAAACACGCTTAGCTTAAAATCCAAGAGACTATAACAAAGATTTCTAAGTGCTATTTCTTATTGATGACTTTAATTCAGTTCTTAAGAATTTTGAAGATCTGGCTTATGTGCTTTTGAGTTGCCAGTACTACCTATTTGTCAAATTTGCATCCTTGATATGTTAAAGTAAAATTTCTGGGCTTAGTCCTACTAAAGTCAATGGGAAGTATCCATTTTCCCTTCTGTCATATGCCTGCATGTAAGTTAGGTCACGATGCCTTGCTTATGATTAATGCTAAAAAATTAAAGGGTGATCACTGTGGATAAGATGAATGCCAAACCCATGTTAATGCTGGAAGTAACCCGTGTCTGTCCAACACTGCAATCTAACAGAAGGGGTAGGCAGAGCCTTTGGAAATCTTTCAGCTGTATTTACAAAATACTTACTGATATCAGCACTGATGGAGGAGGAGTGTCCACAAAACCCAGTAAACCTTCACGCTAGGACCTTCTAATATACATCTACTTTTTTTCTCCTCTAAGTATCAACAACTTCCTCTACAATATATCCATTTCTTAAGGTTTTTGCATAAAGCACCTGCTATTCTTTAAGGGATTGGATTTTTTAACACTTGCCAGTCTTACTTAAAACAAGTATATTTCTATTTATTATTTGATATGGCTTACAGTCTGTTAAATAGAACTATTTCAATTATTTTTTTACAATATTTCTTATCTTTTTCCTTCATCTGTTTAAGGATGCATACAAGATTTGATCCAGTCCCATATCCTCAGGTATTTAACCTAATCAAAGTCTGTACTTATATGCATTTGGAGTCACTGTATTAATAAGGGAGGCAATGAAGCACATCTGCCTGTCTGAGGGTGAGACTGAAAAACTAAACTGTTTATATTAATTCTTCATTAGACATAGAAATAAATGTTTTAGTCCTTTTTCCCCCTTCACTGGTCCTTTTGTCTTTTCCAACACATGGGTCACCTTGCTGACTCATCTGTGTAACTACAATTTACTGCTGTGTATTCTGTTCCTAACTGCCATTTCCCAATCTTCAGTAATAATGTGTAATGAACAAAGAATAACTTCATTAATTTAGATTAACCAAAGTCCAGATCAATTAGAAGACTGTAACAAGATTGTAAGACTCTCTTGTCCTTCCATCACCCATGACTAGCATTGAACAACAGAAAAGACCACACTGCTGTTTTCAAGGCAAGGGTGGTCCTTTATGGTTTATATAACTGCTTGAATTGAGAGATCATCTTTGTGCACACTTCACAGTAACCTCACTTCACCACCCACCCTGTTCCTCTTCTCTAGGTCTAGCATGTTAATAATTCACCTCTCACTGAGAACAAAGCTCTTGTAACTTAACTTCGGATGCTCTCTGGCTGAATGTTATAGCAAAAAAACAGCAAAGGGGAATGCTGAAGAGAAGTGTTGCTGTGTCCCAGGAAGAAGCTTTACACCCCACCTTCCACATATTTTGTAAATTGCAGAAAGGACAGTTAAGGATTTATGTAAATATGATTTCAAATCTCCAGGAAGGGAGACAGGACAGTTGGAAAGAAGGATCAAAGAAAATCTGATGATGGTTACTGATAAACCAATTCTACCTGAATTTCGAACTTTGTGGCTCAACAGAGTCCGCTAACCACTTGTATGAGGCTACCTAGGGAAAACATCTTGCTCAAACTGCAAGGCAAAGCAAGTCAGAAAAGTTTGCATGAGTGAAAAGAGGAGGAAGATCAAGCCAGGTTTAGGTTTTGTACTGACAAAAATGATATGGTTATACTGTAGCTGGAGATGTATCTGGCTGATCAGTTTTCAGATACTGGCATAAACTGTGAGTCTTGTTGACACCCTTGCTGCAGCAAAGTCCAGATGCGTGGATCCCAGCCCTACTGTACCTCCTTCTAGTGGCTCTGACGTGTATTCAGAACAGGAGACTTATTGATCCCTTAGAGAGATGGGTACACAACTGTCTCAGAGACTTTTATGTGCCCAAGTGCCTTTTAGCTCACAAGTAATCAAATCATGATGCATTTAGTAATAAACTGAATGTTCTACATCTGTTCAGATTTTGTAGGTAAATATTGCAAATAAATTCTTATTTTTAATGTAGGCAGAGCTAAACAGTTTGACCTAGAAAATGGTGAAATAAAGTGTGTTATTCACCACAGAATACAAAGTTAACAGCAGAAACCCACATAAAATAGACGTGGCTGATAAAAATATTCTAATGGTTGAATCTATGGAAAACATCTCCCTCCTATGATCCCACTGTCTGGGGTCTAGTCACTGTGGAAGTGGATTTTGTAGTATCATCAGTCCAGCTCCAGGATTTGGGGAGCAATATGAACCTGATCCACGTTTTCTTAAATGCAGAAATATAAGCCTCTGCAGAACCATGTAGTACATTGTGTCCATGAGATAATGCTTCATTAGTGTATGTTTGACTACATTTGCAAAATTTTCCCTGCAAAGATGGCTGGCTAGCATGGCACCCAGTGATGTACTTGGCATTCCCAGCTGGGATACATCCATTCTCACATTGCACTTATCTCAGGTAAGGATTGTCCATTTAAAACCTAGATATGCAGTCCAGGAGAAGAGCTACAGGTAATTAATAATTGAAAAATTGCATCACTACACTGGGCAGGGAAATATTTTCTCCTCCATTAAAATCTGTGACTAGATTTTTCAAGCTGTATTTGTAGAACTACTGACTGTGATTTTCTAAACATTAGTTTATTCTTCTCCTTATTTCCTTCTCTGTATTTTTAATTTTTTATCTTTCGTGGTTTGAACCTCAGCTGAGTGACAAAGTTCTGAGCCAATCGCTTCCTGCAATTTTGCATATACAGGGACAGCACAGAGGCGGGAAATTTAAGGTTTCTTTGTGCCTGCTTTCCCTACTTCTAATTCTTATCTCACAAAAAGTTAAAAGCTGCGAATCAAACCACTACATTATCTCCAGTCTTTAACTTAACTGACTTGTAAACTGTATGCAGCCTTGTATACTCCTTAATGAAAAATGCTGTGTTTAAAATCAATGTTGTAATGCTTCGTCCTCCACCTAAGTAAACTTGTCAATTTCTTAGACTCTAAAATTCTCATTTTATTAAGACTGCGTTCTGCATCAGCTGGAAAGTTTTGGTCTCACTTAAAATACCATCTTTAATTTCCTTCAACAGAAGGCCATTGCTGATAAAATCTCTATTTATCCCTCATTAATGATTTACATCATAATATTTTATTGCATATACATATGAAATATTTTTGGGGATTTCTCCTAGAGGAAAGATGCTTACTATTCAGGAAGTATATGGAGTCTGAAGTTTCGTAGGCAGCCCTATTCCCTGCGCTCAGTGAATACTTTAACATTGTTGCAAGCCACGAACAATTTTGGAAAGCTTGTTTTAGAAGCAGTACATGCATTATCTTGACCCCAAGTCATTTGCTTTTACCTTCTGCCAAAAAGTTAATATTTTGGACCTGTTTGTAAAAAACTAGGGAATAAATTCACTATCTGTGAAGCCTGGAGGTCTGGGTGAAAAAATAATAAATCAAATGCTAGCACATGACAAAACTAGGCACGCTTAAAGCTAAAAGTGTTGATGCTATGCTAACAGTAATTCTTAGGGAGAAAACTACTAGATCATAGAGTCGAAGAATATCCTGAGTTGGAAGAGACTCACAAGGATCATTGAGTCCAACTCCTGGACCTGTACAGGACACCCCAAGAGTCACATCATGTGCATGAGAGTATTGACCAAACATGTCTTGAACTCTGGCAGGCTGGTGCTGTGACCACTTCCCTGGGGAGCTGTCGCACGTGGACATGAAGGAACACACAGAGGCCAGTGTTAGGTGAAAGAGAAAATGAGCAGAAACTCTCGGTCAAAGGGCCTGCTTCTTTATTTTATACACTTTTAGAAAACCCCATGGATTGGAGAGTGAAATTACCACCCCTCAACCACATAGGTCAGAGGAGAAATCCATCAAATTTCTCCACCTTGGGAGAAAGAATGAAAACATCTCAGGCCGTTAGCATAACATGGCTTATGTTTACAGAAAGTGCGTGAGAATTCTAACTACAGAATTAAAAACACTGAAGAACTGTGAAAAGCAAGGCAACAGGGAGCCTGTTCCAGTGCCCAATCACCCTCTGGGTGGAGAACCTTTTCCTAATATCCAACCTAATTCATTCTCCTGACTCAGCTTAATGCCATTCCTTGAATCCTGTCCCTGGTTACCACAGAGAAGAGATCAGTGCCTGCCCCCCTCTTCCTCTTGTGAGGAAGTTGTAACTGCAATGAAGTCTTCCCTCAGTCTCCTCTTCTTTATGCTGAACAAACCAAACTGACTTCAGACTCTCCTCATACAACTTCTCCTCTAGAGCCTTCACTGTCTTGGTGAAGGAAGATGGAAGAAAAAAGAGAAAAGGAATGAAATCAGATCTTTTGGAATATGAATAAAGTACAGTATGGTATTCCTGAATGTTGCTTGAAAATTTCACAGTCAACAAAAAAATCCAATGAAGGTCTGTCTTCATGTACAGAAACAAAGCTCCTTAAAGACAGTAGGACAGCTAAGGGTAAGCACGTGTACAAGCAGTTTGCTGGGTGATTGCAATTTGACTTCTGAAGATCTTTCTAAGGCTGATTTTAAGACACAGCTTGAGAAAAGGAGATTTACTCCTTGCAACGAATGTTGGGTTTGGAGGGTGGGGAGGTGATTTTTATTTTTATTAAAATTATTAATATTATTACTACTACTACTGCTACTATTATTGTTATGAGGAGTTATGGAAGTTAACCATAGGTTTCACATCCCTGAGCCAGGGCCCATATAGTCATTCACTGAATCAACATGATACTCAAGTGTAAAGATGGTAAAAATGCTAGCATTCAAGGGCTGGCAACAATTTACATCCACTTTGCACAGATAGGAACAGAAAAAAGCAGTAGACATTTGAGTAATTTGTGTTTTGTAATATGTCTTGATTTATGACTTAATATTAAGAAGCTGCACTAGGAATTGGCAATTTTGTTAATGCAAGAAGAAAGACAATTAGTTTGAAAAAATATGAGTCCTTTAAAATTATTACAGAGTGGAAATTACATGTGCATTAGCAAAGATTAGCAGAAAATTCCTAAGAACAGGAATACTTTAAGTGCAACTTCAGAATAGGAAATAGGTATAGAAACATTTCCTGTGGGTGGCTGTGCTAAAATGAACTAAATTATCATTCTGTCTAAACTTTTTTGTATTCAGTAATTTGCCAGTATTGTTGCCAGCAATTTACTAAGTGCATGAAGGGGGAAGAACTAAAAAAGAAGATTTAATTAAGGAATTCCTTAGAAACACAACAAGCCTCAGACACCTCATACTTAAAACGTACAAGTTAATAGGAGACTCACAGCTACCAAATTCATAGTTATGTCCCACAGCTAATTGTTTAGCACAATTATGTCTCTGAACAGTGTTCTGTTACTAAGAGAGATCTTGGAAAAGTCAGGAAAAGCAGAAGGGCTTACTTGCCAAATAACAATTGCTCCAATCTTAAAAATAAGCCAACAAACAAACAAAACCAGTTTGAAAACACTTTCACTGCAAAAGTCCTTGTTCATTTTTCTGGGCATTTTTTTCTGGGACTGGAACAATGAGCTTGGGGGATTGAAGAAAAAAAAGAGATTGATGGTGAGGAAGATTTAAGCATCCCAGAAGAGGTTGAGCAGGAAGGTAGCTTCTTTAAAACACTCTTACTTTGTTTCTCAGACACTTGCAAGAAAAAATGTCATCAAAGAGATCCCCAAGAGCTGAGGCACTGCTAAAAAAGATTTTACCGAGCCCTCTGGAAATCATTTGTTTCAACATTCAAATCTCAGGTCTGTGTGTTGCTTACACTACTTTGCATGAATATTGAGATAACGAAAGATTATTATTAAAGTAGTGCTCAGAGTGCTAGGGAGATAAATCTCTCTTGTCTCTTTCCAAAAGCTCACTTTACACTGAGGGATGCACAAGCCTGCCATGGTTGCATCACACATGCTCCAATCTCAGACAGTCTCAGGCAGTGTCTTAGTCAATGTCATTAGCAAACAAAGTGTCATTTCAGCCACAGACAAAGGTTAAAGTAAATAAGGTGGGTTGGCCCTGTTAAGAATTGTCTCCAGTGGCCATTTAGGTTCAGCCTTTTTAATTTATAGCAGATAAATATTCTTCAGGATATGTGGAGACCTATAAAGACAACTACTATATGTAATTCAGCAGAACGACACTACCTTGCCCAACAGCATGTACTGTTGTCACTGAAATAAAAAATCTGCCTCTAGTATGGTGCTGTAAAGGCATTATTAAAGTCATAGCTGCAGTCTGATTGCCTTAAACAGTTGAGTAGTTCTTGATAATTATTTAACACAGATGAAGAGGCATGAAGAAAATTGTGACAAAAAATATAGAGACCCTTTTTAGTAGGAAATTCAAATTTCCATCAAAACACATACACACAAAAAAAATGCTCCCTGGGGTTTACGGAAGAATTCGTAGGAAGTAGTCTCAGTAAAACAAAAGTTTCAAGATAAAGACATTCATCTCAATATTTGGGCTATTTCAGAGAAAAAAAAAACCTCAAAAAAATCAGTGTTGTTGAGAAAAGCCAGGTTGTGATAGTTAAACTTCCCAGGATAACAGGAAGACCATGAGAAATAACTTGATGGATTACGCTAATACTCCATCTGGTATAGGGTTTGTTTTCTGACAGTGGCAAAAGCTTGACATTTTCTGCTATCCATCCTTCTCCTTCCCTAGGACGCACTGCCACTGAATTAAGGATATTGGAGGTCACATTCCTGCTTGTTTATTTAATACATATTATTTGAGATTTTAACCTGATGAAACCATCTGCTATCCTCAATCTCCTGTGGTGAAAAGTTCCCAAAGTTTACCACCCATTGTGTAAAGTACTTTTAAATATTTCAAACTGACTTCAGTACCATCCAGAGTCCCCAGGTGACTGTACTGTGGGAATTGGTGAACCATGGATCTGCATTCTGCTTACCATTACCTGCATGATTTGCTTGGTCATGCCTTCTCTCAGTCTTCTCTGCTCCAAATTCGTCCAAACTTTTTAATCTTTTTTTCCAACGCACCTTCTGTACACCTTGGATCATTTTCATGCTTTCTAGTACCTCTTACATCTCTCTTGAGATGCAGAGACCAGAACTGCACAGACTCAAGGTGCGACTGTACGACAGAGGGACCACAGCTTTGTTTTCCCAGTGCTCTCAATCTTCTGTAGCCTGTAATGGAGATATAGAATTTAATTTACTGTGATTTTGCCACACAATTAGAGGAAAGATTGTCATCTCGTCTCAAAAGCCACTGCTGAATTATCTTCTTAAATGAGTAACTAAAGTTTTTAATTTAAAAACAAAAAATGGCATATCCAAGGAAACCACACATCAGATTTAGAACAGTTCTCTGGGGTGCAAACTGTTTTTTCTCTTCATGATGCCTGAATAAATAGGTTTTGTACAAAGTGTGAGTATAAAGCAGATGAAATTTTAAAAATCTTCCTGAGCCTAGAGGCAGGCTGTGGCTTAGCTTTGTAGCCAATCACAGGTTCTGCTGGGAACAAGCAGGCTGGAACGATGGCCAAAGGCTGTTACACATACTCCTTACACAATGGCTTTCATACATGAAATCTTTCCTTGCCAGCTCAAAACATCTCTTACAGCACATTCACCCTCAAGTCAAATAAAGTCACAAGCCAATAGACAGTGATACTAATCTTTTGCCTGTAGGAGCTTGTTGCTTCTATGCTTTGTCAATGAGTGAACAAACACCCAGATAACTACCTCATTTTGAATGGAGAATCTAAAAAATAAAGAAAAAAAGGGAAAAAAAATAAAAGGGAACAAAAAGAGAGGTGGGGAGTGGGCGGTGGGAAGAAAGGGAACTGAACCTTTGATGTGATCATCACATTTTGGCAAACCTTCCTGGAAATGGGAGTGAAGAACCATCTCTCATCTCAGTACTGGCCTGGTGAAAATGCAAATGGTGTGCTCAAGCATAGACTGATTTTTTCACATTTCTTCTAGGCAAGCAGAAAGAGAAAAACAGACAAAATTAGGATTTACCTGATTCATTCCAGCCATAAAGGGAGAAAGGTGTGCTGCTGATTCCTTCTGATGTGGAGTAACATTGGGCCTTTCCCTCCTGGCTTTTCCAGAAGCATTTGTGCTTTCTCAAGGAACAACATGTGCTAGGATGGAGGGCAGAACGAGCAGGGTCACCCTGTCCCCACAGCCCCACTGCAAGACATAAGCCATCTGTGAAGCGTTTATCCATCTCCAAAAGTGTGGAAAAATTGAAAACATATTCATATAATGGCTACTATTTTCTTTTCTCATCCTTGTTATGTAGCTTATTTAAAAGGAAGGTGTATATCTGATTGATCTTACCGGAGCACAGATTACACAGATAAAATTGCTTGTTTCTAGGTCTGCCAACACTCTCTGCATGCTGATATTTTAATCTCTAATTTTCATAAAAGAAGGGTGTGCAGCATGCTTTCTCATCTCCCTCAGACTCAAATCCTCTCCTACACTGATGCTCTGCCTTCATGCACTCCCCCAAAATTAATATTTCTTTCAATACTAGCGTGAATCACTGTTGATGAATATAGCTAACAATGTTAAATTCACAGAAGGCAGAAGCAATGAGTTTTATTTTACTAGTGATCTAAGGACCTTGCTCATCAACCAGGGAAGAAAAGATGTAAAAGTAGTGCTGAGCATAACAAAGACAAAAGAAAAGGAGATTTGAGGAAATCCAAATATGAGTACTATCAACACATCCCATGATTTTAAAATGGTGAACAAAGGCATATTAATTTCTCAAAATTCTCTCCTCATTTTTTGCCACATATGTTGTACTGCTGCATTGTGCTAACCACCCATATGGCTCTGGTCACAGTAAAATTTCCTTACCAGCATCTTCAGTCCTATCAGAATGCATCTTCTCAAAAGATAATTTGATTTCAGTAATCTGTTCCATTCTATAATTGTATGTTTACTTACAGTAACTAGGGTGAATGAGGGTGATTTCTAACAAAATAATGATACTTGCATCTTTTGAATAACAATGAAATAAAAAAACCAGAAGTTTAGAATCCAGATAGTAATTAAAATCTAATTATGTGCTTGCCATATCTCTACACTAGATAGTTTTCTGACAGTATATAGTCTGTGATTAATAGGCGCATAAATAAGGAAATTACCCATTTTTTAAACCAAATCTTTTCCTTAGAATGTATGTATCTGTGGTGGTGCATTCTGCCCCCACTCCTTCTCGAGCTGCACGATGTTCTCAGAAATGCTCATTAGGCCTCGGCCTTGATGAGCAGCACCTGGGCTAAGCTCCTCCCGAGCTTATCAGAAATACTGTCTGCCCCCAGGAACTTATGCTGTCTAACAAGCTCCTGTTTTTAATGAACAGCCTTGGAAACTTATTTTTCCTGCCTGCATAACAACCCAAGCGGAACAATATTTTTGTTATTGATCTTTCAAAGAAAGTTACTGACCTATATTGTAGCCGTGATGGAAAACTACTGCAGCTAAAGGCAACTGTCTTATAACCCTATTGTATTGGGTTTTCATGGCTAGGTGGACCTCTGCATCCCCGTGGTCGTCCATTGGAGCAGGGCACAGCTGCCTCACCATGGTCTTCACCACAAGCTGCAGAGGAATTCCAGCTCTGGTGCCTGGAGCACCTCCTCCCCCTCCTTCTCCACTGGCCTTGGTGTCTGCAGAGTTATTCCTCTCACACATTCTCACCCTGCTCTTCTCTGGCCACAGTTACCTCTGTGCTACAACTTTTTTTTTTTCCTTCTTAAATATGTTATCACAGACGTGTTATCACCATTTCTGATTGGCCTGCGTTTGACCAGCGGCACGTCGGTCTGGGGCCTGCTGGCATTGGCTCTGCTGGACATGGAGGGAGCTTCTGGCAGCTTCTCACAGACACCACCCCTGTGGCCCCCCAGCTATTGAAACCTGGCCATGCAAACCCAATATACCCACAGACAGCAGTCCTGAGTGAGACCCTTTGAGTTCTCCTGGTCCACAGCAGGCTGCAACAAACTATATATATTCTATAGAATTGTTTGTTAAATTGTTACTGTTAACCCTTTAGGCCTAAACCGTTGGTCAGTTCCGAGGCTAACTTTGGCAAGGGGGTCCTCTCTGAACCTTGTTATTCAATAGGATGATCTCTCTTTTTTCCTTTTATCCTTACATTTTCCCATGCTTACCCCTTTCCATGCCCAGCATCCACATAGGTAATTTATGATTGATTTTAGTTTCAGTTTGATTGATTTTAGATTTTAGTTTGCTTTGTTCTTTGTGTGCTTTAACCATTTAGTAGACTGAACCTTACCAACCAGCTTTATATTAAACCTGCTTATGCCAATACCTTCACCGGTGATTCTTTAAGTGATCTTAAAACACTTATTTGAGGCAGTGTCCTACCATATGTGCTTCCAAAGAGATTTTCATTCAAATGTCATTCAATGAAGATCATTCAGAATGACAGGAAATACAAGATAGATCTAAACTCTGCACATTTATAAAATAGAAAAGAAAAAACCAAGAAAAAGATCACTGCTGAATATTTTTAAAGCACTTATTCAATGTTTGAGAAAACTATTTCTGCAACCTGCATCTGACATTTTTCTAGCCCCCTAGCGCTAATTTGGGGTAATCAGGTTCATTATGGGCCTCATCCCAAAATTGTCCTTTGGTTCCCTATCCTCAGGGCAGCTATCAGCTTCTCCAGAGAACTGCAGGAAGGAGAGCTGTGGGGTCACCTTGCTTTATTAATTCTGCTTTTTATATATGCTTACTCTTGGGTATTTTGTTTAGCATATATGTGCTCTCTTGAGTACTTTGTTATGGGTAGAAAAGACTCTGCCACTACTTTTTCAGACTCTTGGTAAGTAACTCTCTTGTGAATGAAACTAAGTAATGTAAATTTTGCTAACAAGAATTTCCATGCAATTGCGGTGGCTACTTGCCTTGTTTTCCATGCATGATTTCTACCTCACATTTTTTCTGAAGTTCTAGGGAAGCAACAGAATAAGTATTTCCACTTACAGATATGCTCCTTTTACATCCTTCAAAGTTTTAACGAGATGGACTAAAATGTGTTTACAGCCAAGATTGTAATTAGGAATTCATTTTCTAACTTATTTGTCAGATTTCATAGGTCTGAATTTCTTTCCCTTGAGGAAGGGAAAAAACCACACAAAACCAACAAAACACCAATAATTGTATTAATTTTAAGGTATTTAATAACATAGATAAGGATAACTGCTCAGTTAGTTCTTTAACATACAACTAAGATGGGGGTAGATGAAGAAATACGTTCACATATGTTTGTGCTCCCGAAAGATAGAAAATTTATATTATTTTAATACAGATCTAGGGAAATAATAGAAAGAATCTTTTGCCTTTGAGGATGAACCAGACATAGCTTCTGAGGATGTAGGCCTCCTGTCTTGGTTTGTTCCATATACATTAAGGAACAAGGAAAGACAAGGATAACAGGAAAGCATTCATATATCTAGAGGGTTATGATGTATGTATATACATTTTTTGAATGTTGCAAAGCTAGCGGTAGTTTGCAGATATGAGGAATGTGACTCTTGACACAGATTTTATTAGTAAGAAGACAGAATTTGAAGAAGGAGGGTTTTGGAGCCTTACAGAAATCCAGTGCAATGAAAATACGCATAAAGTACTGGCATGAAAGTCTGAAGGCAGAAACAGAATTCAGGCACCAAGGAGGCATTCAAATCTTGACACACTGGCAGATTGGATCAGTATGAAAGTTCACATGAGAACAAAACAGTAGCAACTAATCAAGAGGTGTACAATTGCCTTTAAGGTTAGAAGGAAAAACATGGCATTTTCTGTGAAGAGGAAGTACCTGAAACACAAAAGTGAATTAAAGGGAGAGGCATTTATCAACATATAATTTAGGAATTTAGACAAATAAGAATGCATACAGACAGGAAAAGAATTTATGGTGCAAGTTTTAGATTCCAATAATTAATTAATGGACAACTAGATTTAGAAGCTGCTTGTGACAAACAATATATTTAAGATCAAGAGACTGAAGCACACTCAGGACAGGGATTTCAAAGGCTTTTTGGACCAAGATGTACTGAGGTGCAATGTAGTGCAAAGAAGAATAACAATATCTGGATGGCAAAGTTCTGAAAGATTCGGAGGACCTCACCTGTGTGATTCTATGCGCATTTTAATCCAAGAAAAGTTTTTCATCCCCCTTCTCACTTGCAGTTTTAAATGATTCAGCATATGCAGACTGATTTTATAGCATTTAATTGCACTCTCCAGGGATGGGATACAGCAGAGAACACAAAGTTTTTTCTGCTCTGTTTTTTTTTCCTGTTGCTTCTGGCCCTTAGGAAGAAATGCGGACAAAGGGATCCCTAACCATAGGAACCATGCTGTAGGCTAGGTGTCAAAAATCCCTCCGCAGATTGGCAATTGTACTGTACCCGCACTCAGGGTTCGGCAAGGAAGTCTGACCCCTGATCCTGCTGAGAGCCATTGCACCATGAGATCTGTCCTCAACCCTGGCACCTGAGCAGTCTGCTGGTTTTGGCTCTATTTTCATTCCGTTTATTGTGGCAACAGGCATCACACTGGGGTAAGAAATTCATTCAGACACATTTGCATCCGTGATGGATTCCTTAATAAAAGGTTGAACTAAAAACCTAATTTTTACTATTTAAAAAAATAATTTAATTTAATTTAATTTTATAAAACATACACTCCTCTTTGTTACCTGTTTCAAAACACACCAGAAGCCAGCACCATCCCTCTGTCATTTCTCAACTCAGTACTGTTGTAGCCTTGCAGTTGTATCCCAGCAGCACAAACAAGTATCCCTTTGGGTGCCATCTGAGGAAGATGCAGGTTGTTCTTGCCCTAAGAAACCAGAAAGACTTCCACCTTTAAATCCAGATCACAGGAAAGTTAGCTGTAGAGACTGAGTCAGCATTGGTGTGTTGTCTCAAAGTTGCAGCTTTCATATACAGGTACTGGCATCAGGAAACCACTGATTTAGGAAGAATCAGGTTTGACATATTTTTTTAGAGCAAAACTTTTGACTTTATATTCACAGACCAATAACTGAAAATAATGCCTGGACAGATGTTAAGGACTCCGTTCAAACAAGACACTGAAATTTAAGGACAAGAGCAGCCGCAGCCACCGTAAAGAATTTCTCCCAGCACTCTCAAAGATCAATGTTGAAATACAGAAAACTATTATTTGTCCAGAAGTCTGTCTTATTTTATTTAATTTACTACCATGCCTTCCCCAGGGCTCCCAATGCCTGTTTTCCTCCTACTGCTTTTAAAGAGACAACACACATCTCTGTAGATGTTCTTGTACAACCACCTCTGTCACTGTTGAAGTATTACATTTTCAGAGGCTCTACACCACAGCCCTGATTTGGGAGGACATCTGATTTTCAGTTCAGTTTTTGCAATCATTCTTTATATAGTCACTTGCCCCAGTTTACATTTTGATTAAAAACTTTCTCAGCTTGAATCAGGAGATTGCTAAATTGCCCTGAACTGGCTAAGCAGGGGATAAGCCTGCATAACCAGGACTGTTGTTCACTTAGACCAATTCAAAATCAATTTAGGCAGATAACTCAAAATTTCCAATGAAGAACAGGACAGATAAGGTTACATACTAATCATCCTAATATAAGGCTAAATTTTTAGGAGGTTGTTAAATGCCTTATTTTATCAAAGTAGAGACGAAAAGATTATTATATTAGCTTCCTTGAAAGAATGGAAATGTATAATTCCCTAATTAACCCTTCGCAAGTTTTTTACGTGCATCAGACCTGAGAAACGCTTGGCTTGCCACACGTATATGATATGATCTATATCATATACGTGTACTATCTATGGAAATGATGCTGTAGTGGTTATGAAGAAAAAAAAATGGGGTTCTTGAAAGTACAGGTGACAAAAGATATGGGAAGAGATGTTAGGGATTTATACAGCTGAGGGGAAAACACAAGTTCCTGAGTTGAATAGAGTCTATTATGGAGAGTGTATAACAGCAAACTGTAATCAGTAAAAACAACTGGAGCAACTACAAAATTCAGCTCTGAGTAATGCATATATTTGTGTCATCTGTTAGTATCCTAATATATCAACATATTTCTAATTGCATGTTTGATTTCTCAATTTAAAGAAGAAGAAAAAGGAAGAGAAAAAGACTTCCTTGTATAAAGGCAAATTGTGTAATCTTCCTGCCACTTAAGATTCAAGTACTAGATAGCAGGCACTCGTGGTCCTCCACCTTTAATATGAAGTAGTGTGAATAAGGAAATTGGCTGATGTCATTCTGTGTAGATCAGATTATTTCAGAACAAGAACATCTGGGTTTTTTCCAGTTTACATGATATCACTATGAATATGACATGAATACAGCTTATAGCACTTACATGTTTTTATATAACTGTAAAATCGTTTATTAAGGAAGGAAAACTCTAGTTCTTGAGATAAACAGGAAAAATCTGTTTTACTGTAAGTAACAAGACTTTGATTTTTTTTTAATTAAAAAAATAAAACATGGATATAAGTCGTTCTCATTGCCTACAATCTAAAGAGAACTTGTGAGAAGAACATTCTATTACCTATTTATTTAAATTTGTTTCCCAAACACTGGAGGAGTGATATTTCACCATCTGTCACTGAGCAGCTCATATCAAAGCCTCGTTCATCATCCTTAGCCTGTTACATTGCAAGAATTTACAGCCCAACAGTTAAACAGCATCAGAGGCAACCAGAATTCCTTTAAAAACTCTGGAAAAATTTCACATATCTTCTGTAACTCACACTTTTCATAGAAAGCCCTTTGATTAAATGTGATGTTGCTGTTTAAGAGATGATCCAAATTTTGGCCAGCAGATGATTTCCAGTGATTCCACTGGGTTTTCAGCTGGTGGCTGCTAGGAGACCCTCCACAGCTGAATTCCACCAGAGGATTGCATACAGCTTTCACAAAAGTTTCTTTGCCCATTCAACACCCTTCAACTACTTCATGAAAAATACCTAACACTGTCATCTGCAACACACCAGAAATCGATACATGTCAGACTGCCCAAAACTGCCTTTTGTTCACAAAGTGCAAGCTTGACTCCACAGCACTTTGCTTTGCTGCCAGCTGTGTGGGTGCAGATACTTTGGATGGACTCCAAGCAAAAGGCTAAAAGCAGCAACGTGCTTTCAGTGACTGAGTAGGAAAACACAACAGCCACAGGCCCATCCTTGCTTTCTTTTATCAGGTATCAGTGGGTATGGCACCTTCTCAGACCAACAACACCTTTTGCAAGGGATCTTTTGCATCATGCTTTGTGTGACAATTTTTTCGTATTTGCAGCACATATTTCAATGCAATATATGAATCTGCAATCACTGTGAGGTACAAGACATATTTTGAAAAATACCATTTTGACAATACATTTTTCTTGGCAGTACACACGATATATTTAACTTATCTCTGTAGGTGAGTAATAATAAACACAAGATAATATTTTTATGATTTTGATTACCTGCTGTTTTTTATGTTATCCTAATATACCAGTTTACCTGAAAGTTGAGAATTTGAGGTATTGGACTTTTATGAAAAGTAACAGCTTCAGTATATCATGAACCTGATTTTTCAATTTGAAATGTGATCTGAGTGAGAACTGGGGCGATCTTCATCTTGTACCTGAGATGATCCCCACTGAATTCTGCAGAACTGTAGTCAGTCTGTCAGTGTAGGACACAGCATTTCAGTGAACCTCTAAGAACAGGGATTATAGTCCAGGCAAAGCCAGCTTATGGTATTGACGTGTGTATTCTTCCAGACTGAGAGGTAAAAATGACAGGGGGATCACCTGGGAGTTCCTTGTTTAAGGTGTTAAGGTGTATAAAGTTTTACTCGTGTTAAAATTACCAGTGAGAAAGGATAGGCACCAAAATAACTTTGCAAATCTGGACCACAGTGTCTTTTAGCAGTGCTGTTTGAAATGGATAGAAAGGAGTGGAAAAGACCACAACAAGAAGCACAGTCTCAGGTGGTTTAAATGATCAGTACTTAGCTACTATCAGTTCACTTACACTGAAAGAAAATCTGATTCTTTGAACATGAACTGAGTCTTTCATTAAACAGAGTAATAAAGAAAGAACCACTGAATGGGGGTAAGAAAAACCCCCAATATATCTTGTTGACAGGTAGCACACACTTCATTATAAAAAAAGAAGTCTTATAGTTTGGTTGCCCTCATGAACTGTTTCCAAAACAAATATATATAATTATATAGATAAATACATACACTAAAAAGCTGTCATTTTTGAGAAGTATGACTCTTTAACCTGTTGTATTCAGTATAAGATGCTTAAACTTTTAAAAATACTTCTCAAAGAAACCTAAAAAGATTTTTTTTATCTTTGGAAAGCTTCAAATGGCTTCAAAAAGCTGGTGAAACAATAAACTATTATTTATCACTCAACTTACTCAGCATCTTAAGAAAACAGTAGAAATTATATTGGATCAGCAAGCAGTCAATACATCTGTGAAAATTAAAACCCCCTCCAACATAACCATCACACAATCCGATTCCATTGTTTCTGCTTTTCCATACAAAAATAACAGCCTCAATTCTACCACAAAATTGAAAGTATGTTTTCTGCTTTTTCAAATGTAATGAATTTAAATAACCATTTTTTTAGCCTGAGTTAACACCTAAAAACCTATTTCAATGAGGGCCCTATGATTAAATTGTAAATGAGTGGTTGAACAGTCCACAGCACTTGTCTGGGAAAGGGTGATCTTCAGTAATTACTTTTTTATTCCCTACAAGACCATATGTGTAGAACTGTCGGTCTAGAGGGAATGTAACATTCTGCAGACTTCACCAATTTTAAAATGAGCTAAGTTATAATAGATAATTCAGTAGGCACGCTGTAGAAGTGAGATTTGCTCTGCAAATTGTTTTGTGAATTGATTTTCTTTTTGGTCATAACACTTTCATAAACAATGATGTGCTAATATCACAGAAATCTTTCATCCACCGTCCCTTATACTAGCATTGCCCTGGTTTTATGAGGAAGTTGTAGATTTTCTCACAGAGACAATAGGGACTTGATTTAAAAGCTACTTAATTCAACAAGATTATAAACAGAGCTCACAGTTGGGATTACACCAGTAACTCAATGTCCTGCATTGGGATAGGGACATTATGATTTTGAGATACATTTACATATATATATATGTATGTATGTATGTATGTATGTATATGCACACATTTATATATAAAATAATGATAAACAACCATGTAAATAAGAAAGTTCTTAGACTTTCTTTAGTGTTTATTTAACAGTCATATATCCCAACAAGCTAGATCAATATGTGTTTTGAAAAAGACTGAGTTCTTCACCTTTGTTGGATTGACTGTCCTTTTAATGTGAGATGAAATTCCATCCTAACTTAACAAGAAATGTGAGCTAAAACTCGGCTCAAAAATTAGGTATGTATCAAGCTGATAGACAGTCATAGATAACTCCCACAAGAATTGCAGTTTGATGGCATAAGTAACTCTAAATTTTTGTTAGTAAACCTGAGAACTGTCCTGAAAAAAATATTATGGTTCATCTCTAACTTTTATGTTTTTGACTATCGCTTGTGTTCAGCTGTTCCTCTATATCTAAAATATATATCAACTTTGAATAGGTGAGTGAAACTCACCCATAGTCATATAAAAGAAAAAGAAGTTATTTATGTCCCTCTTGAAGTCCGCTCTATGGGCAAGGATATTATTTTTGCTTTGTGTTGCAGGCTCAGGCACAACAACCTTCTCAGCTTCACTAATTAATCTTGCCCCAGCTGCTGACTGCACAGGTGATGAGACTCTCTACTTGTCACCTAGGAAATACAGTTTCTGTAATAGGGAAAGGTTTCTGTCTGTGAGAGACTTAAAACCTCTATTAAAAGGTTTAAAAAAGTTCTAGAGACCTTGCCCATACAATTGAAGAATATTGTAACTTTGCAGTTCTGAAGTATAAACTACTAAAACTTTTTTGGTTTGGGTGAAGTTGTTGTTGATGTTGTTCTGGGGGTTTGTTTCTGTTTTTTTTTTTTCCCATTTCAAACCAAAGTAACACCAGTTGCTTGATAAATCATTTTTTTTTTTACACATGCCTGAAGATCATTTACCTGCAGCATTTGAACAGCCAGTTTGCAAATGGTCCAGATTCCTAGAAAAAGAAAACTGCTTTCTTGTTAACTAATTAAAATGCTTGCATTACTAGATATTTGTTATTTTTCCCATAGCAAGTAGAGGAAATTCTCTACTTGGGGGAATACTATAACAATTATTTGCTACTGTTATGGTGAAAAGAGAGAACATGCGAAGATTCACACTCAGCCAGCTGAGTTGATGGTGAAGGTGAAATAAGCCTTTGTGACATTTTGCCAGTATTGATAGGCTGTTTTCATTTATTTTCCACCTACCCTGTTCATTAGGAATTGATTTCCAGCAACCACTACTTGAGAAAGGAGTCTGGATTGCCCACAGTTAGAGCGAGCAGCATTGCTGGTGTTTATTACAGGCAGACCGTGAGGTCAGCATGTTTACTCCCTCAGCCACTCACTTTGATCAGAGACGGTAACACTGTCTGACTGAACCTCTGAAGACCTGTCAGTGACAGGGCTGCTGCTGGCTGCTGACAGCTGTTTTTGACACTGACCATAGCTGCAACGCTCAAATGCATGCTTCCTCCTCCCAGTTCTAGCTGTCTCCCCTCCTACCTCCCATGACATTTCCCATGTTCGCTCCTAATTGCTGCCTTTTTGTTTCTACCACACTGGGGCGGGGGGCTGAGAGTTCTGTAATATCACCAGTGACTGCCTGACCTTGGCTTTTTGCTTCAGCACTGCTTGGCAACTTCATTTTTGCTAGCTGAACTCCTGCATGCTCAGTCAGAGCCAAACCAGAAGAAAAAGGGAGCAGTTATTCACAGTTAGATTTGGAAGTCTGGGAATTTGAAAACAGCTTTTTCGAGGACAATTTGGATAATTTGAGGATAATTGGGGAAACTTAGTTGGAACCAGAGGAAGAAGTCCAAGATAGCCAAGAGCAGCTCTACGAGTGATCTGAATGAGTCTACTGTGTAGAAGACCTGAAAATTGCTTGGATGTCTATGAAGACGTCATGCTGCTGCCTATGCCAACAGATTCAACAGGGTATGGGCTGTTCTGCCCTGAAGAAAAGGACAGAACACAGCTGTGCTCCTGCAGCTGAGCTCTTTATCCTCTCCTGCCACAGCCCCGAGGACAAGGTGTCCTTAAATACTCAGCTGGCTGGGAGAAATACCTGTGTCAGACTTGTGCCCCAGACAATTCCTTGGCATGACCAAAACTGTGCCAGGGCTCATGTCTATTGGATGCAGAATCAACAGTCTCATATCAAGACCTGAGCCTATGTCCTGTCCATATTTAGCATATTAATATGTATGTAGTCAGTAATTCAGCCATAGGGTCCTTGACACTGTGATGTTGGAGTAAGAATTGGTAATTTCTTTGGATACTTAAGGTTGGACAAGTGTCAATTTTTTTTTGTTGTTGTTCTGTTCTTATGCCACAGGACAGACTCTATACCTGAACCTGGCAAATTAGCTCTCAGAAATAAGACCCTGTCATCACTTCTGAAAGGTATAGAAAGTATAATCTCAAGATTTCCTTCCATATCATAATTCCTAAACTATTAACCATTCTTGTTGCCTTCCTTGTTTAACTGGTATAAATCCTTCTCAAGTTGCAGCACCAAAAATTGTCTGCAACACTCTAGCTGAAGTCTTAACAAGTCCGAGTAGAGAAGAATTATTACCATGGTTTTTTATATACTACTTTCCTATTTATGCACTCAAGTAGATTTCTTGCCTTTCTTGATGCCTAAAGAGGCCAACCTGGAAACAAAGACTAGACAGGGGTAAGGGAATAAAGGTGGCTATTTATTCGAAAGGTCTTCAGAGGTACACCCTGGGCAGGCCAAAGGCTACACCCAAGATGGATGACGAGTCACGAGTTCTTCACACTGTAATAGGTTTGGTCCATTTGCATATCAGCATAAATTCTCCAGTTAAACTTTAGCTAATGATGTAATTTCCCTCAGTTTGCCCCCACCTTCTCAAGATGCTGGTTTACACATTTTGGGCCCAGGATGGTCTGGGTGTCCTTGAAGAGCAAGCCTGGAGAGGCTTTGTTATGTCTATCTTAGCATGAGAGAACAGCAGCTAACAGGCTGCAAGGCACTTCAGAGTTACACACTAGGAACACAGAACTTTGAAAAATGTAAAAGCTAAAACCTAAGGCATCATTCTCACAAGTGTAACAATATTGATTCCTATTTCGCCTCCTATTCAGTCCTTTAGATCTTTTCCTGCAGAGCTGACACCCCACCAGTTAATCCCTGATCTGTTTTCTGCCTGGCATATTATTTTTTTCCAGGTGAGGGGTCTCCCTCTTGACCATATTTAGTAGTATATAGTTTTTTTCAAACCAAGTTATCAACATAATTTTGAATTCTATTTTTTTTTTTAATCCAGAGAAGTTCTAAAAAATGCATCCAAGAAGGCATTATCAATGAATCATTGTTGAAATCAGGAGATACTGAGCGTGGAATTACATGAAAGTTTGAGTTTGTTAAATGTTTACCATTGTTAATACAGATAATAAAAACCAGGTGATAGAAGCAACACTTTTGAGCTGATCCTACCCAAATATTCACACACAACACATTTTCTTAATCGCTTACAATAACATCACATGCAGTTCTCCTGTCCATGAGCCCTCATAATCTGCTTTAAGTTGAAATTAGATCTGTTCAATTTGGTTTGTGCACTAATACACGTTGTCTTTTATCCATTTCCCTATTCTTCTTTCCAGTGTTTCTAAATGGTCAGTTTGATTATTTGTTCCAGAACCTTTGGGGGGCATTAAAATTAAACTTATTTATATGTGTAATTCCCTAGTTTCTCCTTTGCTTGTGCTGTTTACCTTGTGGGCAGAATGATACCAGATAAACAAATGTATTTTCTGCTCCAGAATAAGACTGATCAATTGAAAAGCTCATCAAGTATAAGAATTAACTAAATTTAAAGAAAATCTAATGAGTGAACCATCTAACCCTGTCCAGTTGGGATTAGCTTTAAACACAGGCAACAGCTGAAGTAAAAACAAACAAGAGGGGTGGGTTTTTCTTTGTCTTCAAAATGTTCCCAAAAATGAAACAGAAATCAAACTGTGCCTTCTGCTTGTGACTGACATAGAGGATTTACAAGACAATTATGTTGTAAACCAAAATCCAGTTTCCTTTGGCAAAAGCAATAATTCAAACTATCCTGAGAAATTAACCGAATTTCTGGACTCCAGTTTAAAGCACTGAAATAACGTGAAATAAACAGTCACAAGATGCAGAACCAGGAATTAAAAATTGTGACAGATTTTCCAGCCACACAGGAGAATAGACTGAAGGCCCAGGCATTTTAGAAGAATTGACAACACTAAATTTGAAGGGTTACACAAAAACAAAAGCGAGCAGAACCTGTAGGAAGAGGATCTCAGCCTGTTACTCTAGGAGGAGAATTAAATGTGCTACTTAGAAGATAACAATGTTCTTAATGAAAAGCACGAGTTTAAGATTCTATGGAGGAAACAGCAATAAACCTGACAGGATAATACCCCACTGGCTTACAAAGTGTGCCCAAAGGAGCACTGACCAAGCTAACTGAAATTAAGGCAGCCATTAAACACCTTTTTTTCAGTCTTATGTATTACTCCCAGATAAACAGAGCTCATATCAATGGTGTTACTTGCAAATTAAAGGTCTGGGGTTGTGTTGAACTGCTTTTTTTTTTAAATTCTGCTGCTGATCCCTATTTATTTTGGATTCCAGGAAAGGCAAATCTCCAGGGCTAGATGGGTATCAGATCCATTACATTAAGGCAGTTAAAAGGCAATTGCTCTGTTTCTTTCTTTTAAAAAATAAATGAAAAAATATAACACTTACTATTAAACCCACTTTATGACATTTTCATATTTTATATAAAAAAATCTGACCTGCTGATGAGAGTTATCTGTAGTATATCTTGTAGTGACAGACAAATATCACAAAGGTAACATGTCCAGTTCTTCAGGAATTCCCTGTGCCTAAATTCATTATAAAAGTAGTTTTAATTTAAAAAACCTAGATTAAATAGAGAAGTATTGCCTAATACAAAAACAAGCTAGAATGGGAAAAGAACAATTCTAAATTTTAAAAAATCAGAACCATTCTATATTTAAAATTAATTTTAAATAAAACCGAGTTGGGATTATGCTCTGGCCATTGCAAATACTGTGTATTTTCCCTACGTGAGCAAGGCCCTGGCTGCAGTGGAGAAGTGGCATCACCTGTGGCTCACTCCTGCACCTAACCTGCTCTCAATGACTAAGCTTGAGAAAGAGTCAGGCAGCTGCTTTCAGAAACCCTGTATGTTCACCTGCTTGGCCAAGAGCTGAATCTTGAAGTAGCCTTCTCTCTTCACCTTGCAGGATTTTGTATCCCTTTACCAGAGAGCCAAGAGAAGTGTGAAATGTAGAGAACAGGAGAGAAGGTATGATTAGTTCTTCAAGATTCTTTTTCGTCCTGATCAAAATCACTCCAGCATTTTCAAGGCTGAGATTCAGTGTTCAATAGTTTCTTTTTCACTCCCATTTAAGAGAGAAGAAGAAACAACCTACCACGTATTTCACTGGTGGCGTGTATGGCTTTGTAATACATTTCCACTAAGGGTCTCAAAGCATGAGAACAGAAGAGACCTCTGTGGAAACTCCAAGATGAAGGATTCTGAAAGATGCAGAACCTCATTTCTGCAAGGAATTTTTGCTGTCATCTGTATCAGTTTCAAGGAATGAGGACCTTGTAAAACCTGAGAGGGAGCAGAGAGAGTGGAAAGAAGTGGGCAAGTAGCTACAAGTGTGCTGCTGGCACCCATACAGGCTGGAGTAGATTTGCTTGTTAAAATGCTGGGAGTGCACAGTGGTGTATGGACAACATTAATCCCAGAACCAGCACCATGTAAGAAAATTCTCTCCTGGAAATATGGAAGATTAAATTAGTATTTTCAAGTTGTACCACAGTGCAGATTTTGGGTTTCTGGTAAGACTTCAGGACACTCTGCCTTGATTTATCTGGATTATTTTACTCATTTTGCTCAGAAAAGGAACCAGAATGCTCCTACCTCATCCAGGGGTATTGGGTCTGGCGGAGATTGACATCATTTTCCCCTCAGCAGCCCCTACAGCGCTGTGCTCTGCAATGGCAGCTACAAAGGTGTTGGTAATACTCCTGTGTTTCAGCTGCTGCTGAGCAGTGCTGGCACAGCACCAGCAATGTCTCTCCAACATTCCAGCTCCATCAAGGGGCTGGGAGTTGGTGAGATCCTGGGAGGGGACACAACTAGGACAGCTGACCTGAACTGACCAAAGGGGTACTCCATACCCTATGACGTCATCTTGGATATAAAAGCTAAGGAAAGGAGGAGGAAGGGGGGCATTCATTACTCAGAATGTTTGCCTTCCACTATACGTATTGAAGACCTGTTTCCTGGGAAGTAACCAGATGTTACTTGCTGATGGGAAGTAGAGAATTGAATCTTTGGTGTTTTTCCTTTGCTTGTGTGCATGCAGCATTTTGCTTTTGCTTCAGTAAACTGCCTTATCTCAACCTACAAGTTGTTCTCCATCTGATTTTCTCTCCCTGTCCAACTGAGAAGAGGGACTAATGGAGCAGCTTGGTGGGTACCTGGTGTCCAGCCAAGGTTAACCTACCACACCAGGAGATGGTCCTTTTTCTCAAACATCCACAGCTGAGAATACACCTAAAATGCACCAGATAAAAATTTTGGCAGCTCTCATTTCTTGCTACCCTAAAACACGTTTCCTCCAAGTCCAGGGCAAATACCAAACATGCAGCACAGATGAGAAAGCCAAAGTTCTCTTCTTGCTACACCCCATCATGGGAATCTGACCATAACTCAGAACCAGGAGGTGGAGATCACTCTTGCTGAAACTACCTGCTTCCTAGACCCTACTGATGTTCATTAAATGAGAAGGCTAATCTGCTCAGCAGATCTCGGAATACTATTTCCTTAAAAACAGAACTGAACAGAGACAGATGATTAAAATAGTATCCTATGTAGGTTTCTGTAGGGAGAATTATTTATATATAAAATCATTATTTTTGCACTTTTTTGGAAGTGGATTTCCTGCTCTGACAATGAAATGCAAATGGACTTCTGTATATACCTTATAGTTTTGAAATGTGTTAGTATAATAGCTTTGGCTCATGCACTTTAAATCTGTATATAGATTGAATCAAGCTCCTATCTTAAGATATTTTGTTAAAAAAAACTGAAGCAAATATTCCTTTTCTAAAGCACTAAATTGGTATTTTAAAAAAAGATGGTTCCAAATTAAAGAAGTGGTTTTTTAGCCTATTAAAAATCACACCCTTAATTGACTAAGAAGGCAGCATTTTAAAAATATATCATCAGATAGCTCGAGTATGATCACTGAAATTTTATAGGTGTACCTATAGTCAGAATTTTGTTTCTCATTCACCTGTCTGCCATGCACGTGTTTTGCATTTCTGTTAGCCTGGATAACAAGTATAGACTTCTGAGTTTCATATTCTCATTCATTTGATTTAGTCCAAAACTTTTGTGCTTGCATTGCAAGACAATTTTCCTCTTAATTCTCTTTCCAAAAGAATGTCTAAAAAAAGAAAATACTTCTGTTGTTCTACTCCATTAAAGGCTAAATTTATGCAAATTGTTATCCAAAACTGACCTTATGTTTCCATTCAAGATTTAAACATGTTTTTAGGGTTGTTTATATTTATGATTCACTTGCTGTCTTAACTGTACATCTTAGACATCTCCAGGTTGTAAAGCTTGCTTCAACATTGAGATTAATAGAAAGGTTAGCACAGTTTTATTAACTGGTGATTTCCTGGGGGGAAAAAAACAACAAACCCCACTGTATAAACAGTGTTGTAATGCCTATCGGTGGCAATTAATAGGGACTTCAGCATTTTTTAAGTCCTATTGGAACAATCATTGAGAGAAAATCAGGGGGACGTGAGTATCTTCCAGTCAGTTTTCCCCACTGGCGTTAACTGCTGTTAAGTAGAACATACATGATTTGTTTCATTTTCATTTGACCACCTTTAAGGGTATGTTGGCTTCACATAGCCCACATCCCACTATGGGTTTTAAGCCAAATTAATTTTGTCTGAATTTCACAAAAATTCCATCCAAACTACCACCAACAACCACCCTCTCTGACACCCTTCTTCCTTTTTTTTCCCAGGGGAATCCTCTTCCAGGTGCTTGTCTCACCCATCTTTATGCAGTGTTCTTTCCACTTTGTGGCGTTGCACTCATGCTCTCTTCTTTCCCCTCCCAATTACCCAGCCCCTACAGGTGTTAGCTACCAGTGTCTGGGGTTGGCAAGGAGCTGAGCTGGGTGTATTTGTGTTGTCTGCAGCAAAGATGAAAAGAAGCTCATCCTTTTGGCTTCCAAATTACTCTTTCTTTTCTTGTTCTTTCAAACCAGTTTTTTTCAAATAAGATAAGTTGCTGGCAGATTCCTTTACTCTCCATTTGGCTATTAGTTGGCACATACTTATTTTAGTAGATGAGTTTTGTTGTGAACGCTAAAACTGGGAAGATTCAGACTCAGCCAGATCTGGTGTGAAACTCTGTTCCATAAAAATCCTGTTGGGTTTTATTTCCCTTCCCCAAATATTTTCCTCTCATCTATTAGCAGGATAGAAGCTGGACTCCATCAGACCCTGTTGCAGTGATGAATAGGAAACAATGATGGGAAGACAGGAAGAGAAATAATTCTCCACAGAGATCATAATAAAGAGTTTGACTGGCTTGAAACTCTGATTGGCAGTCAAGGCAGATGCCAAGCATATGTACCACAAATTCATGATGGTAATCATCAGCCTAAATTTGCTGGGAGAAGGCTCCATATTGTGCAGCAGATACAACTGGTATCCATCCCTGGACTAGCTGTAAGTCAAACAGTTCCAGATCATTTCTTGTGGGAAAACATAAATACTTGAAAACTCAAGACAAATAAATGGAATTTACTGGATGAAAAGGCACAAGAAATGTAATTTTACAGAAATGAGCACAGAAATGGTACAAAAACTGAATACAATTTCCTCTCATTCTGAAGTTTCAGAGTGAACTGAAATATAACAACCAATGTCTTCACTCTTGTGTCCAGTGACAGGATTTGAGGAAATGACATGAAGCTGAGTGAGGGGAGGTTTAGGTCAGATATCAGGAAAAGGTTCTTCACCCAGAGGGTGGTTGGGCACTGGAACAGGCTCCCCAGGGAAGTGGTCACAGCACCAGCCTGACAGAGTTAAAGTGTTTGGACAACACGCTTAGGTACATGGTGTGACTCTTGGAGTGTCCCATGCAGGGCCAGGAGCTGGGCTCTATGATCCTTGTGGGTCCCTCCCAACTAAACATATTCCTTGATTCTATGATTTTATACCTTCTCTACATTTTTAGGCAGAGGTTGCAAGCAGCCATGGAGTCTGTTTTTCCTCACGAATGCCATTGCTAAGCGAACCTGGGGTTTTCACATGTTTGTGATGGCACTAAGATGTTGTGATGTACTGCTATCTTGTTATAGCAGACAAGCCTCTAAAGGACATACCCCTGTTGGAAATGAAGCTTTGCCATTTGGTCTTAAGATTCATCTAGGAATGTAATGAAACACAGTGGTCATCACTTTTGTGGCTTTTTATAGCTGATTAAGGTGGAACAAGCAAATGAATACTACATTTTTTGTGTGTTTTAAAACTAATTAATAATACTCTAAGTAAAAATATCATCAGGGAATAGAGAAATCAGAGAAAAGGAAACACTAATTCTGTAGAGAAATGACTAATTTAATTCTCTTGGTGCAGGAAAAATAAATGAAAAGTACTCGGGTATAAGTTAGATTTGTACTATCCTGTAATTTCTGAATATTAAAATATTTGAATGTTCAAATATATGAAATTTTGTTTAGCTTTTATCAGGCTGCTATGTACTTGGAGCAAAGCTGTTCTGTCATCTCAAGGAAAAAAGTAGTTTTCTAAAAATATTTATTTCATTCTCTGAGTAATTTTCCTTTTGTGTGTATGTGTGTATTAAAAAAAATCCTTTTCTCTTGTCAGACACTTAGGCTTTGAAATATGATATTAGAAGCATCAATATTAACTTCTCTCCTAATTCTCCTGTACAAGGAGAGAAAGGCAAGTCTACTGTTCTCTTTTCAGATTTCTGATTTTTAATGATGCATTGGATCACCTTCTGTTTTACTAAAACTTTTATTTTATCATACAAGAAGCTGTAGCAACTCCTTTTGGTTCAGTACAGTACCTACAGAAATACAAGGTTTGCAAGGGAGAATTAGGTTTCTTGGAGGGCCATGTGGGATTGTAGAAGCACATACACAGAAGCCAACGAGCTGGCTGCAGAATCAGGTGGTGCTAGTCCATGGGAAACTGGAGAAGAACAGAGACTCACGGATTTTTCCTCCAAAATGTACTATGTTTCTCATGTTAGACTGGATAGAAATATACCTCTCTTACAATCACAAACTCCTTCTTGGACTGAAGTGTCTGAGCCAGTCTTAATTATTTTTTATCCCAGAAAAAGAAGAAAGAATAGTGGCTGTTGACCTCCTTTCCTTAAGCACAAGTTTAGAGTTTCATTAAGTAGACAAAGATTGAGAATGTTTCAAAAACACAATGACCTTCATATTAACCTGGGATACTTAGATACACATCCCTTCTTCAGTGAACATAGAAATATATCAACAAAAAAGTAGAAATAGGAGACATGAAATCTATCCATTCCACAACTTCTCAGCAAGGGAAACTCTCTGAGGTAAGAGTGAGATTTTCAAAAATGCCCTGCACTGACTTGGAAAAAACCCAATAAATATCACATGAAGCAACACAAAAAGAGTAGAGTCATTGACTTTTCTGAAAGTCCCCTGTCTTCAGCAAATTTCAGAGCCCTGGTTTTGCTAACACTCTTAATTTCTGTGCTAACAATCACACTTGGAAGATAAATAAAAATGCCTTCTTTTTTTTATGCTATGTGTACATATTTAAATATGCTCTTTCTTCCAGTTCTCATGTAACTGGAAGTCTGACTCAGGAAGCTCTCATCACATTAAACATTAAAAATTATTACTTTCCCAATGACCATTACTGTGAGAATATATATCATTAATTGTGAAAATGCATCTGCCTTCTGGGTCCTGAACTGTCTTGCTTATCAGTGTTGCCACAAAGGGATGAAAGTAAAGATCCTCATAGGAACATAGTGGACCAGGTTTTGGAATTATAGAGTAGAAAATCCAATAAAAATCAAAGAAGCTGACAACACCGGGAATATAAATTAGAGAGATTAATTCAGTTATGAGCCTGCAGGTCACTATGGATCTCCTTCTAGTAAAGTAAATAAACAGTATTTACTGTTGTTTTTTTAATTGAGAGGGAGATCAGCAATCTGTAAGAGGTTAAAAGGTAAAAATTATCATGATAAGGGGCTAGAAATTCCTATGTTTCCTGCATTCAAGTCTTTTAGCCTTCTGTTTGTGGGATGAAGGGGTGAAAAATAAATCAACGCATGTTTTGTTATCATATTGAAATCAGCAAATAAGTTCTTCCCAAAAACGGATTGATAAACCCTGGGAAAGCAGTCTGCGGGACAGAAGACATGCTGCCTCCAACAGCTCTGTGAAATGTCATGGGATTCAGTACAAATAAGATGAATAAATCTAATCCACAAGTTGGAGCCAGATGGAGCCAGTTCAGGCTGCACAAAGGGGGCTCTATGATGCACTGACTACCTATACTGACTATAGGCCAAACCATTCCATTTTTAAAAGCAACACATGAGAACAAAAAAAGACATCACATACAAGTGGGCTGAGAATTTTTTCATAGTCTTACAGAGTGGACAGTTTGCAACTGCTTCTACTGGGGTAGGACATTCTCCATTGTGCCTTGGGTACAGAAGTTACTTCAGCTACTCTCATAAGTACTAATATTTTTTTATATATTGCACTATATATAGCATATTCAACAATTACGTATTTTAATTTTATTTAGGTTTTTTTCAGCCGCTGGAAAATGTCCTCAGATCTGAAAGAGATGCCAGTTTCAATACATTATTTCCCTGAGCTTAGGCAGTTCCGGAAAAGATTTTAGGGCCATTCAGGATAACAAGAAAGCTCCTTTTTTCTAGGGTTGTGTAGAAACCAAGACTACCTAACAAACCTAAGAAATGTCCCATCAGATAACTTCAGTCTCCAGCTTCAGGAACATTTTTGCCACCAAGACTTCTTTGACAGGTATGTACCAGTATGGAACTTTTATTACATAAAAAGAGGATTGAAAATATATTCCTTATTGTGGTTCCAAATCCTGAGCATTTCCAACCAGTCTCACAAGATCAGCTTAGAAAAATGAGCAGTCAGTGGTTTTGAGTGATCAAGTCCACAATTTTTTAATTCTTGTGTTGGCAATGTTGGATTCTAGCAGTTCAACGGGCAAATGGGTTTATACACTTTTCTCCTCTCACATACACATGACAATACACTCAGGAGCTCCACCATAGCAAAGTGAGGGTTTTTTTCCTGTTAGTCTTGCAGTCATCTTAACTTAAACTGTGAAAACTCTCCAACTTGAATTCACAGTTCATTTGCTTTATATTTTTTGGCCTTGGATTTTATTCAGTCCCTGGCTGAATTCGTTCCTTTTATAAAATAAAGCACTCTTGGTTAATTTTTTTAATAAGTGAAGGGCTACTCAAGCACACAGGATGCATGGAAGTTATTTTTTCCCAAATCTACCCTAAGAAGATGACTCAGAAGATAAGCAAGTGCTACAAGCCTTCCTATAGGGTGGCTAGCTGGGGCTTTTGTATTAAAAGCATTAACTTCTGCACAGGACCAAGGAAAGAGTCCAAGGTGGAGGACTGGGATGTTTCATGAGGTGCCCATCCACCTGCCCTGTCATGTTCCTGACTAGATTACTACTAGGTATTACTGCTCTAAAAATCTAATAATACCACCAAGGCAATTAATGAAGTAGGCTCTTAAATTACAGTTTTTTTAATGGCAAATTGCTTTTTCAGGCAGATGAAAATTATTAAATTTCTTTTTCATTAAAAACCTGCTCAGGTGAGCTGTGCTTCAGCTGCTCTGTGCTTCATTTTTTCTGGAGGACTGAAAAGACCAGAAGATAAGCAGGACTTATAGTGAGGAGAGACCTAAAAACAAACGCCAAAAACACAAAACCTAATTACAAGAGCTTGATCCTGAAGCCAAGAAATCAATTGCCTGTAGCATCTTGACCTGTCAATCTACTTCTAGTGCCAAAGCTGTGCAGTGTAGGTATGTCATACACACGAAATTTGACATTTCTGAAATAAAAGCCTTCAGTGTCTTATTTGCACATAAGGCCCTTGCTGGTCCTTCATAGCATTCCAGTGTAGGATTTTGATTGATATTTTTAAAAGCTTTGTTTTGAAATTTTAAGAGACCTTCAATTGGACCTTGGTAAAATGAACTGAGTTTCTACTCTAATTCCCTGTAAAGGCCAGATGACAGTTGAATATCCACTTGGTGATATCACAGAACAAAACTCATTTTGTTCCTCTGTGCAATTTATTTGGTTTTCAAAGTCATTAGAATATGTCTGATGATAAAAGATGTATTCTCTATTGTAGATGCAATCATATTGTTTGACATTAATACAGGCCTGTTTGAAAACAGCAGTTTCCATAGGAACGGTTTTTCCAAATAAATTTTACATGGAAAAGTATGTCATAAATAATTGGTTCTGTCCTGAGGGAACTGTTAAACATCCAAAGAAAATGCAGGGGTAGAGAAAAGAAAAAGCTATGAGAAATGCATGTAATGATGGTAAATTGGGCAAAAATACATATTTTTTCTGTCTGGAATTCTCTTCAAAGTTATAAAATGGGAATGCCCCTTGGTTTTGGAACATTGCTGATACAGAGTAGGAGTTCATATTTTACCTTTTGGGATCTTAGTTGCATTCAAGTCACACTGCATGAAAATCTCCTTAAGTTATACTGCAGGTGTACATTGGGTTTAGTTTACCCATTTGTATTGCACACTGCCTCTTTAACTAAGAAGAATATACACATGCTCGCAGTACATTTTTAGAATGTAAATTTCAAAATGTGTAAATCTTATATAACATCTTAGAAAGGATAAACATTGCATTATAGCATCTCCTCAGATTACAATATCTTAGGAAACAAAAGCACTTCCATCCAATAAATAACTACTCTCCCTGGAGAATACAATATAATGGACATTTTCACTGTCTAAAACTTTCCTAGGGAGGAAAATATAGGTTTTCTTTCTAAACCATGGAGAGGTCGGTGCACAATTACCTAAGCCAGAGAAACACAGGTGTTTGGTAATGCCTGTGATACAGCAGGGGCCTCTCACCTCGGCAGGCAGGTGTTAGCTGCTGCTCCTGGGCAGGGATGAAAAGAAAGAGCCTCAAGCACCTGTTTGAAGTGATTCTTCAGGAGTTGTGACTTAGGTTACTTAAGTTTCCTTGTATGAATGAAGATAGTTGAAATTTCTCCTCTTCAGTAACAGGCTTGAGAAGTCTCACCTGAGTCATAGTTTCCAAACTGTAGGAAGACTCTGGGCATGTGTTAAAGTAGTTTTTTGCTTTGAATTATATTTTAGTTCTCATTAGTTTTTGACAGTTAATTATAAGCTTGGTCTGGAAGCCTCAGCAGCGATGGCCGAAGCAAAGTACTGCCAGCCTGACTAAAGGCTCTGGATAGGCTCCAGATCCAGCAAACTTCTGTGGACACATGATTTAATTTCCTGGGGTTTTGTCCTCTGCCGTGACTTCAGGGTGGACAGTTCAAGGGTATCTCTTTGGAAAGACGTGCATCTTGCAGAAATTCCTGTCTGGTGAAAAGAGCATCTCCATTAATGCTAAAAGCTGAGTTTTCATTTCTCAATGATGAGCTAAATTAGGTAACAAATAATTGAGAAGAAGGTTAAACAGGAACAAAAAAATACTATTTACCACAATATCCTTCAGGGCCCGCTGACAGGGAAATTACTTACATAATGCTACCACTTACAATACTGAGCCAACTGGCTATGCTGTAGGGCTAGGTAAGAGAAATTGTCAGCTCAGTTAAAATATACAACTAGAGTGTAAAGAGTCTGAAGTGATATCTTACATCTTCCTGAAAATATTTTCCTATGTCAGTGAGTAATGACATCAGAAAATGACATAAATTATTGAAGGTCTCCTCTACTTATGCAACCTAGTGTGGTGGCCTCCTTTTGAGTCATATTTCCTAGCAGGGCCCTGCGTTGTGCTGTGACTCCTTTGTCCCTACCCCACATGATGTAATCCCCCTGAATATGTATGCTTTATCCCTTGTATGGTTTTGTTCTAGAGAATTCTGAGTTGCTGTGTACCTCATTGGCCCCCTGTACCTTTGTCCCTCCCCGTACCTTTCCCATTGGTCTGTTTGAAGTATCCCTCCGACCCTTGTACCTTCCCCTATAAAAGCCTTGGACCCCCATTTTGTGACGTCTTTTGGCCTCTGGAGTTCTTCCCCTCAATAAAACCTATGAACTCCAAGCCGAGACCCCTCTCGCTCCTTCATCTCCTCGATGCCGTCCAGCTGTGAGCCGCCTCTGGCCGCCTCCGTGGAGCACACAGGCTCCCTGCCCGGTGCCCGAAGTCAGAGCCTGCTAGCTGGGGCAGAGACAAGAAACTACAACAGCCTAGGGCTCCAATTATATTCTTTTTCATTTGGAAACTGAACACACTTGGTTAGACAAAGCTCTAAAAGTTATATCCAGCATAAGGCTGAATTGTGCTATCCAGTAAAGAACTCATCTCCAAGTTTCTCTTTCAGTGCCCTTCAGCACTTGACTTGTACAAGTCCAGATCGACTTCATTTGACTTGTAGTGGTTTACACCACACAAGAATTGGTTTTGCATCTGTCCATAATGGTCAACACCTTTTGGATGAAAAATATCCAGACAAATGCCAGCACAGACTGGAGAAATAGGACACAGGATGTGTGATGGTGGTATTGGATGCTCGATGGAGTATGTAACGCAATCAATGATTGTTGAACTCAGAATGGAATTTGCATCAGTTAAACGTTTAATATCTTGCAATCTCATCCCTGTACACTTCACTGTGACATAAAAAAAAAAAAAAGTAGGGTTTCTTTGGGGTTTTTTTATGCAAATATTGAATTGCTTGCAAGCCCACACACACAGACAAAACCAATAAAAACTTAATTAAATACCATGACTGGTTTTATTTGTACCAGGGACGCACAACGCTGTCTCCAGAGAGCAGCACTGGAATGCACATAGGAGTCCATGCATGGTTATCTGGAACTGCATTATGGCTCTTTCTCACACATATTTGATATCAAAGAAAAGGATTAGATTTGAGGGGGTAGTGTCTGCTTCTGGGTGTGCCATCATCATGGTAGTCTTCCTCAAGATGTATGTGGGTTATGTAGGACTTTCATAGGTAGAGATAAGACACATTGTCTAGACAAAATAAGGCAGAAAGATGGTGCTTACAGCTATAGGTGTCCACGCTGTAGCATCAGATTCACTGCTAGAATAATGCTGGCCTGTGAAAGCAAGGAGATGTCTTGGTACCAGATGATCATAATGAACAGAAGAAGCAGTGCTATCACCTGTAATCTGATATAAATGCAGCACAAACTCTTATGTAGATTCTATTATCATCTTTCCAGATGATGGGCTCGGAAATTGCTATCTCATAAGCAATTCTGGAGAAAGTGTAACAGAGATGGAATTTAAAGCAGACAATTTGGTTCTGTCCCAAAACACAGAATTGCTGATAGGAAACAATAACAGTTGCTAAAAAATGCTACTTGAATGAGAACAATAACATTTCCTCTGCAGGAAATTATCTTAGGAGTGGAAAATACCTAAGTAGTAAATGACAAAACCCAAAAGCACATAAAAATGTTGTTTCTGACAGGGAAACATTCCATAATCAAGACAGACAGCATTCCCATAGTCACTAATGAACCAGTGTACTGTATGCACACCTAATGAAGGTGCAGATCTGAATTTGCTCTTTTTGAAACAAAACTTATATAATAAGCTGTACAGCCTTTGTTCCTATTTGCCCTTTCCTTGATTTCCTTCTTCAAAATCTTGTCCTTTTTTCTCTGGAGTCACAACACTTTCACAGCCAGAGTGAATCCTGCTACTCCCAAATATGATAAATTAATTCTGTCACTTAAACAATAACTGCAACATTCAGAAAAAGCAAGATATTCTGCTTCTCCCATTTAACTGTTCCCATCCCTAAAACCACTTAAAACCCATGAGTCACACTCTTTTCCTCCCCCAGAAAAATAATGATTAAATAATAACAGTCATGCTTTAAGGTTTTCTTTTTATTTGCCTTCTGGTTCCTTACATTGGACTCACTTCACACAAGAAGCATTATTTCTCCATAAGCACAAAAGTTAAAAAATTTAGTTAAAATTTAAAAGTAGATCTACCATAAGATCCTGAATCAAGGAACTGTGACTCAGAACTATTTTGAAGGTATGAAATTGCAATGAAACCACCAGAGTGGGTAACACTGCAATTCCTCCATGAGGATGCTTTGGTTTTATGGTTAGTTTCCTCACTGTAGAGCTCAGAGTGTGGAACAAGGAATGGCAGAGAAGGATTTTCTCTTCTCATGGCTGAGAAATAGTGGAAGGTGCCATTTAGATCTTCTCCTTAACCTCTCATTCCTGCACTTATGGGTGACAAGAGTTGTTCCCAGGGTACCTCTTGCCCAAAGGCGGCAAAGGTGAAGAAGACGGCGAGATGGAAGGGCAGCGACACTTTAAAATGTGAGGGGAAATGAATCTCAAGTTTCTTACCTCTGGAGGAGGGAGACAAGAGAAGAGGGACAACTGAGCATGAATTCCCTTCATCTTGGCCACCCCAGGGAGCCACCAAGGTCCCACAGCAGCCTTGTATTTCAGAGTTACACCGCAACCCTCAGGCGTGGTCTAGTAGCAGTTGGAGAAAAGCCTCTTCTGCTGGCAGCTCATGTGGTCCAGCAGGCTCTTTCAATAAGAATGGTATTTTAAATGTCTATTTTAAATGGTAGTTTTATGTCTAAAAAAAGGACTCAGGAAGACTCTTTTTTTTTCTTCTCTCAAAAGAGTGAGAAATCCAATTCATTTTCCATGGCATAATTGCTAAAAATGAAGATTATCCATAAAAAGTATGACCTAAACTTTGTTTGCATTTTTTAAATAAAGAAGCAAGGCTGAGAGTATATATTTTCATAATTTCTGGCATTCCTTTTCTTTAGCAATACCTTAGCTCAATTGACCAGTACTAATGTTGTATTATAGAGGTGGGTTTATTGTAATATAGGTGAAAATATAGAGCCACTTTCCACTTCACTTCCCACAATTCTCCTGTTTCCTGTGAGACCAAGTTATTTCATTACCTTTTTTGCATCGAATGGTAAAGTTGAACTTCTTCTCGGTGATACTGGACAGGCTGCATGTTCTTCATGGCTATTTAAATTCTTTTGGCTGGAAACTTCAATTATACACTGTAATTTCACAACTATACAGAAATATTCTCTAGTTTAGTTTCGCCTGCCAAAAGTTAAGATGTTTATATTTAAACATCTGACAGGATTTTTGTCCATAATATTATAATTAAGCACAATCTTGAATTCCTTTTTATCACTGTGGTATATGTAAGAAAATGGAAAAATAGAGTACATGTTTTTGATGGTAGTGTTACTTTGTAGTGACACTGCAGGGAATAAAACAGCTACAGAAAGATATAAAACCAGAAACTGAAAAAAGGTAATCTGGCATCCAAATCTCTGTCTAGATTGGAGACCAGTGAATTTGAGAATGAAGAATAAATTCACCTAAAGCCGTAGTTTCAGGACATTGTGATTTTTGTGAATTTGGGGAAGTTTTTGCCCTTCCAGAATGGAAAGTGGAATGTGTGGGAAGAAAAAGATGAGGAGATATCTTCTGTTTGGATTTCTTCTAAAGGAATAATATATACTTATTTTTATTTCAAAGAAATATTTAATTTTAAAGTCGAGTATTTTAATATCACGTTTTCAGGACTTACATGACCATGAACCAAAACAGTTGGTGGTTCTGGTTAAGGGCTTCCATTTTCATATGAGCTTTTCCAAACTATTGTTTTTTAAGTGAAACAATGTGGAGTTGGGTGGGGCTTTGACCAACAAGTCAAAAAAGCCTGTTGTTTTCTCACATCTAGCAAAAAAAATCAATAAAAGTGTTTCCAATAATCTTTTTGATATCACATTTCTATGTAAATTTGTTTATGCATTGTTCTAGGGGGTAAAGACATGAGAGTAGGCTATTTGCTCACGGGCCTGTGATCTGCTCCCAGCTGGATGGAAAGCAGTGTGGGGCTGGTTTTGCCCCACATCTGCCCCCCCAGTATAAGGTGAACCTCTTGTCAGACTTCTATAAAAATCCAGAGATTAATTCCTTCCCAGATCCACTTCTTATACTGTTCCATCTTCAGTAATTTTTAAAGCATCAAAATGAAGTGACAATACAGTAAATTTCCCAATTAAAAAAAAAAAAAATACTTAATGTGAGATCATGTGAGATCATACAGTAAAGGAAATCAAAGCAAAATTTTATTTGCGTCTATTCCCTGGGGACTGGAGACAGCTGCAGGATCTCAAATGGTTTTGACTTTCAAGGAATTGACAACTGCCCTTGATGTACTAAAAAGCAGGGGAGCAGGTGGCAATGCAATCGCCATTAATGGTTTTATAAGGCGTGCTTGTGTGACTGGTTCGTGATTCTAATTCTCTAGGTCAGCATCAAGGAGGAAAAGTGGCTTCTCTCCATTGCTACCAGGCTGTCATCATGTTATAGCCTAAGTGGTGGAAGGAGGTCAACAGCTAATAAATCTTGTGAGCAGACTCACCACTTTCAGATTGCAGTCCCTTTAGAGATCCCTGCTGTCTTTTTACTTTTTCTTATTTTACCCCAGTGAACCTTCACATCCTCTGAAGAATTTAGCTTTTCCTGGCCTCTGACAAATCAAAAATACTAGGCTTTGGATAGGGAGCTTCTACTGCTGCCAGTTAGTCTTTCAAAGAACCAGAGCAAATATGTTACCAGATTTTGAGTTTTCATATGAGCGCTGAGATAAAGGTTCAGATTAAAGACAGAGCTGTGCAATTACATGAACTTTCTGAATGGCATTTTTCCTCAGAAGCTTTGATTATATTATTGAAATGTTACTACATCAAGAAAAAGTTGTCATTTAGCTGTCTTTGTGCTTTAGAGCTAGTTGTAAAAGAGCTGTACTACAGACACTGTTATTGTATTCATGGATACTTCCATTGTATCAGATTCCCCAGTAACTCTGCTGAGACTCAGCAGAAAAACAGCCTGTCACCATCACTTTTTCCGTTTTTCTCTTGTGCAAAAATAATGGTGAGGTAAGTGCAAATGAGAGGTTGCAAGGGGGATAATTAGAAGTATTTGAGAAATTCGAATCCTGAGTTGTTTATGTCTTGAAGTATTTCCTAGTAATGTTTTATCTTTAATAGTTGCTTAGGTTTCATGCTGTCTTGCTTGAGTGTTGCAATTTCACTTTGCTATTTGTACTGCAGAGAAAGTGTGAGGCCATTTCTTGTTCCAGAGCTCAGGCAGAGACCCTGAGACATCTGGACTGAGTGGTGACAGCACAAAGAACCACTGTTTTTCCCTGTAATATGTGTAGCTAACTGACATCCACATATTATAGATATGTATTGCAGTATTTCTGCCTTTCAGAGACTGGTGATGATAGGACAGCACAGGACAGGAAAAGACATTTGTGTTTCAGACACAGCCTTGCAAGAAACAGATATCTGAGTGGCTGGAGACAAGATTGCTGCATCTGCTAGGACAATGTCATATACTACATACAGACACTCTGGGCTGACCTAAAAAGCTGTGGTCTTTGCAGAAAGGAAATGTGTTGAATGTATATTATTAATTTTAGTTATCTAAAGCCCATATTTTCCTATATTTCTTATTATTCTTGGAGTACAGAGCCTTTATTATTTTCTTTAGCTTGAAATTTGGTAAAGTTATACTTGCTTTCAGAAAAAAAAACATGCTTCTAAGCCAAAAATGAAAATGTCTCAAAACCAATTTCTGATGGTCTCAGGCAGCAGCTGCAGGTGGCACAAGGCAGACTGCGGGCAGGGAGGAGAGGAGAGCACAGTGACTGTGTCATTGATCAGCCCAGCTCAACACATCTGTGAAAGCATTTCTCACAATAGCAGATTAAAAAAGGCAGTGCAGAAACTCTGGTAGTTTGATGTTATGTCTACAAAAATAAATAAGGCAGGTGGAAGTTAACATTTATTCCATTCACAACTCTCATGGAAGGAAAACACTCTTCTCAGTCCAATGTCACATACATTTTTGGCCCATTTCTTAAAAGTACATCAACTTGGAAAGCATTTAAGCCCAATTCTTCTATAATATTTTTTGAGAATTCCTGCAGTTTATCATCATAGGAAAAATAGTCTGTGTCTGCAAGTCCCTGTCAAAGCTCTCACACCAAGACCCTTGTGGTTTACACTATGTATTGACAGGAATAGCTTTCAGGACACTCACAGTATATCAGCTGTTAAAAGGATTGAAATACATCAAGTCTATGGGTTCTGATAGTCAGAGTCTGCACTGATTCTTTGTTTCCTGCCATCCTGGCAGGAGACTGTCTGGGCAAGCTGTCTCTGTGGTAACCTCTGCCTAAGCAGACTTGTCCACCATGGCTTCAGCTGTGGAGATCAGATGATCAAAATAATAATATGAGAAAGTAAAGGCATCTTTATGAGGAATAAATGTTTTTCATCCCATTCCAGCATTTGCTTGGGAAGTGCGAATTTTTGCAAGAGCCCTGAAGCAGCAGCAGTATGGGAGGTTGTGAGGTTATGTGGGTCTTTTCTGTGAATCCTCTTTTCCCCAGTTAGACATCCAGGAGGCAGAAACCTTGCAGGCTACTTTGTCACTGGCCTCTGACTCCTTCACACAGGACTGTGGAGGATGCGAACAGCAATAATGAAGAAGGGCCCCAGGGACGCCTTCAGTATCTGTGTTGGTCTCCCTCATCCTGTGGCCATCAGCTGAAAAGTGGTAAGTCAAGGCTGCAGAGAAGCTGCTTGGTGCAGAGTTTGGCAGAGGGGGCATGAAGAACATCTGAGGGCCATGGAGATGGAGGGGCAGAGTATAATCAGTTTCAGTACACAGTATAAGTTATGAACGTAGTCTTTCACATCAAGGTACAACAATAATTGCACTGTATCTGAAGACCAGTGGCACTTACTGGTGTTCTCAGAGACCAGCTCATCTCTCTCTTACTCCAGGCTTTTTTCCAAAAAAACCCTGATCAAAGTTACAGGGTTATTATAACTTCCTGCTGCAACAAATCTCAGGTGGGTGCTGTAAGGCCAGGGCAGAAGAGCCCCTAGAGAGGCAGGCTTATGGGAGGAGACAAGAGGACAGATGGAGACCAGAGTGAACAGTCTCTAACCTAACGTATGCCTTGACATTTCACATTTCATCAGTTTGCCTGTATGCAAGGTAATGAAGTTTTATAGGTGTGCAGTGACCATTTGGTGGGGTGATAGCTTATGACAACATTACCAATTCCCTTGCTGAGAAGCCATATGGGGAAAACAGAAGTGTTTTTGTTTTCCAGGTATACATTCTCTTTCTTATGTTGTTCTTTAATGGAACCTATTAGGAAATGTTATGTTAACCTTGTCTATATATTCTGTATAATTGCTTACATTTTTGGCAAATTCACTGCTGGTTTATAAATACCTAGCTCCTGCATGAAATCTGCCTTAGCTTGGAGAAGATGGTGAAAGAAACAAAGGCTGTAACTTCAGAGGCTGTAGGCAGAACCCAGTGCAATGACTGCCTTGGGATATTGCAGATGAAGAACAAGCAATGACAACAGCGACTGTCAATACTACCAGCCTCAGGGACTCCAAAATGAGTGTGTCTGCTGCTTAAATAGGATCGTCATTGCCTAGGACAAGGATTAGCTAAGCTCTCTAGAGAAGGAAAGACTGACTTCAGATGTTTCCAACCAGCCTGACTGTTCCAGGCCCTGTGTTCATCTCAATCCCATTCCTTTCGGCATTCCCATGCTGCAGCAATACTGTAGCTCTTCCCCGACTCCATAAGTCTGTGCATGTGTGTTGCTTGCATAAGTGCCTGTTTGAATCTCAAGTCAGATCTATCAGAATATACTAAGTGTACCTCTGGATTCCTGAGCACAACCCCGGTTAAAGAGCTGAATGCACAAATGATCTCCTTACTTGCATTCCCTGTAGGCACATGTGGATGGCAGATAACACTGCAGTGTGTGAGTATGAGACTCTCAGAAGCTATCCTGGTGCTCTTGGATAGCCTGTGATTTTGTTATTTGGAGCTACATGTGACCAAATACTTAAAATTCTTTTAAAATGTGCCCCTTAAATGACGATTGACTGCGGAGGCAATTGAAATCATCCTCAGTACCCTTCTATTCTGCTGCACACTTTTATAAAGTGCTCCCATGGCGTGGTTCAGACCCTGGAGGGATGTGATGGATATGACAAATAGCTCATTGTGAAAAATGGTTCAGGTAGAGTTGAGAGCTCTGAATCCATTGTCTTTCAGGGTCACTGAGCTTCAGGTTGTGTGGAAAACCTTGCTCATGGTACCTCTGGAATTATAATAGGAAAGAACAGAGGTGGAAAAGTTATATACAAAGCAAAGAGATAGAGTGTCTGATTACTGAACCTCTTGCTCAACAGGAAAAAAAACCATCAAAGACACATTCTGGAAGTTCTTTTGCTACTAAAAGCATATATTTCTTTGAATCACTGCTGGCTGAGGTAGCATTAGAAAATGTGTACATAGAAAGAAGAGCAATAACTTACAAACAAAAAAAGAAGGGTCTGTATTTCCTTTGATTTACTTGCTTTATGGTCCGCAGAGGACACTGTACTGTCTGCAGAACCATCAGTCATATTTCTTAATTCCCACCCCATGTGGCAGGATAAGGAAGTGTCAGGGAAACCTCAGCAGGGGAAAATGATAACCAGAACACATCTTTAGCCATGAGCAAGACGTGGTTCACCACGAAGGAGCACTCGTGCCTTGATAAAGGGTATCATTCTCTGCACAGTCACCAACAGAGTGCATTTACTGGGCTGAGGCAGTGCTCAACACATGCCATCAATACTGTTCAGGTAGCAGAGCAGGGCTCCAGCAGCTGTTGCTCTGCATTTTTCTGCCAGAATCATAGGACCAAGAAGGTAGCTGGCCATCTCCACTCTTGTATTGTCAGGGGAGGTCTCATCTTTTTAACTGATTAAGCTTCAGCTCACCATGCTTAATTTTAGGCAGCTAAATAACTCACCCAACTGCCCCCACATAATTGTAGTCTCTGGTCGCTTCTTGGGGTGCCTCAAACTAAATGACCTCTGGTAATATCTATCCTGCCCTACTGATGATAGAAGAAGAATAGTGTAAATATGATCTCAATGCAAAAACTTTATTTTAGATCCCTTACAGCAAAATTCCTGGTCTGTTCTACTTCAGAACACCGCCTTGTCAAAAGTTTGTCTGATAGTCTACTCCTGCTCTTACTTTCTTACTCTTAAAAGAGCAGTTCCTCTGTCTGAAGTCCTGCACTCTCAAGGATAGTAGAATAGTTGTAGTAACACTTTGAGGTTAAGAAAGATTTATTCTCCATCTAAATTCAAAAGGATATTTGATCACAATTATTATTATGGCCATTCAGAAAATCTCTGCTACAGCTATATTTTGACACATCACACAGGTAAGGTTACAGCTTGTGCTTGCCTCGTTCCTGGGAACCCAAGTCAGCTGTAACATAGTAGAGCATCTCAGCTTAATTAAAGCAACCTCATCTCACAGGCCAAATGGCTGGAGGCACAACACAGACAATCTTTTGCAAGTATTTTTTCTACAACATTATGTACAACATAAGAAAAAAATCTTTAATGCGCTGTTTTTTTTATTTTAGTATGACATATTTGACACATTTTCATTTGGAAAGCATTAAAATATTCCCATTGCAATATTCTCAGAGCATGCAATGCAATTAATTGTAGCTATGCCTCTGAACAGGGAAGAAAATACTTATTTTATAAAGGAGTGTAAAGACATATTGTGAGCAAGGTAAAATTGTGTCAGTATATTTTGGGGGGAATTCAATACTAATCCCATCTGGACTCGTTGTTTTACTGAAATGAGATCATCAATTACTGTCTGTGTTTCCTCATGAGGTAATGTTTTATTTAAATTGTTTCTGATTTCTTCTGACAATTTCAACAAATGAAATTTTCATAAAAAGGACTTTTACTTCTTTCAGCTTTTTTCCTCAGTATATAATTTCTAATAGAATTTTCAAGGCATTCTCTAGTCTGTATTGATGATTCTCTATTTTTATCTCTCTCTGATGTGGATACATTCGTAATATGGCACCTCAAACCTTTACTTATGTTAAGTCTTAATTAAATGTAGTATCAGCCACCTGCAGATTGTAACAAATTCAGGAAGTCTTTTTAGACACTTCTATATATATGTGCATATATCTCTGCCTAAATTCCTCTTTCACTTCTCTGCCAAGGAAAACAAATCACTGCTTTGTTTCCCAAGCCTAGAAGTAAAGGATGGCTCTATCAGTTATCATCACCAAACTCCTTAAAGCTTGCTCATAAAGTAAGTTGAACATCCCCTTGGACTCACTTTCCCTGATACCTAAGATTGGATGGTGTCCACAAGCCCTATGACACCTTCCAAAGAGGAAAGATCTCTGTCCTGGTGTAAGAATAATCATCATCATCATCATCACAAAATTGGTTTTCTGAGGAGAAAAAGTGATTGAAATGCAGGAATTTCAATGCATTTCAATCCACATAGAGGATTGAATGCCACATAGAGGTAGACCCAAAGTAAGTTAAGTTAATGTTATTTTTCTGTCAGCATCAAAATGTCACTTCAACAGCAAATTTTGTCAAAGCATGAGAGCAAGAAACCCATGAGTGAATGCAAGAAACTGCTGTCCAATAGCTTATGTTCCAGTAAAGGCCAGAATTCAGGGCTATTGAAGGCATATTTATCACACACTTTGTTACACAGCATGAAAACCCTATCCTGACGTACTGCAACATAACTGAATAAACTTTCACTGGAGATGACACTGGAATGATAGAAACTAAGGACAAATGATAGAATTATATAAATAAAAAAACCTGCTGGTATTATCTATAAACTTCCCTCCTGATACAGAAGCAAGAAGACAAGCACAAAAAAAATTGAAGTAGCTGAAATAAAAGCAACATAGACTAGTGATCTCTTTATGATCAAATGGATTCTGGTACACATTGAATCACATCTTTTAGTTGTAATGAAAGTCACATCATGAAGTTTCAGCTCCCTGATTCACAGTGGGATAGGCACTGATCTTTAACAATTTTCTCAGATGCTAGGTGGAATCAGGGTTGCAACATACTCTCATGAAACGCCTTCTATAATTCCCAAAATTTCCTGCCCTTTCCATAACTCTATATCACTTTTCATATACTCAAAAACTCCATTTCACAAAATAGACTTGGTATTGCAGCAGCAATGCTGATCCACTTCTCCTGATCTGCATATGTAGAAAAACTCAGGAATAAAAACTGCACCAATCAGTTCTCGTCAGCCTATGAGGAAAACAGAAACACAAACTATGATCTCTGAAATTGCTAGGCAGAGACCAGTGTCACTTTTTTGACCATCTCTGTTTTTCTAGACTTGACAGCTCTGGAACTCTAGTAGGCAAATACTTGGTAAATAAACAGTATATATATTGATTCTCACCTACTCCTGTCTGTCCATCACTCATCCCCACAGCTACCAAATTACCAATTAATTCTCTGCATCCTGTCTTGCCTCATGAGTTCTCCACCAGGCACCCTAGGTATAAACTGTTATTCACTGTTACCTGAATAAACTAAAGACATTTACTGTACTCTTTGAGGCTTGAAAGAGATCGTTTTGGGACATATATGATAAAACATAACTTGCAGCCATACTACATGAAGATGAATATTTACCACCCTGGAGGTACTGCAGAGGACGCTCAGACTTATGATGTCACTGCCAGGATAACTCCAGATCTCAAAAGTCAATTTCATCACAACTAAAGCACTCCTCAGCAGGAGTATGAAAGTGCTTGGAGGAGATGATGGAGAAAGTAGATGGATATAAACCTGGTGGAGCAATAAAGTGGAGAAATGTTTGGCATCTGGCACCAAGGGCTGGCCAGCATAGAGTGCTGGGGTGGGTAGCCAAACACAGAGCATTCTGAAGTTGGCATGCGGGCAGAGCTGGATCTGGGCAAATCACAAGGACTTCCAGGATAGGCCTTGCAGATATAACAAAAGCATTCAGAGCATTGTTGTGTTGAACCAGTACGACTCTGTATATGTTTTCTAATGAGATAGTGAGATGATAATGAGATAATGAGATAATGAGATAATAATCTCAAAATCAGCATAATGCAACAGGTCTTAGGAATTTGCTTCAGACCTGCTTCACTCCATCAAATGGTAGTGGAGACAGCTGTTATTAAACATAATGGCTACTGGAATAATGCTGCCTTTATATCCCCTTTCCACTCTGAAAGGTTTGAAAAGTTCCACTCAGCAGGTTGCAGGAGAGGTTAGGACATGAGGAATGAAGTGAGCAATAAGGACTGAGCCCCTAAGAGCCACTGGTATATCCAAGAGGAAACGTTTCCTGGTTAGAGATCTTCTGCACATCCTACTTTTGTTTTCTAATTTCAGTATTAGATAACATTTGTATTTAATTGTAACCAATATCAAAATTGATTTTTTAGTGACAAATTGAATTACAGTGTAACAAATCTCTGTCACTGAAACTGTCTCGCTCTCTTCTTACTCTCTTCTTGTTTTCTCAACCAATCCAATGTTTTGATTATGAAGTACATAGGCAAAGATTTATAAACACAATAAGCACATTTAAATACTCACAGATGTCAGAAAACATTTAAACTAGTGCCTGTGCTTGTTCAGCAAACCAAATATGTTTAAATACCCACAGATGTCAGTATGTTGCAACAAGTCCTCGTGCCATATCAGCAAATAAAACTAAAACAGTTGCTTTGCAATGGATCTTTCCATATAATTAGTGCCTCTGTCATGCTTTCAATAACTCTCCTCAAGTAGGAAAGCCACCATACACAGGCTCCTCTATCAGTCCAGTGCTGGCTTTTGTCTTAGCTCATCCATTATGACTGTATATCCTTCTCAGATATGTTTGGACCAAAATAGATATTGACTTATTAAGGAAGGTTTCTAAATTAACTCCAAACATTCTTCTAATGAAAATTGTCATTACTGTTATATGCTATTCATTTAGCAAATTTATTGAACTTGCCAGTACAGCAATTTACCTCAGGGGCTTGAGGAGTGCCCAATTATTAGTATTGCCCAATTTGTTAATTCAGATGTGGTTTTTAGCAAGCTAAAATTAAGGTGACAGTAAAATACACAGATTTACATAAAATGGGAGACATGTTTTGGGTTTATGGTTGTCGAGACAGTTGTGGGAGCACATAGCATGTATGAAGGAGGAAATTCAATGTCTTTTATTAAATGGATGTCTGAATAGAGCCATCAAGAAATCATGAGTGAATTTATAGTGTATGGGGGCAGGGAGGGCAAAGAGACAAGAAGAGCACTAGATGTTAATTGGAAGTTAAATTAATCACACTTTTTTATCCCTGGAGGTATTTAAAAGATGTGCAGACATGGCCCTTAGGGACAGGGTTTAGTGGTGGACTTGGCAGTCCTGGGTTACCAGCTGGACTTGATGATTTTAAAAATCTTTTACAACCTAAATTATTCTGGTTTTATGAAATGTGCATGGGCAAGTTGTTTAGGTGTTCTGTAATACAAATAAAATAAATAAATTAAAAGATTGATGTGTTATACCCTAATTTCAAAATACTAAAAAAGTGTTTTTCATCTGAGGATTATCAACATCTTGAATGAACAAATCAAACAAATATATTCCACTACCAAGCAGAGCTTCAGTGGTTTCCTAATGAATATGTAATACTTACATTAACATTTTTATTAGGCATAAGTCATCATTTTTTCATATCTATAAACACAGTGGACCATGCATGAAATTACTGCTTTTCAAGAGAGTGAGTTGTGTTTCCTGTTCTAAAGACTTGTAAACCATTGCTTAACTGCTGTGTGGTTTCCACTAACAAGGTTCTTTGGGATATATTTTCTCTTCTGTTGTTTAGGAAACATATGGCATTGACAGAACCACAATTTTATATAATTCATACGTTTAACTAACAAAACATAACTAATAGTGTAATCTAGCCTGGAGGAACTATGATGCTTCAGTTCAGCAGTTTGCTTTCTTCTTAAGAAATCTTAAGAATACTGTCTCTTCCACAGTATGTGGAAGCTTAAAATTTCTTCCTGAGATTTGGACTACTTTACAGAGTAGTCTGTCAGAATGCAACTGATGCTATTATTTTTAGTAAAATTTTATTATTAGTTCAGTATAATTCATGTCCTGAAAATAAATTAACTGCATTTGAATGAGTCAAAAGAAGAAATTATTTGTAACTACATGAACAGCTTGGTTGCAAGTTTTCTTCCATGATAGGCTGGAGTCCAAAGTCAGGCTAAATATAACTTCTGAGTTAAGTATTTTATTTACTCAGGATTCCACTAATCCCCCATTAACCTGGACAGTAATTTAGCAATGTAGATTGTCACCTGAAGCACTGTCACTGCAAAACATCTTCTGGGTCATCCACCCCAGAGATGAGCGATTTGTGATGGTGGGATTGACATGAGCTGGCTCCCCAGCTGTCTTGACACATATTCCTACCCGATGTTGATTCACTCCCTGGTCCCTCTTGCTAACAGCTCTCTTTCTCACCTGCTTCCCCCCAGCAGGCTGACTTCCCTCCTGTCACCGGAGTTCTAATGTGAAAAATCTCCTCCAGACAGAGCTGAAGACAGGCGCGGATTCCAACGTGGAAGGAAGACCCAGTGGACAGTGAGGGGATGACAGCAGCTCTGCAGTGAGCACCAGTCCCTGCCAGTGGCTGGCAAGGGGACACACGGAGCGGCCCATGCTCAGCTCAGCCACCAGCCCTTGAGGGGACACAGGCTGGAATGGGTGATGGGGGAGTTGATGGCGCAGAGAATGCAATGGCAGGCAGCTGCTACAGGGAACAATAGGAAGCAAAAGGAAGGGATTGCTGGAAGGAGTCTCTCTAAAGTAGCTGAGGGCAGACTTGTACAGGTCCCCACGCCCTACTCTGTCCAAACTGTCCCAGAGCAACATGCCTGGATATAAACATCCTTCTCACAGAGCTGTCATGGGATTCTGCAAAATAGGAGGCAGGCATATAATTTTTTTGTTTATTAATACAGTGGCTAATGGTAACAAAAAAAAGCAGTTTTAATAACTGGGATAGTGATGAAAACAGAGGAGAAAAAAATTGAAACTGTGGACATCTGAGTGAATAAATCTGAGGGGTGTGCTCTTTTAAAGTCAGTGAAGAGTCTTTGGTGAGCTTAGTGGTACCTGTAAAATTTGAAGTGTTATCAGGTTGATCAGTTCTGATTCTGAAAGATTTTGTTAACTGAAAATCTACCATCACTGAATGCATTGTAAAGGTTAATTTCACAACCACTTACTGCCTGACAAGAGCAATAAATTCTTACAAAAAAATTATTTGAGGTACAAGATGGGTTTCAACACCTAAATTCTTCTCTTGAGGTAGGAGATCCCAAGGCCTTGGGACCACAATTGTATTGCTACTGTGAAGTAGTTTGATTGTCTCAACAAACAAAATTTACAGGTGCTGCATGGAAAAGGAACTTATTAATGTGGTAACAGTATCAGGGTTTTAAATAACACTGTACCAAACATTTGGAAAATGGTAAAAAGAAAATAAACAAAACACAAACTTAACATTGGAATTAGGGCCAGCATAAAATAAAATAACTGCCATTTTTAGTCCTATTCAATCCATCACTTGATCAAGTAATTTTTGATCCAGAATATTTATGCATGAGCTATTAATTTTGGTCAGGTCAGACAGATTCCCCATTGCTTGCAATACAATTTGGTGTCACTAAGAAGTTCCTTTCACAACACAGGAAAAGTGCAGAAACATTATTATAGTTGTTTTGTGGATTTCTGAGTTTATCAAGCCAAAGCCACAAAGTGCTGTGGCTTTTATGTTAGTGCTGCAGGTGACTCCTACACTCTGAAGATATGTAAGGCACAGATAATAAGCTCTGAGAGACTGACTATGATTGTTGAAAAACAAATCTGAAAATTATCTGTGTAAAAGGATATGCCCATAAACTGTAATTGTAAACCCAGACTTTACTATCAGTATTGACTGAAGAGTAGCTTTTTATACTATGTTGTGCCTGTAATGATGGATTACAATACTTAACTTCCAAGGATGGTGATTGGGACATATGAAGACCCATCAGAATTATTTCCTATTGGCCTTAGACAGGTACCTATTAGCCTATTTGGATTTCCTTATGAATAACCTGATTGCTTGGGAAGGATGTACAGAAAAGCAGTTCAAGAAATTCTGGATTTTGGAAGAAAGTAAAGGAATCAGAAAAAAAGCTCAAACATTTTTGACAGGATGTTGTCCTTGTCAATGCCCTATTTAACATGCAGGAATTGTGGTATTCCAAATGAGCCAGAGACAGGCTCCTGCTGTATCAGCCAATATCCACCGTCAGAGAATATAGTATTCTACGTGTGGGAAAGGCTCTCAAATCAAAGTCATGAGAAAACCCGAAGTGGTAAGAACTGAATTAAAAGTCAAAGAGAATCCCCGAAAAAGGGAAATTTTGCTTGAATGTTTTGCTAAATTTTTTTCTTTAAAACAAAATTTTTGGACAATTGTAAACACACACGACTGAGATGAAGCTGTTGCCTAGAAGATAAAATGTCTCTTATATCATGGGTATTGTCCAGCTCTTTAGATTGCATCACCACACCAAACAAATTATATTTAAGTCTGGCTGATGAAGCACATTGAATATAGTGAATGAATCATGGTGAATCTCACTTTTGGAATTATAATAAAACACCTGAAAACCCTAACCATTTTCATACGCTTTTCTTTTTAAGGATGCTGGTGCTAGGATCACGAGTGTTACTATTTCTACAATGTAACACAAGCCTAACATGTTTTCTAGGCGTTGGAAAATATTTAGAGTATCAAGTATAAATACCTTAAACAGTGAACTAACATTGATCATAACAGCTTTTTTTTTTTTTATCTTTTTTTTTGACTGTGGCCAAAGGAAAATTGTATGACCTTAACTATATTTTATGTAGGTTTTTGACACCTAGTTTCTAGGACTCTGTACAAACACAGACTTGCATAACAAGACTACTTAGCTAGAGAGTTATACAGTACTCCCCAGGTATTTTTAATATTTTAATATTTTTATTATATTGTATTTTGTTTGGTTAGTGAATTTTAGATTTTTCATTTTTATTTTTGCAGCTTCGTGTGTATGTGTATGTGTACTTGTGTTGCCTTGATTTTCACAGTTCTTCGATGTTTTTAATTCTGTAGACAGAGTTCTCATGCACTTTCTGTAAACATAAGCCATGTTTTGCTAACCGTGCCGGGATGTCTTCATTCTTTCTCCTAAGGCGGAGAAGTTTGATGGATTTCTTCTTTGACCTATGTGGTTGAGGGGTGGTAATTTCACCCTCCAATCCATGGGGTTTTCTAAAAGTGTATAAAATAAAGAAGTGGGCCCTTCGGCCCAGCTCTTTGCTCTTTGATCCAGATCCTGAAACTGGCCTGTGCGTGTGTTCCTTCGTGTCCACTTGCAACATACTTGCATTTATTTCCTATTTTTAGCAATGTTAGAATAGATTCATCTATTTATCAGAACATTTTTGGTGGAAGGGTCACAAGAAGTACTTTTACTAATTTTGAAACGTTCTCCATCAAAGATTCATAAGCAACCAGCAGGCTTGGAACTACATACCAACAGCTCCAAGTGCAAGGCCATCTGAAGAGGGTGTCTGAAATCCTTTCAGCCAGAAAAACTGCCATCAGATAACAAAATGTGCATAGCAGTTATGATTTAAGTCTTTCCCCAAGATGCAAGTATTGATTTTTCTGAAAACACTAATAAAATGCACAATGCCTGGTTTGCCTACCTTTGTTCCACTGACAACAGTGTTGCTCTCCAGGGTAACAATTTGTGAGTGCATTGGTAAGCACAGCAAGTATCCATAATTGTTAGATCACTTCACGACATCAGTAGGCAGTGAAGGTAATTAATATTTAATCATTCATTAGGAACACACAGAGCCAAAAAAGACTTTGACTTGCTTTTAAATGTATTGGCACAAAGCTTATGGAAAGCTGTGTGGATCTATGGAAAACAGCTTATGAATCTAGTAAATAAGTTGTAGGGGTGCTATTATAGAACACTTTATATCTTTATATTTATATGTGCACACCCTGTTGGAGCATCTAGTCTGCAGCATGATAAGCCATCACAGTAATAAAACCAAAGATCTATGAGACTGATTATGGAGCATATCCCAGAAAGCAAACAAGCCTCAATTTTAAAGCTTGTACTGGCTGCTGCAAGACTTAATCCTTCACTGTTTAAGTTCTCAGTTTCAGTCTTTATAAACTGGCGTCTACACATGGAATTTAATACACTTATAACTTCCCATTTATACACACCAGAAGCCAACTCCGTTCAAAACACAATAAACAGAGATCAGCACAGCTTGGTGGGCTGCCAGTGACTGTGTTGCTGCAAATAAGAACATTGAAGGATTGGTTTTCCCCAAACATACAATCCCTTTGGTGACATTTCTAGTGTCCTTGCAGTAGATCTCTGATGCTGGAAGCCCACTGAGAACATTATGAAAAATTTCCCGCAACCCACACATCTGAGGCTGCCAGGGTGCATATGTGAAAAACGCATCAGTGGAGGAACTGCCACAGCAAAACAGTATGATTCCAAACACGGACTCCCTCTGTGACCATGTCTTTAGGAAGGGGGCATGCAGAAAGGTTACGACCTATACCAGAGATGTGGACGGCAGCAGAGTTGCATGCTTACGTCCCTGCAGAATGGAAATGCAAGCCTATTCACACAACAGAGCACACACATATGCTTACTATGAAAACAGAGCCACTGACCACCTATTCCATATTTCTATCATATTTTCATACTTGAGACTGGTTTGACCTTTACTATATGATTGTCAGTGACATCATATTTGGCTTCTCAGTGCCAGGAGCCCAACGCAGAACTGTGCCTTTGTGCTTTACCATCAGCATTGCCGTTAATCAACACTGACACATAAAGGGTATTGGGATGCATGTGTGTGGGAGGCCAGATTCCTAATTTTTTCAGAGTGCTTTTCCAGGTTGGGAGAAGTGATATTGGGTTTTAATTCTCTGGAGTGAAAAATAAACTAAAATTTGAGTTCCAAATTATTTGGGTTCCTAAAATGAGAGCAGTTGTAAGTGATGGAATCTCTGTATGGCGACTGTGTGATTACAGGTGATAAAGTGATTGTCAGCCAAAACATTACTGTCATTGCTATTAAGAACATCTCCACAAACACTGTTTATCATGCCCTGTATTGCTTAGAGAATAGACCCAGTCTAGTACTGTGCACCATTATGCTTAGGCCTGAGGCACGTGAAATTTGAAGCCTAACACCTGTTTGAGGAGAAATTACCTAAGAGTTCATGCGTGACTTTGTGATCCCACTGCAACATCTCCATCTCATTTAATGCAAGATGTAACAGAACTTTGCAGAATGGAATATGGGCAAATTGGTCAGTGAATACCCTGATGTTTCTCTTTTGCTTTTATTTCAATGTACCTGATTTTCAAAGTCTGTTTTCATGACACAAATTGTGTTCAGGAATTTGACATCAGTCAGTAAACTACAGAACCCTAGCGAGAGAGCTGACTCCCTAACTTAGTGTGCTGCTCTTATGGGGGAAAGAGGGTGTCACAGGAGGAAGCAGTCTCGGCCTTTTTTAAAATCTTGCATTTTCCAGAGTTGTAACATTTCAAACAACTTTTTCTCTGTTTCTACTGAGTCTTGCCTGGCTTTGTTGAGTTTAGACAGTTTCATCACTTTTGCTCACTAACTGCTCTCAGGCATTTGCAGTTGAACAATTTCCAAAGTCACCGAAGCCACTTTCTCTTTGCACCTGGATGGCTTCTAATTTCCTTTCACCTATTCGTGTACTGGAATTGGAACTGATTTACCACTTCCTTCTCAGAAATGTTGCATTCCTGTGGTCACCAAGAGCTGGTTCCCACTTGCCTCTTTTTTCTTTCTCATATCCCCCAGGTCCATTCTGTGATGTAAATGAAGTTCATTACTAAATGAATAGCAACTAGATGTTTAGCTATATGATTCTCACTAAGATGCTCCACCTGGAGCTGGAAAACAGCATACACTGGAGGTTATGTAGGTGTCCAACTGTGAGGGGTAGTCATCATGCAAGAAAACTAACTGCAGAATCTCAACTGCAGCCAGACTTGCTTAGAAAAACAGAAGACTTTGAAGGCGGGAAGAGGAAAGGAGCAGGGCAAGACAGGTGCACTTCTGTTAGGAAAAAAGTTTCATAAAAAGGTTTTGAAATTACTTTAATTCATATGAGTGTTGCATATGTCAGTCAAACTTGTATTCTTTAAGGGAATAAATGACAGCAGCTAGACACTATACAAAGAAAACACAAAATTATTTTTTCTACTCTGAGTAAGATTGCTTTTAACCCCTAATCTTACTTAATATTACGGCAACTTGTCCTGAGCCATCATATGCTTCTACTTGCTTCTGCGTAGCAATATTACTTTTAGATAGTAAATAGTATGTACTGCAACAAAGGCAGCTGAACATACTAATGATACTCAGCAATCAAATTTAACTTACCCAAGGAGCATGAGAATGCCGCTTCTGGACTAAATATGGACTAAATTTGAGCTACATAAAGATGTGGACTAAAGTTCAGTTGTTTAACACCATCAGAGCTCATTTCACAGCAAAGTCATTTAGTCCTTTACCTACACCTCACTCCCTTCTAGTAGGTGCTATTCACTCTGGTAAAGGGAGGTGGTAGTTTAGCTCCCACTGCCAGGCAATATGCTGACCTCTAACTGTGCTGAATTACATTAAATAGAAATACCAACAGAGCTGTCTGCTGCAGGGCTCAGGAAATCATTGTGAACCTCTAAAGAGGAGCTGAGGTTGTTTAGCTTGGAAGAGAGAAGGTTGAAGAGAGACCCTATCACTCTCCCCAGCTATCAGAATGGAGGTTGTAGTCAGGTGGGTGTCAATCTCTTGTCCCAGTTACCAAGTGACAGGATGAGAGGAAATGTCCTTGAGTTGCACCAGGAGAGATTTAGATCTAATATTAAAAAAAAATGTCTTCACTGAAAGGATTGTAAAGCATTGGAAAAGTCTGCCCAGGGGAGCTATGAATTCACCATCCCTGTGAAAGTGTTCAGAAAGTGTTTGAGCACATAGTTTAGTGCTGAACGTGGTGGTGGTGCTAAATTGGTGGTTGGACTTGACAATCTTAAAGGTCTTTTTCAACCTCAACGGTTTTATGAAAACAGTTGTAATTAGTGGTCCTTTACAGGGTTTCTGTGCTGTCCTTGTTGCATTCTGCTTTTGTTTCTGTTAAACTTCTCTCCATAGTTTCCTTTTACTCATCAAAAATTAGCTTTTTTTTTTCCCCCTATGTAATGAAAGAGATTATATCTCCTTTACCAGCTTTGCTCCATTTTCAATGGGCATTACTCCTTAGGAAAGACACTTAAAGCTCCAAAATCTTAGCACTTACAGCCCAACACATGGTCACCCAATCACTTGTAAAATGGAAAGTTACCAGGGCTGTTCAGAGGATGCCAAGTAACTAAAAGTGCTCTTCACAGGGTGACCCATGGCATGCTACTAAAAAGCAACCACTGTGCAAAGAGTTCAGGGAGTGAAAGAGGAAGCTTAAGAGAAGTCTTCTGGTTTACACCCAAGAAATATTTGCTCTTCAAAGATATTTCTTAGCGATATGTATCACATAATCTCCAGGATCTCAAAAAGTACACAGAAATTTTTAACAAATAAATTTAACATGAAATTTACTAGTTAATCTTTTTTACGCTCTCTTTTGTAGACAGTATAATTGGATAACAAAGATACTTAGCAGACCTAAAAGATAGTTGAAGATCATAGAGTTCATACAATTTTTCTTTAAATAAATATGTTGAATTAGGTGTTCTTTTTCCAAAAAGCTTACACTTATCTGTGCATTTATGAAAACAAAACACTTCTACCTCATTTTCAATATTAGTCTTTTTAGCATAAGAATTTGCCAAAATTTAGTCATGTTTAGGAAAGATAACTTTGAAATAATTTTATGCTTTTTCCTCCTTCTCTCCTCTAAAACACTTTAAAAAACTTTCTATTCAAGGCCCAAAAATGTTGTCTTCAATTGCTGACACTAGTATTATCTGTTCAGACCAGAACAGATCTGGTGGTTAGAGATCAAGGCACATATATTTCTCCTAATTCCCTATCAAAATATGGAAAAAAAAAAAAAAATCCTATCCCAGGATCATTACTCTTGTGCTGAAATATACTGAATCCTGAGTGTAGTGATTAATGGTTGAGAAATCTGCAAACCAAAAAGCTGCACTGAATGAAGCCAAAAGGCATTTCACCCCCAGAAGGCAATTAATAGATGGCAAGAATACTGTTAGTTTGTAAGGTAATGTTTAACTGGTAGTGATGTCACAGAGCTGGGTAAATGGTAGAGCTGCATTAATGGTCCCCAGACCCCAAATCTCAGCACTGATTAAACCTGAGTCATAGACTAATGAAGAGGAATTTATACTTGCAATCTGTACCATAAATAACTATACATCATTAAATTCAGCTAATAAGGAGTCAGAAGATGTTGCCTTACCAGTACAAGCACACTTTAGAGATATTTAGAGATTTTTTTTTAGATGATGCATTAAAAATCACACAGAGAAACTACTCAAGCCTGTCACCAGTGTTTCTTCTGGGAAACTATCACTCACACTGCAAAGAACAAAGTTCTTCAAACACAGAAGTCTAGCAGAACATATGTTCTTTTAGTAAATGGCCCACTTTTAAGTAGGTATAACACTCAACAGTAAATATGACCTTTGACTAAAAAGAACCTTCCAAGTTTAGCTGGTTTTTTGGCAATTTGGCAAAGAGATGATTACAGTGCACCCTGTTGGACAGTTTAGTCTTAGGTTATACTTAGTTTTAAGCCATGGACATACTTTTCACTCATAGTAAAAGAAGTTGCGTTTTTAACCATTTCCATACAAGAATTAGCCTCAAAAATTCCTGAGGCTTAGAACAGCAATTGCGCACTAGAGGCCCCCAAAAGGCTTTACTACTCCACTACTTCAATATTTGCAGTGGCTGTGGCCAAAATAAGTCTAGCAATGAACTCTAGCACCTACACCTAGCTAGTTGTGTTCACTGTACTTTAGCTAATAGTGACTCTGGGAGAAGTTTCATTAGGGTAAGATCTGTTATTTATTAATCACAAACTATTTTTAATAGATTGCAGATTTAATGAAGGAGCACAACTATAGTTAAAAAAAACCACCACAGTGGTTAATTAAGCAAGAATATAAATTTTCATTGGTTTATAAGTAACCACTCCATATTTTACACAAATATATCCAAACATGACTACCATAATAGAATTTTATTTGCAGCAACTAATAATAATATAATTTATTGTATTAATTATATATTTTTAATATAATTATATATATTAAATTATTCAATAATTTAATATTAATTGGATATTTACATTTCTTATAAATAAATAAATATTATTTTAATATCTTTAATCTCAGAAGGGAAGACTTCTAAAACATGACACTTTACTGTATTTTATATTTAGTGAGATTTTTCCTAATTTAGTACTCCTAGGCAAATATCTGTAAAAGAGCCAACCTGATATAATAATTTGTTGATATAGCAAAGAAACATACTATTATTACTTTTAGGCAGAGGCCTAGTCCTGAGCACTTTTTCCCTGGAGAGTAGACCAAAACCACTGAGACTGTAGCTGTCAGTCATTGTGGCTTTTGGAGCAGACAGGGGCAGAAGAAGGAGAGTTTCCCTTGATGAAGCTGTTTATAAAATACAGGTGACGGTGAGACTGATTATTGAGCTGGTCACTGGAGAAATCAGAAGTGTGTAATTTACGGAGAATTTTATGACCAAAAACCACAAATTGGGCAGGACAGAGAAAATAAGAGTCCCTGACATAAAATACAGCTTGAGGAGTAGCAGATGCCTGACTGACTTGCACACATCTGGACTGCATCCTGATGTCAGATCAGGAGCAGGGACAGAACGATTACAGTTTTGACATGATTCCTGCCCATCAGCCACTTTGAATAAGCTGGTTGCATCAAACTAAGCGCTACACCAGAAGTATTTCTCTCCACAAGCAGTACGGATATTTGTTCCATTCCTCATACAGCCAGCCTGCTCGTACCCCAGGAACAAGTTTCCACAAAGCACCCACAAACCTGTCAGCCAAGAAATGAACATCTGTCTGCTGAGGACACAAATGATTGTGTACAGAGGCTGGCCCTCCTGGGTGTCATTAGCCTTCATACAGAGCTACTCTAAAGAGAGGAAGGTTTCCAGTATTTTTTGCCATTTGATGGGTGTATATTGACATGTCAGTAATGAATGCCAAGAAGGCATTCCAACGTGCGCATCCTCTATAATTTAGAGCCATTTACCTTAAACTTTTACAGAGGGAACTGGTACGATTGATGAATAGGAGACGAAGTTTGCGTGCTACCTGATGTAAGAATTAGATGCCTGCTGGGAACAATGTCTTTAAGACAGGGTAATGAAAGCCTTTAAGTTACTTCCCTGAAAAAGGCAATTGGAATAGACAACACAAGAATTTACAAAGTGGAGATTATAAGGAGATACAAAATTAAAGATGAGGAAAGAAATTAGGAGAGGACAGTTTCTCAGAGTTTCAAACAGACTTTTAAAATAAAGCCACAATAGTTTAATGTTTTCTACTTTTAAACAAAGAGTTGTGGTTTCTATATTGTATAAAAGGTTAATATAATTACTCTCTATGTTTCTGTCACACAAAATTTGGTGAGAAGTTGGCAGAAAGGCTTGGTTGGCAGAACAATTTTTGTTAATTACTTAGGGTTAGGGTTGGGGTCAGGGTTTGTGTTGGGTTTGACAGCTTTGCGAGCTTTGATATCTGATATAGACTTCTCCCTACACTCTGGTCAAGAATGCTTATTTCTGTTGTAATAGCTGCATTCCAGCTTTCACAGTGCTTTCTATGAAGTACTATTGATATCAGACCTTTGAACTGTTATCTAGATGGTAAAAACCTGTTGGCATTGGAAGGTTGTTCAAATATATCACTTTTCTTGACCTATGAAATAAGTGCAAAAGGCTTCCAACACAAGATCACGGCTGTATCTGAATGAAAGGACTTAAATCCTGGAAGAAAATGGAACTAATTTTCATGATGTCTTCTGCCTCGGTAGCAAAGCCAGTAAATAGCCCTCTGACAAGCTGCCATGAAAGCTGTAGAAAAATGCCCGATTCCTGCTTGATACACTGTCGGAGAACTTTGATTAACTGAGCAATATTTTGCCTCCCACCCATATAAATTGGTTTCATATGTATTAAAGAGATTGGCATAGTTCCAAGACCACACATAGGGATCTGTCTCCGACCAGAAGAGATCAGAAATTCTTTTTGCAAAAGGGGAGAGCCAAAGGCAGTGCTACATCCCAGCACTGTATGCACTATCTGCTAGTGTTAGAACATACTGTCCAGTTAAGTGCCCTGTAATACATTCAAAGATGAAAGATCCTTGACCAAAGAATTTTTTATTATTCACTGTTGTCTATAAGAACCTCTCAGGTGAAAAAATTCTACTCCCACTGGGTCAAAATTTGCCTGCAAAAACTGAGCATTGTACTTTGCATAGCATCATTCAGCAACTATGTTTTACGACGAGCAAGAGCATCAGGCTTACTGGAAAGGTTCATAGCTTATAGCTCATCAGAGGCAGGCAGAATTATAAGGGCAAAACCACTAGACATACTAAGCAAAAAAATAGCCAGGAATAATAATTCACAACATTAGTAGCAATGTACTGAACACACTATTCTGAAAAACCCCTAAGATTACTGCTACTAGTTATGATATCAAATTACCCAGCTCAGTTCAATATGCATGAAGAAAGACACATATCACTTGTCACTTCTACTGTTTTCTTCCCAGCAATAAAACAGGGATAACAAATCTCCTGAAGGAACAGGTGGAACTGATGATGCAATCCACTGCTTATGAAAAAGGGTCATAATGCAAACAAGAAGGTCACTGAAAACAATTTGAAACATGGAACCCAATTTTATGGTTCCTGAATTTATATTATTTATAAATTAGCACAGCAACCTGTCGCATCTGGGATGATATCCAAAAATAATTCAACTAGAAACAGGCCCTGTGGATGAAAGCAAAAAGAACAAAAACTAAGTATAAAGGAGAAAATGATTTTAAAAAAGGTCAAAGTTAGTGTTTGTTTGTGTTTAGGAAACAGTATAAAATGTCTTCTTGTAATTTCCCTATAAATACGAAATACTACACACTTCGTCTATATACATACTAAATTTCATTAGAATTTTGGCAGTGTTATTGTGTTGTACTAGAAGAAAAATCAATGCATTGCACATAGCATTTTCTTATCTGTTGGGAGCAGAAGCATGCTGTTTGTGGAGCTGCAGAATCTGTTCCTACCAGCTTAAAATGGTACATGCTGCAAATGTAGGGTTAGGCCATTTTATAAAACCTGGCACTTCTTCCCTCTATTTGTGCTACAGAAGACAGATCCCATTTAACAAACTTTGCTCTTGTTATAGACTCTTGCTGGAGTTGAGATAATGTGTTTCCCTTTCTTTCAAAGTTTGTGATACAGAATGACAGCATTTAAAAAAATCTGCCTTTGGTGGTGAGGAACCTCATGATATTCCAGGTTGTTTTAAGTTCAGAATCAAGCTTTTCCTCTTGTGCTAAACCAGAAAGTCTGTAGGTACTTCACAGTCTCAGGTGATCAAATTTGGTCAGCACTGGATGGCACGGTGATTACAGATTATGTGTCACTTTCCTCTATGGAGCAGAAAAAGAGCCAGATGGAGTCTTCCAGAATTTCAGCCAATCTTCCCTTATTTCCAAAAAGCACCTGACAACTGCAAATCGAGTTTAACACTGGTGGTGAAAGTCAATGGACTCATTAATCGTGACTGATGTTCAAGAAAAAATGTATAGACAAATGCCAACACATTTAATTGAATAACACTGCCTCCTGGACCAGAAAGCCAGCTCTTGTTGGTGTTTTTTTTCTGCTTAAAAAACTGGAGTGTGACAGTTTTTTGGAAACAACTGATAACTTAAAGTTAGCTTAGTATACAATGAGATATGTTAGAAGTTTTTCATTCTAGTTTCTGATCTGGATAGAAAATTAGAATTATATTAATATTGGCAGATATCCACATATTGCATAAAATGGTAGATAATATTACGTTAATATCAGTGTTATTTCTGTTTGCTTTTGTCTTTCATTGCTTCCCATGACAAGATACCCATGAAGTCTGGTTGATAATTGCAAGGCTGGTACAGAACAGACTGAAAAGGATATGCTTGAAAATATATTTTCCGTTCTATAAAAAAAGAAGTCTATTTTGGATTACCCACATCAACAGTTAGATTTTGGCCTTTTCTTTGTGGCAGCAATGTGACCAGTGACACTCAGCTGTTGGTACCAATCAATGCTGTTACAGACTCAGAGAATCCCTTTTCTTTTCTTTTTTGAAAAACAAAGGAAAACAACACCAAGAAATGCCCAGCCATACAGATCTTTTACAGAAGGAAGTCAGGCTTCAGTGGGATGTATCTAGAAGACAGTGTTATGATACGAGAGCCCTGAAAAACACACATATTTTCAGATAGGTAGCTTGAAAAATGCGTATGCTTTTGGAGACCAACAGCTGCCTTGCAAGGGCCCAGCTGCCTTCTGCTCACACTCTAAGAAGCTATTACATGAGACATTATACTTCAAAGACATGAGTTCCAGTATTACATCCCACAAGCTCAAATTGGTTCCATAGAGCCTAGAAAAGGAAATAAAAATAAACATAAAAGTTTCCTACAGCCCAGCTCCCTGAGCTGCAAGCATCAGCAGTGAGACGCTACCTAGCTGTTATTGAAGATCCAGCCTCTTACAGCTCTTCCTAGCTATCAGACCTTCCTGAGACGTAAGATAAAAAATAAAGCTGAGTGCCTGCTTTAACACAGCTAGAAACAAACTCTCCTCCCCTTAGTCCATCTCCTTTTCTGTTTTCCTGAAATGAGAGAAGTTACTGAACCCTTCTTCCCATCACCTACAAAAGAAAGTGAATATCACCTGTTCTTTCATTTTTGTAGTGAAGCAAATCTGGCTAGCAGAGGAAAACATCGTCCTGGGGACAGAACTGTTTCACCCGTGTAGGGTGTGATCCCTGTACTTGCATGAAGACTTGTTGGCAGCTTCCTTCATCAACCCTTGCCCTGGTGTTTTAGCAGTCCTTCCATCTCTCTTCTTTCCCCAAACAACTTCATTTTGGTGAGTCTTCCCATGACTATGGATTTCACCCACTTACAGCTTGAAGGTAAGAGAGCTTTTCAGCCAGAAACATAAAATACAACAGGGAATTAAAGTAGATTTATTTTTCTTTTTCGCTTTGAGTTATGGGTGAGAGCTTTTCTTGAGCAAGTAGAGGAGGATAGGAAAAGAAAAATTTGAAATTTTACAGTACCAATATTCAGCAACATGGCACACTATAAAACTGGATGTCTTCAGCCAGGAAAACTAGAATGAATAGCTGAAACTGCCTACACTCTTCAATTTACTGATTTTAGCCCTACAGAGACACAAGGCAGTAAGTTCTTTCTTTCATGCAAGTTCTCCAGCAATAATATCTGAACAATAACATTCAGTCTTAATGAAACACTTTATCTTGTATTATGTAGCTTGTTTCCTCATTAAGACCATTTCTTCCTGGTGCTGGTAACTACATAAACCTAACAAACTCATTTACATAAAGATGCGATGCTACTATTCTCCTCCATCTACTTCTATCCAGAAAAAATAACCTCACTGTGATCATTTCAGAGCTGTTTAAAAACCAAAGGAGAATAATCAGTAAGTTATCATTCTTATTGTCTATTAATAAAAGCTATCAGAAAAGGCTGGATTTGGCGAAATAAGAACAGCTGGAAAGACAAGAAAAGACAGCTAGGGACATGGCTGGGTAGTCTGTTTTCATTGATTCTACCCGTGTGGTCTTTTGGGAAAGTCATTAAACTTGTTGGGAAAGTTGCCACAAGATACCGAGCAAAGGAGAGGGAATTTACAAAGCGCTCCTGTTTTCATTTTGCAAGACTTCACTTTACTACAGCAGGGAGCAATACATAGAATTGGCATGATACTGGTCTGGAAAGAAGGAGAGAACAATTGGCTGTGGCAGCTTTTGAAAAGAAAGATCCTAACTACAGTATGAATTATATTTTTTGACATTTAACTAGGTCAGCATCATGTGTCAACTGAGACTGTTGATTTTTCTCAAAATTCATACCGAGGTTAATAACCTAAGCTATTATCACTGTTCTAGGCTGAAAATACCATGTTGCAAAAAATTTACAGTATATATTAAATGTGGACAGCACAACACAGGTAAATGATGCAGATGACACAGTGAGTGTACAGACCTTCAGTAATAAACATGAGGAAAGATGGGAAGGGATCTCAACAAAAACAAAAATCCCAGGGAAATTTAAAAGAGTCAGTAGATAATTAAATGTATCTGAAAAGAGAGAGTATAGGTTCCTCTGGATCTATTCCTTGGACTTGAGTCCAAGCTTTCAAATCATAAATCCTATATGCACATGAAAGGAACTGGATCTCTTAAGAGGGCAGATGAAAAAAGCTTTAAGTTGCCTAGCAAGGTCAATAGAGCTATATAACTCATAATGCTGAATTCAAGTATTATTTAAATTTCTTTTTCTTCTCTGGAACTTAATACCTGAGTCAGAGTCACTTCTGTCCAACTCAGTGTCAGAGCATTCTCCTGATGGAAGGCAGCTTTCCATTTCCATTAAAAAAATGTATAGGAATATTTTATTCAGAAAGGAGGTAGTAGAGGTTCATACTTTAACACTTAGTGATTTTAAATTCAGTTGACTGGGAGACTTGATCTTCACAGATTAACATTTTGACAGCCACTGCTACCACAACTGCTTCCTATCTAGCAAACTCAAAATACAGCTGTCTAAGGCTGGGCTGAGCCTTTCTCTCATCTTGTCAGTGCTGAGGTTCTGGACAGACCTCTTTGCAAGAGTCTTAGGCACACACAACAGGCAGCCCTCTGGAATCCTTTCTTCTTGTCCTTTTTCCTAACACAATTTATTTTTGTTTCTAGAACTAGTGAATGCTTCAACAGCAAAGCTAAGAGAAGCACTAGGTAGGTATCCAAGCTTGTCAGTGCTTTAGGTGAAGACTATCCCCACTCAGATAGATTTGGGCTTGTTCTCTACTGGGTTGCAAGGTAGTATCATATGGTCATCATTGAAATAGCTGTGCAAATGTTTCCAGATTTATACCCTGTCTGGAAAACTACCAAGTTTTTAGCTGATCTAGCGAAATAAAATGGAGTGCATCCATCCTATGCACATCTGGATAAGATTAACTGTTTTTCTAAACCACTAACTTGGAGCACTAACATGAAGAACTAACTAGTTTCCAATGAAATATTTCTGTGGGCTGTGCCCTGTTTGATATACTGACCTATTGCTGAGTATAACCTAATTTCACAATTTAATGGTAAGTTTTTTCCTCATTTTTCATATGTACAAAGAAGCATTGTAATAATGTAAGGGACTCTAAAAGACAAGCCCACTTTCTAGATACAAAAATGAATAAGGATCATGTCTATTATATACTTAGGAGACCTGTCCTCAGAATTTCTGATAGATGGCTCTCTTTATAGGATATTCTGAAGATAATCTGAAAGGAGTAAGTAATAGATATAGAATTACAATTTTAGATTAGAAATGGATAAGAGGATAATTATGAGCATGTCCAAAATGCTGGTAAACTCTGGTGGTATCCTTAAAAAATTGCATTTAGCAGTGAGATGTTGGTAATAAAAGCTCAGGTCCAAACACATTCGAAAATTGTGACTCCAGGAAGGACAGGCTTCTGAGCAGAAGGCACTTTCCATGATCAGAGTGCCCAGCAACAAAGATGTTCTCTGGAGCTGCAGAGGATGCATGCAGCAGTTGACTGGACAAAGATGTAAACTGGTTATTGGAGGAGAAAACAGACTGAGCTGGTAGATAAGGAAAATACCAAGCAAAGGGAGGCAGAGTGTCTCAAACTTTGTTCCCAGTTTCTGAGATGTGCAAGTCTCTTTCTACACTTTTGTGTAATCATGAACTGCTTCAAGAAGAACCTGCATGAAAGCTCGGAATAATGATTCATTTTTTTCACCTACTTAATTAGGAAAATTTGAGTGCAAACAAAACTGATAAATGGGCCAAAATTGGAGGAAAGGGGAGGATAAAAAGTTTTCTGGGCAGGAAAGTGAAATTTTACATGTAGAAGAGGACTCTTTGCATGGCACTAAGTCCCTATGACAAGCCCTTACAGCATACTCCTATGTTACTCCTGACTATGGGCTGGCTGAACATGTGGCTCTGGCTTCACACTCCACTGATCCTCATCTCAGAGTCTGCTGTTTAAGCTACATTTCTTCTTTTATGAAAATATCTATTGAGAGGCTGAACCTTCAGGTATTTCTTACCCTGTATTCGTGTGAGCTACCTCTTGGCAGCAGACCAGTCCACACGCTGCCTGCAGTCACACGCCGTCTTCCCCAGTGTCAGCTCTCTGTGTGGCAGGGAGCCCTGTGACTCTGATGCACCAAGACTCCGGTGTCTGGGATTTAGAATCCACCTTGGCAAGTATAGCAATAGCCAGGATATCTCTAATGCAGGTATTCAAGAATGTGCTTTTATACCTTGGTGTGTCCAAAGGTGGACAGACACTTTGTGTGCATGCACTTCTGGGGGCTGTGGATGCAAAGCAGGTCTGGACTTGAGGCAGTCTCAAATTTATGTTTGTAAACCAAAGTAAACAGGGCTGAAAAGGCAGTGATTGTTCCTCTGTTGAAGTCCATGTTTCCTCACTATCACAGAGATCTAGACATGGCAGGATATCTGACAGCCCAGACAAGGCAACAAGCCCCCTGATCTTTGATGCTAAACCTTCTTTGAATGAATACAAAAATTTTTAACCTCTCTTTTTGGCCTAAACTTATCTAACACTCAATGACCCTCTGACTATGTGGATGTTTGGTCACAAATTATGGTCTCCAACAAAATACTGAAGTCCTGGAATTTTTTTATCACCGCATGTATTCCACATTATAGTCAATATTATTTGAAATCAGATTGATTAATTTCCTCCATCTGTGTGCTCCAAATGATTGACTGCAGTGTGAAAGTGTCAGAACTCACAAGAGAAACAAAATTGCAGAGAGGAGCTTCTAGCAGATGTCACTTCAAGAAGAGCCACAGATCTCCAAAACAATAGGAAATTATTTCCTGAGCCAGCCAAATGCACGACACATTGATTAAAGAGATATTATTTAGTACAACAATCAATACTCACTGTGAAATAAGTACAATAGTAAGACTAACTTCAATTTCCCTTCTGTAAAAAATTAAAATTATAGGACTTTAATATAAACAGGTGAATGGCAGGTGAAAGCGACAGAACATTTCACAGATCTGTTTAAGGTCACCTATTTTTCAAGGATTATTTGGTTTTTAACACTGTGCTTCCCTTAGCATCACTGTTAACTTTTGCCTAAGTATTCCACTGTTTTTCCCTGTAGAGCTTTCTGTGCCAATCCAGCCATTCATTCTTGGCTGGGATCATGTTTTCCAATGTGTAATTTCTGTTGCTTTCTTTTTCTCTGGTACCTTCATTCTAGTTGACTTTCATTAAGAATAAGTTAAGACTAATATGCCACTATAGCTAACACACTGGCCCATGGCTTTCTCTCTAATCACTTCTTAGTCTCTGGGATGCTTAATTGTCAGATTTTGGGTTTTACTTATGGTTGAACTTTCTATTTTTTTTAAACACAGTTAGGAAAAATACCAGAACGGCTTCCACTATAAACACAAACTGTTAGCACAAGTGTTTTGCACTTTGATAAGCCTTCTATTTCAAATAATTCCCCAGAAAAAGCAAGGCATCATGGAGATGATGAATCAGACTATGCAGAATAAGCTTTTAGGATGAGCAGAGATTAAAAGTATCAGGTACATGTGCTGAACAGGGGCAATTTTGATCTAGAGTGTTGAAGTTTATTTACCTATCTAATCTTCATCATTAACCTGAAAAGGAAAAACTAAACTAAATTCATCAGGACTTTTGCATGTGTTATTGCTGACACCCAGAAATAATAAATAATAATAAATAAAGGGCAAATTCAAATGTGTGGGTGATGCAAGTGCATTACACGGCAGTGTAGATGTGAAAAACCTTGCTAGAAGTGTCCATTGATTGAATTTTTGTTAGTCCATCCAGGCTAAGTTTCATTCCTTCTCTTATTTTGAATAACACTAATGGACACATATAGGCACACACAGATATATCTGTACATATATGTTTGTATAAAACAGATAGACCAGCAGTTGTCTGGAGCAACAGACTGCCATGGGCATAAGGATGTGCATAACTCCTGCCAGAACACTGGAAGCCAAGGTCTGGCCGCTGCTGACGGAGCCAAAGGCAGAGCAGGCCCATGTGGGATGGTGCCTGCTGCTGCAGGACTGTTTGGCTACAGCCAAGCCCATTCTGACTTCCCTCAGCTTGCATCTGGTCCCATCTGCACCCCTCCTGTAGCAGAAGGCTGAGCCATGGACCTCAGTAAAGCCTGGTGTGCCCCTTGGTACAGCTCCTTATGTCCCTTTAAGGATCTGGCAGGTATATCAAAGCCTGTTACCTCAGTGCCTGTAGCACCTGTGCAGATTCAGCTGCACAGTCACAGCCCTAAAATCTCTCCGCAGTTTTATTTCTCTGGTGAGCTCTGACACTTTCAAATTATAGTCAGTCATTTGGAGCACACAGATGGAAGGAAATTTAACCAAATTTATTTTCAGGCATACGGACCATAAAGGCACTGTCCATTAGGAAGGAAGTTTCAGAGTTTCAAGCTCTCATTTTGTAATAAGTGGGACCACAATCTAGAGACAGGCCATTATAAAAAACATCCCAGGTCTCTTCTTCCTTCTTGCTGCTCTTCTTGCTAAGGCAGGATTTGCCCAGCCACAGTCCAAGCCAGAACCTTCATAGGAGGGAGATGAAAAACTCAATTTGCCTACATTTCTGAGAAGTCTTGCATCATCACTGAATTCCAATAATCCCAACACACATTTTGGTATAAAAGGTGGTCAGTGACAAAATTGATCGTATTTTATAAATAGACCGTCTCCAAAATTGAAACACGGAGCAGAAGAAAAATCTGCGTTTTATTCCTACTTAAAGTCCCTCTATTTAACATATAAGCTCTGTTCAGTGAAGTATGTCCTACACAAATAGTTTGGGAATCATATTTTAGGGGATTTTACTTCTTGGAAATAAACTTTCCTGAATGAGCATAAGAAATTCAAATCAGGTAAGGTCTCAGCTTCACAGGAAAACCTGCTTTTCCAAGCCTGATAGATTTCCATGACTTCAGCTATAATGTTGTGTTATGCAGCTTCCCTTGGCATACTTATTCTCCAGAGTAAAACTTTGTCCTTTCAGCACAAACCACCTGCTACACTGTGGAGGAAGCCTTGGGAGAGCCCGGCCACTGCAGTGCTCTACAGGACACTTACCCTTTTCCTGCAGATGCAAAGTCATCACAAAGGGAAGGAAGAAGCAGATGGATGGAAGAGCTGAGTTCATAAACTTGACAGAAAGCACTGCAGGGGATGCCATGGATTTTAGAAGAGTGTTTTCCTATCCTGTGGTACTTTTCCATGTACCAGCATTTGCACTGACTGTGGTATTGCTGTGTTCACTACAAGCAGCATGAAGAAAACCAACAGGGAACGAAACTTACAGGATGCTGCTGGGAATGGTGGTGGGGGGGGGGGGGGGGGTGAATAGAGGTTATGCTCAAGGCCAGGAATGGCAGGGTGAGATTATATCTGGACTAGCTGGAACAAGGGGCCATGAGGTATATACAGGGGAGGTACAGTATGACAGCCTGGGTGTCAGCCCCACAGTTTAGACTACACATGCGGCCCAAAAAAAGTGGTGTTAGCCTTCCTGGGGGAAGAAGCTGCTAAGAGGAAAAGTGAGGAAAATTAAGATTTTCCATCTAGGTGGTATTGGAAGCAAGTAGATACTTCAGAGAAAGGCTGGGGAGCTCACAGAACAATCAAATCTTTGCATACTTACAGGTTTTATACCCAGAAAAAAAAAGGGTTTTGAGGTTTGGTTTGAACAGGTGCTCTTTGCTTTCCTCTCAAAGAGCAGCTCCTTAGTTTTCCTCCCTTTGTTCCCTGTACTCCCTACAGCCCTGTGGTTTGCTGTCCCTTTAGGCACTGGCTAAGCCTCAAAGGCAGGCAATCTCATACAAAAAAAATGTAAATGGAAAGAACAACAAAGGCCAAAGGCTTTTAAATGAGTTATCCTTCATGATGTTTTTCTGTCATGTGTAATAAAGTCAGCTGCATTCCTTGTCATCTGGATGCATTCCAGGGAAATGCAAATTGTCACAACAAATAGAATAACTGGGCAAGAAAATGGTCTTTTCAGGCCTCTTCCTCTTGGGATGTTTCATTCAGTTATTTCTTGATGTGTTCACTTTCAGGTAGGTGTATGAACATTCACCTTGTTCGTCCCAGTACGATAAAAAGAATTGAAACATGACAGTGGGGAGCCCCACTGGGAAACTGTGCTTCTAAAACAGTATCAGCTACGTTATGTGAAGTGGTGGATTTTAACTCTTAAGAAGCTGAGGAATGACATCTGTTGAGCTCGGACACAGAGCAGGCTTGGCCCTCCCAGGTAAGACAATACATTTAGGTCCAGTTTCCAACTCTGCTCCACCCTTGTGTGTGATTGTGAGCAAGGCACTGCTTTTCATGAGCACGGCTCTCTGATAATCCCTGCTTTTGGGGGGAAACACAAGTTGAGAGATATTCTACTTGCAGCCATATATAATGCTTAACTCTGTGGGTCCTCAGACCTATTGGGCCCCTCTTAACTTTGTCATAGCACAAGACATGACATCATGTGGAGCAGGTAACAGTAATTAATCCAACGACTGGACAAGTTGGCATTGCACCTGTAGGACAAAGCCATGGGTTTATGAACCTGAATTGAAAGTGTGTTTTCTTATCCAGATGAGAAGCTGGATTCTTGAAGTTCTTTCTGTGCTTCAGATGAAAACTTTTGTCCTGGGTGTGGTTACTGTGCATTCTCTTATGACCATTTATTGCTATTTGCTGTGGCATTTCTGAGGTTTTCTGTAGCTTGTACCAGCCCAAGACATGGAAAACAACTATGCTTGCTCAGTGTCCACAGTCACAGAACAGCAGGACAAAAGAGGGTACCTGCCATTACAAAGCACACAGCTTGAGAGTGCAGAGGGATACAGACACCCATCTAGGGGAGCCCAAAGTCAGTATGGGTCATCAAGGCAGGCAATGACGTCCATTTACTTCATCTCTGGGAAAGAGAAGAGAAGCTGTCTGAGAGCACCCACCTCAAAACAGGTTGCTGGTTTCAAAGGATGGGTGCTAAGACCAGACTTTTTAATTCCCCTGCCTAGAAAACTACCCCTTCAAGAAGCCATGGGGAAGATTTTTTGAGGAGTTTTCTTCTGCACTCTCTACTTTATTTCAAATGCTCTCATAGCCCACTCAGCCTCAAATAAAGCATGAGTGGTCTTTCAAAGGTTAGCAAGATCAGTGCTTCACAGCACAGCCCCTTTACACTACTTTTGCCATTCCAGACTTAATCTCTTGTAAAATCGAGAAACCCAGAAACTGCCAAGGCACAGTGGACAAATGCCTGAAGATCCAAATGCTCGTGAGTCACTTGAGTGACTTGACTCTTAAGAGGGAGCCCTGACATTTTCCACAAGTCAGGTGTGAAAATGGGGAGAGTTGTGTGCCTGCAGAGGCCAAGGACTCTATTATTTAGCATGGAATATATTAAGCTAATAGCCGTAACAGTGTTTCCTCTGTATGATTTCCTCTTCCAGCTTGCACCACACAAAACACACCAGCTAATATAGTCATTCCTGCCCCGGTTTAACCCTTTATTTAATGCTCATGAGAAGAACAGCAGTTATGTGACAGACTGTCTAGACCCTCTGCCATGCTACAAGAGTAATTCAAGTCAGATCCACTGAAGAATCATCTTAGACATGAGCAAGGAGCTATAAACCACACCATTTTTCTTAAGCTTTACAAGGAAGCTACTGCACTGGAATTTATAAGCTACAAAAACAAACAACTATATTTTGGAAATGAACAGCATTGAGGTATGCAACTTGTACAAACAAGACTGATAGTTTTAAGAATAATAGCACCAGAAAAATTAGAGGATTGTAGATCATGAAATGTTTAGGAAAGTTTTGGTCTATGTGATAAACCAAAAAAGCTTTTGATGTCATATGCTATGATGAAGACAGCAAACATGAGAGAGAAAAATGAAAATGTATAAATGTGGAAGACAAAAAAGAAATACAAATGCAGAAAAAAAATCAGAATTTGTTTGATAACATATTTGAATGGCTAATTATCCTGACAGTCAAAATTTTTCCATTATTTCAGCTTTAATCTTACCAATGTAAACTTTCAGTTATAGGCTGTTGAATTTTGCTTTTAGACAAAATACAGTTTGGGGTTTTTTCTGGTAGTTTTGAATAACAGCATTGCATGAAAGCCTCTGTCAGAGAATTACCTGAGATGCAGACTTCCCTGACAGAGTGACAGAGGAGATGTTATTAAAAGCAAGGATCTTCATTTTAAGCTTGACATAAATGATTTTGTAAACTGTCAGGGACGACAACTAACAACTCTGAGAGGTCCTTCAGAAGGGCAGCAGCGATGAAACCAAACCTGTGGGAACCTTGTTAAGAAGAACAAGCTCCTATGGATCTAGATAGGGGGTTAATCATACTTGCAGATCCTGCTGCACATCCTCCTCAGTAGGAGCCAATGGCCTGGATGCAGCCAGGGACAGCAGACTCTCACTGGCTAGGTACCAACCTTGAGTTCCTAAAGCTCCTGTGGTATGGGCACTGTCCCTGTGCTTTGTCTGCGTGGTTGCTCAGGGATAGCCTAAGCCCTAGCAGAGGCCAGGCACATCCAGGCAAGAATCAGTTCAGAGCTGGAGACAGACCAGTAGCAAGCCAGTCAGGAGAGCTTTGGTGGTTCTTAAGCTTTGAATGTATTTAAGATATGGCACCTTTGCAGTGTAGAGGTCTGTCTCAGATACAAGAAACAGGTCATTGTTGCATCGACTGCTCACCACTACTTTTGGTGTTTCAGTTTCGATTTCCTAGATACATCCCTACATTACTTTCTTCAGCAAGGCTTAAAAGAAAGGCATTTCCCAGGAGAAGTTAAAGGAGAAAGAAAAAAAAAAGTTGGTATTCCATATCTGTCATTATTTGTTACTTATTCATTCCAAGATGAATAAGTTAATCCTCACTAAGCCAATGGCACCTGATGGGAGAGGATGGGAGGTGGCTCATTACTCACAGGCTCAGGCTAGGCTCCGGTGCCAGAACTCTGTGACAGGTGCAGGGCTCTCACTCTACCCCAGAGAGCAAAGGCAATCAAATTTTACATAATCTTGGGTATGTTAGCGATCTTTGTCCATCCCTGAGGGTCCCTCTGTTCCCAGGTTGTTGCTCCCTGCCTAGTGACCTGCAGCAGAATTACAGGAGATTTTGACTTTTTCCTGGAGGAGGGGACATGAATCTTACCTACCTAAATCCTCTCTTTCATTTAGGCACTTATTTCGCACTTGTAAGTATAGTAGGTGAATAAATTATACCCTCAATTAATTAATCTATGTAAAAACTATATCAAGCAATAAACAGACCTGAAGTGATAGCCTAAAGAGACATCCTGTGTATCCTCTGCTTCCACCATCTATTAAAATGGAATATATCTCTTCCTTCCACCAAGTGTAACACTGAATAGTTATAGTTCCAACTGAATGGGGACCAGCATTTTTCTATAATGGATCATAAAGAAGGTATGGATTGAATTTCCCACTAGAATGCGACTCATCCTTAATTTTTGTCAAAAGATCTGAGCAGCAGAAAATGTATTTGCCTAATTTATTTTAAATCCACGATTAGCAACAAGTTTGAGGCACAATGACAAATAAGATTTTCAAATGCCTGACCACCACATTCACAGAAAATGCCATTTATGTGCAGGACCAGTGGTGCAGCTGTCTGACTCTGAGAGTAACTTACATGCAAATGGTACTTGTGCTTCAAAGCCTGAACCTCCATTTGGCATTTGCTGCTCCATAAAATTGTTCTGCATACCTCAGGATAGCTGCTCTCAAGGTATAATAATTATTATTATTTCTCGGACCATTAATGTATCGTGGACCTGGAAGAATACTATTTTAAATCTTCTACACAAGGCTTACTTATGTTTTAGTTAAGCTTAAACTCAGCCTACTAGTTCAGTTTAGCTTAATAGACAGTTATTCCTTATTCATCTACACAGAGAAATTTTTATTATTTCCTTTCCACCCTCTCACCCTGAATCTCAAGTCAAGTAGCCGAGCAATATTAAAGACATTCTGAAGAAGTCAGTGATAAATCTAAGTATCAGAAATACAAGATGTAAGATATATATGCTTTCTCTTATTTTGTGTGCTTAATATTGGATACTGCAGGAGGTAAATCTGTATGGCTCAGAACATAAAGCCATGAAGCCTTAACATTCTTAATCTTGTTAAGATTAATTAATTTGTGTCAGAATGTCAGAATGTTTTTGATACCGTCGTGGTCTGAGAATGGTACTCCGCAATTCAGTGCCTCCACTGAGACCCTCCCAAACCAGAGGCCACTGCGTGTTCACCCCTCCTTCCTGCCCTTCCCACTCTGGCAGGATGGAGTTGAGAACTGGAGGCACAAAAGGTGAAAATCATGGGCCGAGACAAAAATTTACTGGAAACAGCAGTGAAATGAGAAAATGAACAGTAACAGCAAAAATATTAATCAGAAAAGGTATAAGGCAAAAAAACAATTCATGGAAAGCCACATACCGACTGGCTCTTCCCCCACATGCTTTCTCCCCCTTCCTCCCACCCCTGGAACTGACGTGAGGTGGTATGGAATAACACCTGCCCCTTAGCCACGCCTGCTCGGAACAGAGCACGGCAGCCCACAGCTCAAGGGATCCAGCAGGCTCAGCCTCCCTGGAAGCTGAGAACTACAGGTGTGTGCCACTAAGCACAGCTACTGCAAAAAATTAACCCTGTCCTGGACAAAACTAGGATGTTTACACAAAAAAGGGTACTTGCACAAAAAAGGAAAAAGAAAAAAAAGAGAAAAAGAAGGAGACTTTCCAGCCAGTGTGGTTACCTTTCTGATGTTCCTTTCTGAAAAGAGTATTTTCTCAGATTAGACTTATATGCCTTGTAAGTAAAATGACCAATTCCTTAAGAGCGCTAAAACTAAATTTGCACTTAGAAGATTCATGTTATAAGTTTTATGCCTATGTTGTTTCACGGACTTAGTAAATGAGAGCAGAAAATATCTAAAATTTTCAAACCTAAAACTACAAAAAAGAAAAAAACCTCACATGCTTAGAAAATGTGGGTTATGAAACTATTCCTACCAGTAACAGCAGCAAAGATATAAAATCAGACTACAGTTAGGGTCAAGGTTGAGGATTCACTGTGCTACAGTGAAGATAGTTGAAATGAAATCATTGGGACGCCAAATATTTTGGAAAATAAAATGCAATTTAAGTTTCAACACCCTTAAACTAAGCCAAACTGAGACTAACTTCTGTGCTCTTTCAAGGCCAGCTGTATCTTAGACGCTGTTTTAGATTGCTCAGGGTAGAGGATTTTTTGCCTGGTGACAATTTGATATCTGCACAAGTAACAGGAAACATTTACAATTTGGAAGAGAGTATATATTTTACAGTAACCCTTGTAGATTATAGATCATACAATATAATATAATATTATATCATATTTTGCTTTTATTCCATAAATTCTCCTGATCTTCTAAGTATCCTAAAGCAAGGTTTCAAAGCTTGATGTGAGCATACCAGGGAATTAGGACTCACTCATCTGGTACATGCTTTGCCACTAATCTGCCCACTTGCTTTTAGTTTTGAGCTAAGGCTCCAAGCAGCTAATTAGTTATGAGGCAACATCAGCACCTGCATAGAGTTGCAAAAATCTTCCAGAGCAAAATATACATCTGAAACTGCAGCCTTGAAAATGCTGGTATTTTATTAGGTGTCTTACACTGCATGCAGATTTATACATAAGTATTTAAAGAGATGGGCCTTGGAAGCTGGAGTCCAGCCAGCTTGTGGGAAAAAACCCAAAAATGAGGTAAAAAAAGAGTACATGACTTAAAAATACAGATAAAAGCTACAGACTACTGATGGCAGGGATACAGGTGAGAAGACTGGTGTAATGAAGAGGGAGGAGAGCAGATCTGCTGTGTAACATCCATCTGTGTACAAGTTTGAAGTTATGCTTTTAAAATGAATTCAATAAACAAGGGCAATATAATTTCAATCAACAGTGTTTCTAAGTGAATACATGATTTATGTAATTGTATGAAAGTGAAAAAAATAGAAAGCAGAAAGCCTAGGAATCAAAAAACCTAACAGAGTTACAGTGAGATTGAAGCACGAGAGAAAATGACAGTGGCAACTTAATTTTGTTTTCTACTTTAGTGAAAATACAAAAAATGTGTTAAAAGAAAAAAAAAGCTTTTATAGAGAGAGCTGACATCTAGTAAGACTGTAGGTATTAATTAATACTTTGGTGTATGACAATGGGTACACTCTGAGCAAAGAAATTACAGTTCCTTTAGTTTAATATTCATGTTAGATAAAATTATGAATACTATATAAAAGTAAAAGCATGTTCTGTAATGATGACAAAGATCTCTTATCAGTATGTCATGTAAATTAAGAAGAGGCAGATGAAAATTATAGTTGTAGATGATAAACTAAAGATTTATACAAAGTGACAGATACCACTTCTTCTGGCTAAATTAGAAATACTATTTGAACACCCTAAGAATGTGAGAATGATCATTTTTGTCCCTTCATACTCTTTTCATCATGTTAAGCAGGATTGTAGAGTCTCCTGTGTTAATCAACATAGACTACAGAGATTTCAATTAAATTGTAGTTCAACATTTCTCTTCTAAAGTGATGCATTTCTGTTGAATTTCAATTGTAACTTGTCGTGAAGATGTTCTGTCACTTTTCTGTTTTTAGAAAAGATGAAGTTATCTCTTTCACCTTTTGGCATTTATTCAGAATCACAGAATGGTTGAGGCTGGAAGGAGCTTCTGGGGGTCATTTTATCCAAATTCCTATCTCATCTCAAGCAGGGACATCTAGAGCCATCTTCCTGGGACCATGCCCAGGCAGCTTCTTAACATCTGACTCCAAGGATGGGACTCCACAACCTCTCTGGGCAACCTGTGCCAGGGCATCATCGTCCTCACAGTGAAAAAGTGTTTCCTGATGTTCAGAGGGAATCCCCTGTGTTTCAGTGTGTGACCATCACCTCTTGTCCTATTGAGGGCAAAACTTGAAATAGCCTAGTTCCATCTTCTTTACACCCTCCTCCCTTCACATATGGTAAGATCGCCCTGAGCCTTCTCTTCTTCTGGTTGGATCTTTATTTCATTGGAGAGATGCTCCAGTCCCTTTAACATTTTGGTGGCCTTTTGCTGGACTCTCTTCAGTAACTCCTCTCTTTTGTTCTGGGGAACCCAGAGCTGAGGATTTCCATGTGCATGTGTCATTGAATATGTGTGTTGCCCTAACCTTGGCCCACCCATCCGCTCGCTTACTCTGCCTCCTCAGGGGCACAGGAGGAGAAAATAAGATGAGAATGTTGTGAGCTGAAGTATAGTCAGGGACACTGCTTATCAGCCACTGTCAGGAGGAAAACAGGCTCAACATGGAGAAAACATTTAAATTAATTAACAATTGAAATAGATTTGGGTATTGAGAAACAAAAGCACAAACATTTAAACAATAGATATCCTCTCCTCCTCTGCCTATCCAGCATTTTTTGTCTTCTCTTTAATATGTTTTCCCAGAGGCACCACTGGCTTGGTGATGGGCTCAGCTTTGCCCTGAGATTGTTGTGTTGGCTGTCATGGCTGTGTCCTGCATGGGGCAGCCCAGACCTTTTCCCTCAGAGGCCACCCTGCAGCCCCTTGCTTTCAACACTTCAGCCCAGACATGCAATGGTCTTATGCGTGTCTTGTGTCTGTGTCCATGTTGTCATCTCAGGTTTTCTGCCCTCCTGCCTGCCATGTAACAGGGGTATCTACTGCTAAGTTCCAGAGGTTGGGGCAGTCAGCCGGAGATAGAAAGGTTTCTCTGAGCACTTTCTGGCTGCCATTCCTAGTAACTGAAGGGTAGGTCTTAAATACTTTCTTGGCTCTATGCTATTTATGAAAGCTTAACCCTTACCAAGAAATTACAAATTACACTTTCTAGTGAGATTTGGTTCACTCCAGCCTGGGGAGCTCTCCTTTTTATTGTAAAAGGGATTTTCCCAAGTACAACCTCAGTCCATGACCCTGCACTTCTGTTCTTCTTTCAAAATTCCCAGCAGAATGTCTTTATATTAGTAACTCCAGCAAAGGGTATTTTGGTCTCTCTGTTGCTAAACTGAGAGAAGAATCTTGAGAAGTGCCTTTCATTTACTTACCCATTTCCGCTGAAGAGAGTAGTGCAGACCTGGATGACTCAGGCTAGTATTAGGTTAAACATCTTTGATTTTCTTTGCTTCCTTTTTCTTTGTTTGTTGCATTTAAAAAATAATGAGTGAAACTGAACCAATCAGAAAACTCTGGCCATTCCTGAGTCTGATGGACAAAGGACTGGAGAACAAAGTGAAAATGCAATCAGAATTACTTGAAATGTCATGGACTTAAAAATAATAACCACTGGGATAATTCCCACTCTGGATCAAAAGTCAAAGCAAACTAGCTTTTCAGTGGATTCCACTGTGATACTTTGACTGCTCTTTGTAGGACTGAAAGGTATAGCGAAGAACTATTTCATATCAGCTCTGCTATGTATAATCTTCTGTTCTTTTTTTTCATTCTTCTTCCTTTGATTGATTCTACAGCACCAAGGGTAAGAGTCATGACACAGAAACCCTGAAATTCCAAGTGTTGAAGGGTTCTTCCTGTTGGATGAGCACAATAACTGAAGAGCTCACAGTATGGAAGTGGAGCCTAAGACCCAGAAGTACATGGTGATAAAAGTGTACTACAGTCTAGGGCACTGCGGCATCAAAGACACAAATCAAGGGCCCTGAAGTAGATGCCTGTAGCTTTGTGATTAAAGCAAGCTTATAGAGCACTGCAAGCATGGAGCTTAATCTCTTGTGTTGGCTGGGGAAATTTAACCCAGGTCTCCCACCTGCTGAGAGAATATTTTATATTTTTTTGTGTGCTCAGTTCTTTAAAAGAAGCGTTCCAGTCTTCCAGGTACACCGAGGTACCTGCACGATGCCTTGAGAGAGATGTCAAAAGCCTAGGGATAGGAAGGGGAAAGCAGGCTATGAAGTCTGCTTTCCATGAAGATTTTTTACTTTGTTGCTTATTTCTAGGTGGTTGCCTGCTTATTCTTGGAATTTAAAGATTTTTAGTATAACACACCTGCCTCTTCTATTGCATTGCACTGGAGTCTGTGTCCTCACCATCTGCAGGAGTAACCTGAAGGGAGAGGGCAAAGGTGGAAGGAGGAAGAAGAAGTGAAGCAGGAATTTTAAAATTATCTGATGCACTCTGATCATCTATGCACGTCTGTCCTTGTCACTAAATCTAGTTCTTAGTCCTATTCTTTCAAAACTGAAGGAGAAGATCAGCCTTATGATTAAAAACCAGCCAAAAAAGGGCTCTAAACACTCCCCGGGAGACTGCCAGCACTGCATCGTCTGTACTCCATTCACAAAGGAGCGATTGCTTATCTCCCTCATGTTGGCTCTGTCCCATGTTTCCTAAAAAGTCACCACAAAGAGAATAGGGAGCAAAATGAGTGGTATCCAGAAACTGCACGGATTGATTCCATAATCATACTGTCCTTTTATCCAGTTACAGTTTCATGTAAAATGTTCACAAAGTCCACTTTCAGGAAGCAGAGTTTGGACTATATTTCAGTCACCATTTCAAAAACATTGCTCTCCCTTTTCCAGCACAGCTTTAAATTTCATCACTTTATCCTGAAATCACCAAAAAACCACAAATGTTTAGGGTCATCCAATCTGCTCTTCTATCTCATGTACTTTGCCAACTTTTTTGCATTCACTACTGCCTAAATGTAGGTTTTTTCCATAGAAGGAAATGAAAATTTACACACACACACACCCCTCCTCTTCCATCTGCCTTTCCCTCGTAATTAGCTTTTTGCTTGGCCACTTACCTGGTAAATGGAAGATGTGTTTAAAGCATCTCTGAAATCTTGAGAGAAATCCTCTAAGCGTTACTTCACAGCCCAAAGTGGTGATGCTGCCACCTCCTCCAGAGACTGGTGATGCTCAGACTTCTGTTTGTGTCCTGGGTTTGTGTAGCAGCAGTCTACACAGATGTTTTCTCTGAGAAGCTGCTAGAAGCTTTCCCTGTGTCCAGCAGAGCTAATGTCAGCCAGCTTCGAGATGGACCTATAGCTGGCCAAGGCTGGGCTCATAATCAGCAGTAGTAGCACCACTGGGATAAGAGAGTTAAGAATGGCGAAAAAAAAACCCTGCAGGATAACAGCCAGAGATATATATGGGTGAGAATATACAAGAGAAAGAGTCCTGCAGACACCGAGGTCAGCAAAAGAGGAGGCAGAGGAGATGCTTCAGGCACTGGAGCAGAGATTCCCCTGCAGCCCAAGGTGAGGCAGACTGTCCCTCTGCAGCCCATAGAGGTCCACAGCAGAACAGATATGCTCCGGCAGCCCGTGGAGGAGCCCACACCAGAACATGTGGATGGCCAATGGAGGCTGTGAGCCTGTGGGAAGCCTGCGCTGGAACAGGCTCCCGGCCAAACCTGTGGACCTCTGGAGAGTGGAGCCCATGGTGGATAAGGTGTTCTGGCAGGACTTGTGACTCCATTGGGGAAATCACACTGGAGCAGCCTCTTTATGAAGGACGGCACACCCTGTAAGGGACACATCCTGGAGCAGTTTGGGGACAGCTGTGCTCCACGGGAAGGACACGTTGGAGAAAATCATGGACAACTGTCTCCTGTGGCAGGGACCCCATAATGGAGCAGGGGAAGAGCGTGAGGAGGCCTCTGCCTGAGGAGGGAGTGGCTAAAACAATGTGGGATGAAGTGACCACAATCCCCATCTCCATCCCGCTGCACTGCCAAGTCTGTTTTGCGCATTATGGAAATTGGTGAGTCATCTCTCATTGTCCTTATCTCAAAACATGAGCCTTTCATTATATTTCCTCTCCCCTGACCCCCTGAGGAGGAGAGTGGGCACATGGCATCCAGCCAAGATCAACATACCACAGCCCGTCAGAGCAGACCCAAAGCTGATAAATTTTTTGATGATTCTGGGCACTGAAGTTTTGGATTTAAGCATATAGATCTCACTAAAGACCTACCTAAAGCATCTTAATCTTTTGGGATCTGGAACAGAGGGCACTGAGTACGCAAACCACATAGCTGACATTTGCCTTGGGAGTAAGTGCAGTGAGAAGCATAAGAGAAGGGAAGCTTGAAATAATGCCAGCTACTGGCTTTGAACATTAAGATAAAGGAAATGCAAGCGTCACTTTTTGAGCCATTATATTTTATTTAAAAGTTTCATTCTATTATCTCTTTTAAAATATTGGAGTTGATGCCTTAGGTTTTAGCTTTTATATTTTTCAGATCCTGTACTGCCTAGTATGTGAAACTTCATATAGCCCGTTAGCTACTGTTCTCACTTTTTGGTTAGACATAACAGACCGTCTGTGGGCCTGAACTCAAGGACACCTTGTTGTCCCAGGCCCTGAAATACATAAACTGAGCCTCTGGACAAGGGGAGCAAACCTGGGGTAATTACATCATTACCTGAAATCATAACTGGAGAATTGACCCTGATATGCAAATGGACCAAACTTATAAAACTGTGAAAAACCTGTGAACCAAGGTCCATCTTGGGTGGAGTCACTCAGAGGCTTTTGACTCCCAAGGTGTACCTTTGAAGGCCCTTCAAATAAATACACGCTTTTATTCTCTTAATCTTGTGTAGCCTCTGTTTTCAGGTAGCCACCTCAAGGCATCAGAGTGAAAAAACTAAAGGCAGGAGTAAAAAAATAAAGGGGAAAAAATTAAATGTATGTGTATGCCCAGAGTCTAATTTAGAAGTGACTAGTTACTGCAGTCTACAACTGGTAGAGTTAGTGTGTTTAAAAGACAGCTAGATGCACAACTGCACTGAATGAAATGTGTTTGTAGAGATACAAATACAGATGCATTTGTCAGGATTTGCACTTTCTTAACTATTAACCTGTTATTTCAATTACTTTTGATTCTTGCCTGTTTAGATACAAGACAGGGTTGTTTGCTCTACATGGTATATTACCTGTCAGCCACCATCATTGTGGAGCTCTGAATGGAGAACGAGTCCACGGAATACCATAAAGGAAAAGTAATAACGAATTCCGATGGTCAGTACAAGCAGTACGGCTCACCAGCAGCTAAGAAGCAACATGTTCATTAAGCTTTGTTTCTTCAAAGTAAATGCAGTAATTGCCAAACACATATTTCTGCCCCAGTCATGCCTCAGCCACAGCTAACACCTAAGGCTCAAGTGAACTCATTCACTTCAAAAAATCCGTTTCTGGACACCCCAGGCAGCATCCTCCCAGTCCACTTGCAGCAGTGATCAGAGGACCACCCTTTTAGGTACAAACCATTTAGACAGCACATAACTTAGAAGAAATCAGGAACTGCGGAAAGACAGCATACTGCCATAGTGAACAGGTGTTTGATGAAAAATGTCAGTCACACCAAAATAAAATCAGGCCCAAAGAGGGAAACGTGGATAAAGGTAATGGAGTGGAAAATAATGCCACAGGTATAATAATGCCTTTGTACTTAGGTGGATTATTATGTCCATTTCTGGACTATAAAAGCATGACAGGTTCATGGAAAGAAAATGAAATGCTGAGAAAAAGATTTCTGTATAAGAAGTAAGTAATTTTAAAGAAGAGTCATTTTAGGTAAGAGTTGAATTACATAGGTACATTGCAAGTAGGACTGAACAGCTTGTTTTTCTTTAACCTACCTGGAGAACAGCTCTGGAATTTTCTGCATTTTCTGAAGGTTCTGCACTGAGAGGAAATACTTGCTTTCACACAATGCATAAATTAACTCCTCATTGAAAAACGGCATCATGCCCAAGAGGTTTATAAGACTCAAAATACATGTTGATATGGCTAATGAGAAACACCATCGTTACTGAACATAGTTTTACCAAAGTTAAGGAAAAAACCCCTTCACTTCATGCTCCAGTGGAGAAAACAGAGACTAACAAGCAGAAGCCAGAGAGAAACTTTCTTAACCATGTAAGGACAGAAACTAGAATTCAATTTTTACAGCTCTGAGGAAGAATTTACTAACCCGTATAGAGCTCTAAGTTCCTACATGAAGATGACCTCGGTTGTAAAGGTCTTTCTATTTAAAGAAAGTACATAAGCAGATAAATCAGTCTTCAATATATCAGAGTACCCCTTAAACTCCCAGATTTAATGCACAGTTAGGGTGCAGCACTGCTCATGCAATAGCCTTACCCTGCCAACAAGGTGCAAAGAGCTCTGATGCTGGAACAAGGAAATTATGTTCTGATCAGTTGTTTTTGCATTGGCTTCACGGTCAATAGTATTTGCACAACTACATTTATCTAAAATGGATTTAGAAAAAAGCTGAATTTGTTTGGGGTTTTTTTTAAATATTGCTGTCATGTTTTCTCAGATCTGCCAAGTCTCAGCTAGGGGAGTGAACCAGGCGATTTGGCATAGGGAAGCAAGTGGACCAAGATGTGCCTAAAATTTGTCTCCCAAAAGTTGCCAAGCCAGCATTGCAAATGCTAATGTTCTTTTCCTCAACATGCTCAATAGTCACAAAAGGCATAAAAGAAAATGACATCTAGTGGATAAAAGGCACATTTCTTACAAATAAAAAAATATCTCTATTTTTTATATTTTTTTCATTTCTCAATTATCTTCTTACAATGCTTTTTGAGGATTTTTAATTATGATTAGTTTGAAATAAAAGGGCCAAGTTGCTTTTCTGAGCACACAAAAACTAACAAATCCTTTAGAAACAGTTTAAGCTTAAAATTGAAGTAATTTTAGAGGTTTAATACATATTCTGTTTTATGTTTAGAAAATAAATTTTTAATACAAAATAATATTCCACATTCCACAGATCAAAGTATTTCAAAATATTGTTTAAGCTAAAAATTTCATTACTAGGGACTCCAACCTCTTCATTGTTCATTGTTCTTTGACATTCTGAGCAAGGTCATGCCTAACAGATCATAGAATCATAGAATGGTTTGTGTTGGAAGTGACCATTTATGGTCATCTCGTCCAGCCAAGCGAAAATACTATCCCTTCATAAAGTCCTAGAGTAGTCCTTAATGACCCCTCTGACTTCACTCTCACAAGATTGGTTATTCTCTCCAGGGCAGTGTGCTGGGTAGTCCCAAAGCTGTGCATTTAGACATGTCTATGGTAGAATTTACTTGCCCATCCGACTGCTCTTTTCTACATACAGACTCATTTACTGCTGTGGAGACAAGGATTTTGTATGTATTCCCATGGTTTTGGAGTGAACCTCTCAACAGTTTTCTCCTGAAAAAAGACAAGGAGCAGCACTTACACAAAAAGAACATTTTTTTTAAAGAAAGGTCTTTGGGGTAACTTAAAATTAATAATTAGCATGTTAAAAAGTACGGATGCTTTCTTTTTTATGTCTTCTGCTCCCCTCTGCTCAGTTTTTATTATCCTTGTGGAGAAGTGTGTTAGTTATGAAATTGTCACTTTTGAAATGTTAGGGGTTTCTTTTGCTATCTAAAATTTTTATGACTCAATAACTCCTTGAACTTCCTTTCTAGTTAACTTCAAAGATTTTTCACAATGGCTGAGCTGAATATAAGGTTTGGAACATGCCAGTATTTTCTTTGTTTCTTCGTGAAGGATGTGATTCTAAAGCAATTTAATTTGTTATCATTTGCTGGTTACATGCTCTTCTCTGTTGCAACTTTTCTCAATTCTCTGTGTGTTTTCAGAAAGAAATGTGTACTTGTTTTACTGTCACCCCATGTTTGGATGGGTTTTTTTCTTTTCACTTCTTTAAAATAGATTGGCCAAATCAATTTTCTTCAATGTTTTCTCAGCATGTGAATGAGACTAAAACTCTAAATTGCTTTTCATTTATATTAACATCTTCTTTTCTCTCTCAGTGAGTGTGCTTCAGTCTCAGAAACTAATCTCCTGTATTTTCATTTGCTTTGCACTTCATTCCATATGCTGTTCTGGTAGCCTCTCCATTGTTTCAGAATAAGACAAAAGTTTCTCACAACAGTATAAATCACATAAAGATTCCCATTGCTTGCTGAAGGGTGATTATCAGGACATCCTCAGTGATCTGCATGTCAGGCTCTTAAGACATTTATTTGCTCATTGAAAGGGTATGGTAAACCAGAAATTTCTCTAGAAGCTTTATAAATGGTGGATACACTCTTTAAATGATCTATTTATCTTTCAGTAAGAATATAAGTCTCTGACAAGGCCATCCAGAGTGTCTCTTTGGAGCTGGGCACTGATTTTTCTTAGTCATGTTTATGTTTTGCTATGATGTGATAATGATATGAGGCTCATTTCTCCTACTTTCCTTGAAAGTGGGAAGCACATTTTTTCTCTTCATCATTCCTCTCATTTAATGTTATCATTTTAACAAGTGAGCAAACGCATTCACTTTTATAGCTAATCACATTTTTACATCAGTACACTATGTAATGTTGTACAGAGACAGGCATCTTAGGAACATGGAAAGATAGGAATGGAAGTTGGCTGGGTTGAATTGTTCTTTCAATCCTACATCCTGCCTCTCACAGCACACAGGTTTTAATGAATATTCTTTGAGGAACTAAAGTGCAGGAATATTCATAGTGGACAACTACAAAAAACATTGCCCACAGTAAGAAGTCCGTCTTCATTAGTGAGTTTTAGTCTGTGACTGGAGACACAATGATTTTATAAATTACTGTATTTACTGCAGAAGGGTCAGCAAAGATGTTTAGGGCCTCTCTGCTACCTGAGAGATGTCTAAACCATCACAGAAATGGGGTCTGTTCTTCTTACTCACTTACATGGTGCCAGCGATGACCTAAACCTTAAAGCTCAGTGGCAATGAGTTCACCTACTAAATTTGTATGTTTACCCCCCTCAAGGTTATGTTGGCTGACTTTCAGCTTCATTGAAGACTTGTTTATTCCTGTATTAGGAGAAAATTAGGAAAAACTGCAAAGAAAAATATCTGCATTTTTTTCATATGGCATTCGGTATCTTAAATAGTCATGTCATATCTTTTTAAATTCATCTCTTTCCCAAGCGAGACAATCTCAGTCTTGGCAATCTGTCATCACAGAAATTGTGCCATGCTCTTAGTAATTTTCATCACCTATTTCTACATCTTCTTTATCTCTTTTTTGACCAGGATTGAGCACCTGTTGTAGCTGAGAAAGCATCACTGACATTAATAATACTTTCAGAAAGACAATCTATCCCATCCTTTTGCACGGTAACATCTTATTTGTTGCTTTGTAGTTTTTCTTGACCACTGCTGTACAGAATTTAATTCCACAACATTTATCATAAATTAGGAAAGCAGAATCCATTTGATTTGTTCGAGTAGGTGCTTAGGATCTGCAGTATCACCTTACAGACAATACAGTATTTAATCAGTCATCATGTTGCTCATTTCACTCTCTGGCATTCCCTGCCCTTTCACTTACTTTAGGATTTATCTTATTTTAAAAAATGTTATTTGCTTCTTCTCCTCCATTTCAGAAGCCTGCTCCATATCATTAACACTAAAACTACCCTGTTTCCAGACTGCTTGTTAAATGAGATGATCAACATGCGCAGAGTTCCCTAAGAAATTTCCAATTCAGCATTGCCCATAATAAACTTATTTTGAGTTTAATTTGTGCGGTGCAGGTGTGAAAATCTGATGCTATCCAGACATCTAGCAGTGTGCCAGACCCTGTCAAACTATTAAAGCACTTGTATACCTAGAGGGGTAGCCTGGAGATATGTGAAGGTACACGTGACAGTGCCAGCTAGAGGGTCTGTTTTTTGTGTCACTGTGAAAAGGTATTCCTGACTCACAGGTAACCCAGGCAGGACAGCACACAGGGGTTTTTTCTGCTGTTCAGTGTCTGTTATGGTGTTTCCTCTATGATTTATGTGCTGCGAAATTTCAGAGCTGCCGTTAGAATTGTTCTTCCTCCTCAGACACTTTTTGAGCTGTCATTTCTTTTTTTGAAAGTGTGTTGGTTTAACAAAGCCTGGCTTGTGGGGGCAGGACAAAAGCTGCTTGAAACTTCTATGTCTGGCACAGAGCCAATGGCTGAAGGCTCTGGCAATGAGCAGGTTACTAGCCCAAATAGACAAGTTGGTAATGCCTCCGTGATGACAGATTTAAGAAAGGAAAAACCACGAGAAGCTCTCTTTCTTGCTCCTCTCTGACGGGTGGTGAGGGGTCCCCTGGGCCCCTTCCCGGAGAGGGCTGCCAGGAGGGGCCATCCCGGCACCACGAGCAGCCACGTGGCCGACTGTGAGGCCGGGACCAGCACCGGCAGCGCCCATGTGGCCAGGGTGGCACGGCCCCTGTCATCTCAGCATGGCTCGCAATGAACTTTAACCACCCGTGCTGCGGACAGAAAGGGAGGGGCGGCAACAACTTCTTCCTTCTCAGAGCCCTGCATGAAGAAGGGTGCTGGGTAGAGCTGGTGGCCAGTGTGGCCCGGGCGGTGCCAGCAGGGACCACGTGGCCAGCAGCGAGAGACATGGCGAGAAATTCTGTGAAGACGAGTACTCCCGCTGGAGTGCGTGGGTGCTGAAAAGCTGTAATCTAGTGAGGAACTTGGACAGAGAGAGATGACCCTTGCTTCTAGAGATCGAGAAAGAGAGCCTTCACTTCCAAACTAGAACAGCTCATCCTTAAAAGACTAAAGCCCATGAACTAAAGTGACTCACTCTAGGTAGTTGTGGGAAGACTGCTTGGCCCGTGGGAGGGACTCACACTGCAGCAGGTTCAGGTGGGACTGCTGCTTGTGGAAGTTAAAACCACTCTAGAAAAGTTTGCAGAGCACTATCTCCCGTGGGAAGGATGCCACAGCACAGCAGAAGAAACTCTTCTCCTTAAACATACTGAAGAAAGACTTTTAAGAAGTGAAATACTGACAAAACCATGTGTTTTGTTTCCCTGCGAGGTCAGTAGAAAGAGGGAGGGAATGCGGAAAAAAGATGTTCTAAAAGTTTGCTTTGGTTCTCATTACCCTTTTCACTTCTAATTCTGTTAATAATAAATTTTCTTTATATTGTTTAAATTTTGAACCTGTTTTGCCTTAAAGTTTTTTTCAATAATCCTTCTCTCAACTCGTGAAAATGAAGTTTTCAATTTCTCCTCCTCTGCTTAGCTATAGCAGAGGAAAATGAGTGAATAGTTTTTCGTGGGTGCTTGGCGCTTAATCGGTGTCAAACCGTGACAAAAGCAATCAGTTTTTATTAAAAAAGGATTCTCATTAGAAAACAAAATTAAAAGAAACAAAACATCTTCCTTTGCTTCTTAAAAGAAAAAAAAATTGTGTGTGCATTTGCATGTGTAGAATATTTGCTGTTTACCTTATTATCTTGATTTTTGTTTAAACAAAAGAACTTTTTGGGTTTTTTGGTAGGGAAAATTGATGTAAAGGTTTTTTGCTTTATGCCATGGAATGCTGTTAACAATACCTGACAACATTCTGAGTGCCTAGAAAATATATTGTTGTCATGTAATGCTGTTAACAAAACCTGACAACATTCTGAGTGTCTAGAAAATACACTGTAATCATTCTTGGATGTCTGAAGTTAGATTATTTCTACATACTCTTATTATCCATCCTAAGGGTAGTTCTGTTGCTGGCTTTGATATCTCACTCTTGTAAGTGCAATTCTGAATCAATGGGTGTTGACATCTCATCCTTGTTGGGGGTTGGTTTGACATATATGATGATTTCTGCAGCCCAGCCCAAAAGTTGGTCTTCAGTCGTGTGTGTTCTTGGATGGTACAAATTAGCACCTAATTTTGACATCCATATTTGCAAAAGGAGAAAACAGTCTGTAAACAGCTCATGGAACAAATTCTCCCTTTGCACTGAGAAGATTTTATTAAATATAATGTTAGTCATGAAGTAAATTTACAATTCAAAAGTCCTTAAAAGGAGTAGTAAATTTTATAGAGCAAATTGAAGGAAGTAAGAATAATGTCTACACTGATAAAAAATCCTAATTACCTTTCTATTGCTACCTTCAAACAAGGTTAAAAATAGCATCCTAGAAAAGGGCTAGACTGTGTAAGCACCTTCTGCACTTTAATTCCAAAGACACATATCGACTTTGCGAAGGCTGAGGTTGGTATACATCATCCAGTCTTGCAGTCTTGGACATACACCTCTGACATGCTGATAGAACCTTGATCTCCCCTGTAAGGCTAGGAGCTGCTTAATGGTTTTCAACCAAAATATCCACAGCTTTTTAGAGAGCTTCCAAGATCTAGATTTCCCTTATTTTCTCGCAGAAGGTTTCATGATCAAAATAATACCGACCTTTAAAATGAACAAGTAATGATGTTGAAATTTGTCTTAAATTGAGAACAACTGGCATTTAGAAAAGTCAAGGTTTACTTTCACTTTTGGTTAAATCATTGAAACTTTTTGCTTTATTTTTTCATTGTCTTTCCTTTCAAGAACTACTGAAAAAAGAACAAAATAAGGCCCAAAGATTAGACAAGAATGATTGATAGATATCAGAACTCCTAACCCCTTCTTCTCTGTTAGTTTTAAGACATGAGATGAGGAAGGGAAGTTGTGGTGACATTTCAGAACCAGCTCAGTGGGTGCTCTCATTTTCTTTTTGCCAGAAGTTATACCAGCAACCAGAGCAGCGCTGCTGCTCCAAGCTGTCTGATACTATGGATATCACATTATAAGTACCCTTTTGTTGACTCCATTAATCAAATATAGCTATAGACCAGATATGAAGAATAAAATATATTTTTCTCTGAGTTTTATGGATAACCAAGTGTTAAATGTGAAAACTCTTCTGATTTTTTTTCAGTCAGGATTAAAATTCAAGTGAAAGAATTAACCTATCTGCCTCTACACTCCACAGGGATTTTTATTATTCAGATTTATTCATTAGAAGACTTGTTATTCATGTTTGCTTTATTTGCTTTCATTAAATGTTTGGCATTATATATCTTCCTGTTGCATTGCTAACTAAAAAATAAAAGATCTTAGTGCTATGATATAAAATTCATATATCCAGACCAATATAAGTGGTATATTTTTTCAACAGAAAATACAGGGAGTAAAAAATAGCAGGCAAACATAAATTTTAAAAAGAAAATATAGTGAAGGTTTTTGTGGTTCTCGAAGTGTAAATTTCTTCTTACCATAACACATACGCTACACCTGCATCCTGATTTGTGTTTTGAAATACTGCAATTATTTTCTTTTTCGTTCATTAAACACATTTACAAAACCCACAGTTGATTCAAAGAGATATAAATTTATTCTTCTTGTTTCACAGGCAACAGAATAAATGCAGTTCCCAGTATGATGCAAAACCCGCTTACTCGATGCTTCTATGAACCCATTAAAAAAGTCATGGAAAACAGTTGTTAGTGAAAAAAGTCCTCCAGCTGTTGTTCTCTCACCATGAAACTGATTTTCAAAAAGGCACTTGAAGTGTTGTTCTTTTTATTTGAATTCATTTCTGCCTGGCAGGGCAATTCTCCTGTACCAAGGTCACAGCCTTCTCCTGGGCTGGCTGCGTGGCTTGTCAATCCATGTGCTCAGGTGACCCCTCTTTTGGCTGGGGTTAATCCTTAACTGAATACTTGGGCTCCAGCCTCGCAGGTTTTGGGTCTGGCTGCTGTACGGCACACACCTTCGGGCCGGCTTCGCATCTCCTTTACTTCAGGGCTGGATGCTGGTCCGAGTAACTAACAGGTGTCCCTCTGCAAAGTCTTGAGTAATTGAATTTTCAAATCTCTTTTACCTGCCCTGTGGCCTGCCCCCAACGCTCTGTGCTCAGCACAGCCACCTTCATCAAAAGAGTCACATTTTTTCCTTCAGCAAGGGAAGGCAGGATTTGCTGGCAGCAATATGGACACAAAGCTCCAGTTCCCAGGATCAGCCTGTGCTATCAGCCATCTCTAGGGTCACTTGGCAGCAGTCCCAGGTGTAACCTCTGTCTTATCATGTCTCATCCTGGACTTCAAGGACCAGAGACACTGACATGAAACGATAAGTTATAATAATCTAATTTATGTGACAGTGATATCCCGAGTGATATCCAACTCACTTAGCCCAGGATGTACAACAATTTCTATAGATATCTAACCCTGCATCATCACATCCTTCTCCTCTCAGGTTTTCTCCTGCCCTCACAGCCTCACAGTGTCATGCTGTCAGCATAACTACATCTCCTCAATCAATCACAGAAGAGGCTTGAACTCCAGTCACTGCTCTGAAATAACAGCTCCTGGTCAGCAAATACAAGTGGGGCCAAGTTTAAAGTGCTATTCAGGAAGAAGAGATGTATCAAGATGAAGCTGCTTAGCCCTCATTAACTTCCCAGCAATCTGGGAGTTTGTGCTCATAAAGCTTAGGTCAAACCTATTCTAAACAGCTTTGTAAAAACACACACAGGCGTGTGGGGAGCAGTCAGCCCTGGGCGCAGTCCTGACAGCTCTGCCATCGGGCCGCTGGCTGGCTAGGCAGGGCTGGCTGAGTTAGTGCTCACCCTGCACCTCGTATTCATACACCTGGGTTGAAACAGCTCTAAATTGGATGGTCTGAGAGCCTTTCTTTGGTTCTCATATTTTCCTAACCCTTTGCCCTGTGCTTTCTTTAGGTCTACTTCCTCACTGGTGAGAGATAAGTCCGTAGACTTTAAACTGCTTTTCCAGGATAATGAAGGCAGTAATGATTTAAGCAGCATTAATGATGAGCAGTGAAATGGCACTCAGCCACCCTCCCCCCACCCAACCCAGAGTAGTGACTAATGTTAATAGGACTGGGTGCCCCTCTCCTCCACACACAGAGATCACACGTCACAGGAAGAATCAGACAACCCTCCTCGGGGCGCTGTGCTCAGCTTCACTCTTTCTGACATGTACCCAGCAGATCAAAGGTCAGAGCAAATAGAAAATCCCTGTTAGTTACTCCTTAAGCAAATATTCACAGCAGTCATTGTCACCTAATTTGGTTCAGTAACATGAATGCAGCAAGGCCAGTTAAAAGGAGGACCTTCTTCTAAAAAGATAAAAAGGAAAAAAAAAAACAAAAATAATTTTAAACTCAATAATGATAACTATATGTCACCTCAAAATGAAATTTTTAATGACTTTATATAATTAAATGAAAAGAAACAACCCCTGGATTCTCTAAGCATTTTTGTGAGAGTGGTCAGATATTTTGGAAAATTCATTTGGGTTATTTTGTCACCCTCTTTTTTTTTGCTGCTTTAACAGGGTTGAGGGAAACTGTCATACTAGTGATTACAGAAATTGAAGTCTGTTATGCAAGGGACATTTATTCTAGTCACAGACTGAGCTATTATTTTCTAGGAAATTTTACACATGAAAATATGAGGTTGCTTAAATTCCTGGACAACCTCAGTTATGGCAGCTGTTTATCTGAATTATTGCCAGCTTTTGAACAAGGACCCATAAACCAAAGTCCAGACCGAGGAAGAAACCCACGTACAGGCCATGGCCATTTTGCTGTGGTGTTGATGCAACTCAAAGCCCAAGATATTTCCTGAGGGGAGCAGGACAAATCTCCATCACAGAGTAGCCAGTGGTGTTGAGGTGTCTCAGATCTGGAGCCAGGTGAAAATTTTGCTGCTGGAGCCTATACCTAACATGAGCATTAATTCCTGAAGAGCACAAATATTTCCTCTGAACTTATTGATCAGATGTCACCAGAGACCATAATGTAGATCTCAAAGACTTGCATTGTAGCTCAAATTCAGTCAGTTATACTGTCACTCTTGGCAAAGTGTGCAATTATTGATATTGTTCTGTACTTTATAAAATAAATTACATAATTTTGAGAAAATCACAAGAGATTTGACAAAGTATATTCATTAGTATAGTTTAAATTTGAATAACAGACCACATCTGTAAACTGGATACTTCCCAACTAATTAGAATGTTTCTTCAAATATCATCTAAAGGTTTTATATGAGGGAAGAGGGTTATTACCTCCCAACAGGGAAGATATACTAGACCTGTTAAGACACTCACAAAGAATCTCTCTGTATTAATACCGTATGTATGCTTGGTCTGTGCTTTTTACCAGAGATAATCACGAAGAAGGTGGTGAGGTGAATAAGAATAAGGTTCCCAAAGGGCCAGGGAGGAGCAAGGAGAGAGGACCCCTAGCAGCAAGTGCAAAATGCAAATTGCTATTAGGAAACACAAAGTCTAAGCAAAGAAAGAGAAAATTAGATACCAATGTGAGAAAAAGAAAGATGCCTTAGGGGCTTCCATGTGGCATAACAGAAACACAGAAAAGGTGGTAACGCAACTCAGAAGTGTACAGGAGGACAGGTATCCAAGCAGAGGAGACTAAGAGAAGATGATAGAAAACAAAATAAAAAATTGAAAAGGGAGGTAGAAACTGAAGACCAAAAAAACCCCCACAATAACAACAAAAAAACCCACCAAAACCCGAGAAGTGTGTGAATCACAGGGGAGAAGGAAGAAAGTAAAATAATGGAGACAAATGGCCGATCAGTATCAACAGAATCATGAATCACCGGAGCTGTAAACCACTGTGGCACCAAATCTGTCAGGTGACTGCACAATGAGTGGGCATCTCAATAAAAGTACTGGCAGGAGATCAGTATGCCAAAGGAGCCAGGTTCATCTTTTACATGACTCCAGTGAACGTGCTAGATTTGTGCTTGGGTTGAAATGTGCCCCAGGAGATCAGTTGCTCAGGAGACTTCAGATCAATAAGCAAAAGGGTAGATAATTGATATGGCAGTTAATAAATGGGGATTTTATGGTAATAACAATGATCTCTAGGTAATTAAATCATCTGTATGGCAGCAAATCAACAGCAGCAGATGACTGTAGAAAACCACAATGGATTATTCTAGAATGAAATATAAGAAAATTATACTCCTTTCAAATTCTATTAGCCACAAACAATTAAAATTACTCTAGATAGAAAATGGACACAGATGTTTAAAACAAATTAAATGGCAAAGTAATTAAAAGCAAGTGGATGTAGCAGTAGACAGGTTATCAAAAGTGACAGAGAGGACAAACGGTCTAATATGAAATTTGAACGGTTCACAAGGAAGGAGAAGTCGTAAGGGCAAGGAATGCGGGTCAGCACATCACAGCAGACACAGGACAGGCCCTACAGGCTCTGCTGCCACGAGCTGCAGGAAATGTAACTTTGTTACCACAACCACCAGCTGTGCTGGGTGCCAGAGGTACCTAGGTGAGTGTGCAGAGATGAGTGGGTTTGGTGGCTCCCTGGCAGGGGTGATGCAGTATTTGGCACAGTAGGATTGCCAGGGCAGGTGATGTGGCTGGCAAGTGCCTGGGGTCCTTTTGCAGCTCCCTCTGCAATGCTGCCTACATTGCACACAGGGCCACCACTGGCAACAAAAATTATTTCTGGGAGGGTGGGAAAAACATTGGTCTCCTCCCTTGCCCTTTCACTGAATAGAGCTACTATTAGGCCAGTTTTAACAAATTACTTTTCCTAGTTAATGTTTTTACTAAGAAAATTTTCTGAGATCTTTGTTCTCTACTCTCTCAGACCAGTGAATAGTGAACACGTATGGATAAATTCTTACATAAATCATTTGTGTCCCCAGTGCAGTTCCCATGGTACCAGTTTTCAGGCTCTGAGGGCAGTGGATGCTCAGCTCCAGCCCTGCCTCCATGCAAAGCTGCCTGTACTCACCCTGAGGTGCAGCTGGAACAACCATCCTGCTCTGCCCTCCTCTCTAAAATGGAGTCGGGTGTCATAGGATCGTAAAGGTTGGAAAAGACCTCTGAGATCCTCAAGTCCAAGCATTAACCCAGCACCACCATGTTCACCACTAAATCATATCCTCAACTGACACATCCACTGCTTTAAAATGCATAGGCTTAAAGAACAAGCGGAGAGGATTTTTCCCCATTGTTAAGTATTTTATATCCACAGTAATAAAAGTATGCCATTTTTGGCTCCCTTTAAATGTGCCAAGTCACCAACTTACTGACAAGTGTGACAGACACTTTCATTGCTAGTTAGTGCCATTCCTGTGTGAGATGGAAAGCCATTCCTAACTCTCTTCTTCATCCCACTGATTGCGGAAAGATATTACAAGGCTGCCAGCAGCACATGCCAGTGCTAAAATACCTCAAGATAAAGACACTAATGAGATTTGGAAATTTAAAATTACCTTTCTGCCTCATTCATAGCAGGGGTTTGCTGAAAGTTTTACTCTCATTTCAACCAGGACAATACGCTTCCCATATGTGCTAGTGTGGGTATCAAACCTATATTTTCATCATTCTCAGAGAAATTCAAATCATGAAGCAACTGAGTAACAGAGGTAGAGCTATTCCTTTTCTTCTGACTGATATGTGAACAGAATTGTAACAGATTCATAAAATGAAATAAATGATTTAAAACTACCTGCAATGTTTTGTACTGAATTAGTCATATCAATCCTTTTTGACATAACAGAGAGAGCAGGGTCGAGGCTGGGGCAGGACAAGGAGGGAGGAGGAGAGAAAAACACATAAATATATACTGTTGATTTGATCCAAAGAGTTTTTTGAGGTAGCAAGCGAACTGAAACATTTCTTTGCATTTTCCTCTCTGTATTTTTTCCACAACACAGGTTGAAATTGATAACCACATGGATACAACGTATAGTAATATTTTTTATATAGTGGAGGGCCTAGAACTTTATCATGAAAATTAAAAATATCTCTAATGCTGGACATTTTTCCAAGGCAAATCTTTTTTGAAAAGAAAATTTGTTGATTCACATTTTTTGTCTCTGTCTAGTACTTCCCAATGCAAACTTCTGTATTTCTTTCAGCTTTTTTATCATTGTAACCCAGAAATAAGCTACTACCAGCTGAGGAACCACCTCAGTGGCATATTGCAGTGCTTTCTGTGTTCAGTGTGCTCTTGTTGGAGTCTGACTCTGCTTTTGTGTTTGCATGCGTGTGCTCTGTTGCCAGCCATGGGGTATTTTTGGCTGCAGGCAGTCAAGTGTTGTAGTGCAGAGCCCCATACCTCCAGAGATTCACACTGGGATCAAAAAACAGGAAAAGAGGGCAGGAGGATGGTGGATGCCAAGCAGTGTGGTCCAATCACCCTAGAGGCATGCCTCTGAGAGCTGGGTGATATATCCTGGTTTAGAGAGTCTAGACACAGGCTGTGAGTACTAGTATATATTAATAAAGATTTTTGAAAATCTTTTTATTAATAAAGATAATTTTTTCTCCACAGTCTCTGTATTTCAGTCTTTTTCTGCTAGCTATTCATGCAATCCATTCCTGCCATGGACAAGTCTCACAGACGCTCTCAAACCTTCACCATCTGCTCCATAGGAAACTTTCCCCCCAGTTTAACCACACAGTACCTGTGTAGAGAGTTGCTTTGATGGAAGGCAATATGCAAGCAGCACTACCTGGAAGAAATAAAGGCAAATAAACTACTCACAGCAGCAATGAAGGAACATTTTACTAAAATCTGAAGAAAGCTTCAGCAAAGGCATATCAAAGGATGGGTCTGTCTTTGTCATAATGGCACACTCTATTTCACAGACAGAAAAGAAACAAAGCTGACAAACTAAATATTTCTCTGCTGTCTTTAGTGGCTCCAAGGCTGATGGCACATTTTGATTTCAGATGCCTAGAACACATGTGGACTTGCTGCCAATTGATTTTGGAATGATAAAGGGAGAAGAATCATGCAGTTTATGTGTTTGCAATTAAGTGAATATCACACCTGCTAGGACAAAACTCAGAAGTGTTAGTGTAGGACTAATATGTTAAGAGTCAAACCCTAAAAGACTATTTTTGAAACTTTCAACTTTTAACCTTCAAGTGTGGCCATCAAACCTTCCCAGTGGTAGCTGGACATTGCTCCCACTGAAGTGAATAGAAATAATCTTGTTGTGTAAGGCAGTTCTGAAAAGCTGCAGCCCCAGTGCTGCTATTCTAATAAATACAAGCAAATTTAAAGCAATTTTTAAAAACTGATCCCATTTAATTTAATAGGAAAGGATGACCCATTTGGAAGCATCCTAAAGAATCTTCAGTAGATAAACAGCTCTACACGTCTTCCTTTAAAATTTCATAAGCAAGACTGTCATAGCTTCTATTTAATTAAATCATACCATACTCTTTTATATCACCATAAAGCACTACAAGAATCTCCAAACTCCAGCTGAGAATAATTTAATTTCCTCAGAAAAAGGCTGCCTTTTCCAGATTTTCTTTGAAAGTTTAAGAATCACAGACACCATTAATGCTTAAAGAAGGCTATCAACACTCTTAGAAAGGGATTCACACAAATCTAATGATGGGTACAGTCGTAAGGGTTTCCAAATCAAACAACTTTCCCTTCCTTGTGTGACAGACACCCCTCAGCAGCTAATTTTAATGGGAAAGAGGATTGAAATATCATTTTTTTCTCCTTTGCTGTCAAATCCATTCTTGTAGCACCCATTGAATTTACAAGTATTTGAATATTGCATAATAAAGAATCCCCATAGTTTCAACTCTACTTGTTCAATTGGTGTTCGGTTTGTAGGACTGATGGGTACAACAAAGAAAGGAATAAAACTAATTATTAATAAATGGGCTTTCATTATTTGATCTAGTGGAGTCCATTTGGCTGATTATCTTGAAAATGCCAAATTCAATTTTTTCATCTGAAGTGATAAAAGCAAGATTTCACAAACCCAATATAAGAAGAAAAACAAAAATACTGAGCTAGAAACATCCAGAAAACTACAGTATTTTCTTATTTATTTGGATTACACTTTTGCCTGGTGGATTCAGCCAAGTTCAAGTTCACATTGTATGCTGTTCCAAAGCACGAACACCAGCTCAAGCTTGTCTGCTCGTAGCAGAAAAGATGGTTCAATACATGTCTTGCAAATCAAGTGCAGAAATTTGACCAAAATATGTCAATCACAGCAGATTACCATTGCTGTGACAAATACATCACAGGTTTTATGAGTTTGGATTCAAGCATTTTCCCAGATTACTAGGTCTCCATTTTTGCCTTAATGTGCCTCTTTGTTGTTGAGATTTCCTCCCCCTGCCCCTTTCTCTGCTCTTCAGTCTCAAATTATGTCTTTGCATTTTTTTTCCTCATGTGTTTTCCTGCTTCTGCCTCCTATGCTGTTACAGCCTTTTACACCTTTCTTTCAAGGGTGAGTTGCTTTCACACGTCAGTGAAATGGAAGATTTCTCTTTGGATGCCATTTTTGATCATGAATCTTTAGCTTAAATATAACAACTTCCTAAAGTATAAACGCATTAATAGCAAGTAAGTTCCTCAGCAGAAACCTGAAGACATGAATGCAGCAGCTGACAGACACAAAGGGTTTAAGACTAAGTCCCACTAAGTTGCAGTAAGCTGCACACACACACACACACACAATAGTAATAGTAACAGTAATAATAATAACAACAACAAAAGCAGCTTGGCTGAACATACAATTTTCTAATTTAGGATTTAGAACTCAGTCACTGAATGAATGATGCAGATGTAAAAAAGGAAATCTCAGAGGAATAATCTTTATAGGACTTATAGCCATGCTTACAGGTTGTGTATTCATGAAACACCAGGGGATTTAAATCTTCATGAAAGTATTTGTGAGGCTCAGGCCTTGTTATGAAAGTTTGTGATTACCAAGATATTTATAGATGTTAAAATTCAGAGTTTAGCAATTTGATATACTACTCCTGTTTGAACTAAACAATTATGATTGGTTTTGCAAAGCTACTTAAGTCTTAATGTGACTTTAAATCCTTGGGAAAACATCGAAATACCACATGCTATTCCTTGTTGAATTCAGGCTGGTTCTAAATCTCCAGTCTGCTGGTGGGACTATTCCAGGAAGAAATTGCTGGCCATCTCTCTTTTATGAAAAATAAGCTCAAAATGCTCCACTTTTAGAGAATCACTGCAGAAAACTCCTTTGCTGATTAACCATTCCCATTATCAGATCCTACTATATGAAGGCTTTTAAGTACAGACTCTTTTTTTTATTGGACTTCAATAGATGTTTGAAGCTGATTGTATGGTTATGTAATTTCTTGTATAAGGAAGTTTTCTTGCATAAGAATTTATAAAAGCACAAAAGAAATGCAGATACAACTTTCTTAAAGGTGGTTTTCTTATTTTGTCAATAGTATAAATATGTCTTAAGTGGACTGGTGATTAGCAGCTCGGTGCTGCAAAAGTGGAACGTGAGCAAACTAACTTTACTGCTTGAAGGGGTATGCCCATTTTTCTGTAGATAATTTATACATTTTTTGTATGAAATTTAGTCACCAAATCAGTGAAAATGTTAAGCACCTGTTTGGTACTTGCAGGAGCCAAGTATGGGCTATCAATAGCAGTCGATATTATGCAGCAGTGTTATCCGTTTGCTGCATGTTTAATGCCACCTTCTAGATGTGTATGGACTGACCTGCATTAGCAGCAATTATCTTAGCACGCTTGTTACCCAGGAAGATGATCTCAGAAAACTGAAAGGGGAAAAAGAAGGAGCCCATCCTCTTTCAATGCAAATTCAAAATCTTGGAAAAACACCAGAACAAGTAAATAAAAGCTATTTTGAAGCATCTGCAACGTAATAAAGTGGGAAAAAATAATTCCTGTGAATTTTTGAAGATAAACTGAGGCCCAAGAAGACACAGTCATTTTGGCAAAGTAGCTGTCCTGTTTTAAAGCTTAGAAGGCACATGTGACACACAAAAGCCTTAGTAAGGCTTTTGACAGAACCTGCATGACAGTCCTGGAAATGCATTGATCGGATATTATTCAGATGCAACAGCTGTGTTAATGGGTAGTTGAACCACTCTGCTTATTAAATAGAGAGCTATGTGTCTCTGTCAAAATGCCAGGGCATCTCTCTTGGCATTCCACAACTGACGTATTCTGTTTTGGCAAGATTCTTTTCTTAGTGTGAGTAATATTTTTGCATGACATCAGACTGCAGTGGAATATAATGCTCCTTTTGGAGAATTGAGTCTGACTTTAAAACTGTCTTTCTAAAGTAAAGATATTTTTTCAAATCAACAAGCTGAAAACAGGAAATGTCTCATGTAGGAAATAGAAACATGTAGAAATACCCAACAGGGATATATGGCACAGCAGCACTGCTTCACACAAGGCCGCGGCTGTGCTATTGAAGTATCAAATGGGGATAATTAAGGAATATGAACTGTCACAAAAGAAACCAGATCTTGTTCCTGCATATATTAATGGTCAGTGTCATGTGGAAGATAGAAGCAGGCATTATTTTATATTACAGTTTAAATATAATCTGATGTCTAGTTCTGAATCTTATACTTCAGGCAAGAGGCAGCTGAATCAAAGATGCTCTAGGAGAGGGACACAGATGTTACACAAGGTTTAATAATTCCAAGGAAAAACAGAAGGAGTTGGATTAGTTTAGTTAAAAAAGAAGGAGGATCAAAGCAGGCCATCAGATAAGTCATCAATCATCAGACATAAAAAAAAAGAGAACAGATTGATAGGGTTTTTTTCATTTTATATACTAGAAAAAGTCTTCATTTCCAGAAGACATCTTTTGTTTTTTCTGAAGGAAAAGGAAAGGGCTGCACCAAAACAGGAACGGTAGGATCACATGAACTGGATATTTTCTTGAGTTTAAACCACTGATCAGGAACATCACACATTTGCCTAATTTTTCCTGAGAAGGTTGGACTAGCTGATCTTCCATAGTTCCTTACAATTATAGTTTACAATTAAATATTTCAAATTTAAAAAATTTATCTCTGACTCATCTCTTTCCTTTTTTTCCCTCCTCTTTAGTCTTATTTCCTAGTGAAATGAGGCTCATGTGACTATGCTCCCTGTTTGAACATCTACCTGTCTTTGATTACATCCCTTCTCAATGACTTATTGAACTCTGTTGACCAGTTCAAAATAAATTGGAAAGTGGAGAAGAAATCTGTATCTGGACAGAAGACAGGGACCAGAGCCAGGCAGGACTCAGCTGCTGGCTGCTCCACAGGACAATAATGTGGCTAATCAGTTTTTGTGTTTGCTACTTAACCAGTTACCATGCATGCGGTTCCAGGTCAGCTCTAGCACGGCCCTCTTGGCTTGGTGATGGCATCACAGAGGAGAGGGAGATGGAAAAGAGCAAGAGGAGCTGAGCCACTGAAGGATGAAGGATGAAATTGCAGCTGGTCATGCCCAAGCAGCCAAGTTTTAGGGTTTCACACCATTTTTCCCAACCCAAACCCCCAAAACTTTCTGATACAGCCCAAGGGGCTGGTGTCGGAGTCCCGGCCTGCTGGAGAGGCAGATGCTCAGCACGATGAACAGTGCCACAGGCTGGCAAGGAAAGGCTGAAACACTGCAGTTCAGAAAGTGGTAAAGATTCCCATTCTCTGGCCCACTTTAGCAAATAGCTGGTTCAGCTGGCAAGAAATGCATTTGTGATTACAAAGTAGGATCTTTACAGAAAATTACTAATCCTTTTACTCAGAATTCAAACATATCAGCGGAGCTGGATTCCTGATTTTGTGACAATTATGAGAATATTGAATCTCTGCTACAGGAGATGACAAAGACAGCTAAACTGAACAATAGAATGGTGCAGGATAACGACTGCATGCATAGAAACTGGCCAATTATTATAGCAGAAAGTTGTTAAGAGAAGCACTGTCTCAGCAGCTTAAACAATCACTTGGGAACAACTAGCTTTGCACTATGTGAGAAGTAATTCTTCTCAGTCCAAAATGACACAGACATTGATTCAAAAAGCAATTACAGCTGGAACCAACAGTTTGCTTGAATTTGAGGGCAGAAAATTATAGCATAAACCAAATCAGTGATTGTGATTCTAGTCCTGAACACAATGAAGCAAAAAGGAAGGTAAATAATTGTGACAGAAAACAACCAAAACAGCATTTAACTATATTCTTGAGACTTACTGTTGGAATTGCATAATTAGAAAAATCTAGATTTGGAAGTTTGCATATCCAAGTTCTTGACAAAAATCATAGACAAAGCTGAAAAATATTAAAATCTTTTCAGAAAGCCTGGAAAAACTAATCACTGGCTTGAAACTTGGCTAAATCAGTTCTGAAATAGAGACTAGGAAGGGCCACAAAGAAGGAGTGTCAACAGTAATAAAGTATAAGAGAAATATAGGAAAGGTAAGAAGGAATTTGTAAACAGAGAGAAAGTGATAAAAAAATTACAACATAATTTAATATAGGATACATGGATAGTCTGAGGAGAGTAGGTGAATCCCAAGAAGCAGTTGAGAATAACAGATGCAGTTAGAGAGGATGAGGGCGTAGAAAAAAAGAAAAGAAATTATCTTGAGCACAATTTTTTGCCTCACATTAAGTGGAGAAATGTCTTCCATTAACTCCTTTTCTTAGGAAATGAGATCAAAGTCTTATTACAGATTGAGGAACCAATTGAAAAGATGCCAAAACAGACCTAATCTAGAAAATAACATGTCACCACGCCTTATACTATTTGAATCTTCTATATTATTTATTTGAATCAAATTAATACATGTCATTTGTATATGGGTCTCCTTAGAAACTAGTATAACTGTGAAATTTTACAAACTAATATCTTTATATTCCTTCTCATATTTTGTGAAAAATTTCATTTACTGTTTTACTTGCTCTAAGTACAGTGAAATATGTTACCAAGGTTCCTCAGAAAGCAAAATTTCCATGAGAAACACTTTGAAGAAAAAGTAGTATTGTGTGGAATTTTATTAGTTACATCTTGAAGGTTTTGCCTACACAGCTTGGTGGAGAGAATTTTTTTAAATAGAAAGACAAAGTTTTCAACATACTCTTGAAGTCCACCTCTGTACACCCCTTAATAATCTTGTATTCTGCTAAATATCAACTTCTAATTAAAAAAAACAAAAAAAACCACAATTAAACATTTCTACTACATTTTCTATTTTCTTATCAATACAAAATAGCTGAAAAATATTTAGACACAATATAGTTCTGTAAACATAGAAAGTTATATGGGTGTTTAACATGAGTATCAGCTCATAGAGCTCCTTCGCAGCCAAATTAAATTAATGGAAGTACTCCACTTGATCTTAATTCACTCTGAAACATGTCTTAATAACAGGTGTTAAATCACCTATATGCTTTTTTAAGCTTTCCTTTCCCATGATAGGGCTAAAAGCTTGATTCTGTATTTCCTGTTTGAGGACTCATATGCAAAAACTTGAGTACTAAATATGTTGGGCTGGGATGTTCTGGAGAGAAGTTAGCAACACAAAGTTGCTATTGAAGATAGTATGAGTATAAAAGCATAAAAGAACAGAAAAACCCCAAACAGATTCAAGGCTAGAAAGCAGATTGTCCAATAAAGTACCAATAGATTTTAAAGTGTACAATCCATAAAGACCTTGTTTTCACAAACTAAGAAAGACATCAGAGTTCCCAAATTTCTTTTCTTTTTTGTGATAGCCTATGTGCTTGAGACTAGACCTCTTGACTACATTTTATTTCTATGATTCTTGAGGAATTAAACCGATGTAATTACATTGTCATAATTTTGACAATTTTCCTTTACCTGAGGCCCTCTATGAAGGATTTTCTGCATTAGAAAATATATTTGAGTTGTATTGCATAAAACAGATTCCTGTATTAAATCACTAATAAAAAGTACTAAATCATTGTATTAAGCTGCTGTTTCTAACAGGAAACTGACTGGAATGTAGAAATAGCACCAAAATTAGGTTAAGCAGAAAACTAGCTATAAGGGTAAGAAAATGCTTTACATGAGAGCAGAAATATCAATTTCCTTAAAAAAACATGTTGGATCTTTATAAATAGATCTTTATATCACTATGAGTCAAAGAGTTCTTTCAGTGTTGCATCCAAAAATGCATTATCACAGTGGAATGAAAATATTTCTGTTTTCTTGCCAACCCATATAATTGAAGAAAATTGTTTTAGACTAAATTAAACATATTTTGAACCTCAAAAGCAGAAGTTTCAGTTTAAGCCTTTTTTACAGCATGAATAGGCAAATTTAGTCTTGAAACATGAAGTGAAAAATCATAATGTTTCACTTTTAAAATGTAGGAACAAATAGTTCCATTCTTGTTCACACAAACCTTTCTTGATTTACATCCGTTGGACTTAAAATACACTTTCAGGTGAGCAAACCACTGAAATAAAAAAAGTCACCTAGAATTTCCACTCTGCTAATGACAACTTTTACATAGACAAGTTTTTAATTTTTAAGTGTTCATGAAGCTGTTCAAGGGCGTCCAGATAATGATTAATGGTTGACGTATGTGAATATTTTCCCAAAGCAGTGACTTTTTCAACTCAAAAGTCACAACATATTTTAAAACAAATGAAGTATAATTTCACTGAACAAACCTCATGCAAATATTTGCATGCAATGTTTTCAAACACATCGCGTGTAATGGCTATAATTAAATTCAGTGCAAAGTAAATTGGAGATAAAAATCAGTAAGTGACTCTGAAATCTCATCACTTATTGATTCATGAGTCATTTATCTCCCTCTGCAATCCACATCAAAAGATCATCATCAGTTAATGAAGTCACACAGATGCAAATCAGAAATAGGAAAAATTATTAACTGTGCACCAAAACTACTTCAAATATGTTTCTTTACAATCTCCACAAATTAACTTAGTCAGAAAAAATGTGATCTTATTGTGACTAGCTCTGGTTAGGAATTGTTTGAGTAAATATTTGGTGTTCTTTTCCTGTCCAAAAAAAAAAAAAAATAACTTGTTCAACCAATGCTTCCTCCCTCTACCCAATCAGTGATTTTCTGGCCAATGTAGTAGAACTGTATAACTCACAAAATGCATCCAGGCAGGGCAGGAGCTGCTCTGGTTGCCTCTGAGCTTCTCCCTGTGAGAGTGCAGGTAAAGGTCAAGCAGTGGCAGGTCAGCAGACTGCTACCTGATCCTCCCTTTGATGTCTTTGTGTGGAACAGGAGCATTTCCTGAGGGCTTGAACCTGGTTAGAAATCCCCAGTGCCAGTGGTGGGAGATGCAGGTGTCAGTCCTTGGCACCGCTGGTGGATGCAGGACTCAAGTCAATTTGTGTCAAGGCTGGTTCATGCTGGAGCAGTGCAGCTGCCTTCTGCTCCTTGAAGTTTGCTCATCGGGTGTGAGCCACAGGGTTAAGTCTCACTGTAAGAGATGAAATTGAAAGAGACTGAATGATAGGTGATAAAACGTCATCAGATATTCAGTGTAAATAAATATGAAATGATGCTCAGGACAAAAAACAGAGCGAATGCATAAATGTAGTGTGTGTGAAAGGAAAAAAAAGTGAAACCATTTTTTTCCCAGGAGGAATGTAATGACTTTTCCATTCCTATACATGTGATGTGGCCCTGAGACCATTAGTGGAAAGTAAAGGTAGTTGTGGTCCCAGGCAGAATCCTGACATGCAATGAGAGGTGGATGCTTTTTGCTGCTCTCTTAGTGGGTTGCAAACTCCTCACACAGTATCTCACTTCCATGGCTGAGCCCTTGAGGTTAGGCCTGACTTGGGAGACAGCTGAGAGTGTCCACTCTGTGCTTGTTGCCCTTCCTGGTCAGGATAGCAGCTCTGTGGGCTGGGCACTATTCTCAGCATGGCATCCAAATCCATTTGTTGTTGTGATTTAACCCCAGCCAGTCACCAAGTACCACACAGCCGCTCACTCACCCACGCCCCCACCAGTGGGGCTGGGGAGTGAATGGAAAGAGTAAAAGATAGAAAACTTATATATTGATATAAAGACAATTTAATAGGGAAAGAAAAAGCCCTGCATGCAAGCAAAGCAAAACAAGGGATTCCTTCACCGCTTCCCCTGGGCAGGCAGGTGTTCAGCCATCTCCAGGAGAGCAGGACCCCATCACACATAATGGTGCCTTGGAAAGACAAACGGCATCACTCTGAATGTCCCCCCCTTCCTCTTTCTTCCCCCCTCTTTATACACTGAGTGTGATGCCATATGGTCTGGAAAATCCCTTTGGTCAGTTTGGGTCACCTGTCCCAGCTGTGTCCCCTCCCAGCCTCCCAAGCACCCCCAGCCTCCTCACCAATGTGGCTATAGGAAAAGCAGCAAAGGCCTTGGAAATAACAAAAACATCTCTATGTCATCAACTCTGTATTCAGCACAATTCTAAACCACAGCCCTGTACTAGCTACCGGGGAGAAAATCAACCCTACCCTTAACAAAAATCAACACATACATGTACTTATATATGTGTATATACTATGTTTAGGTGTTTAAGTACCACACAATGTACAAGGTATTCCAGTTAGGGTCAATATTATTTACCTAGTTATGACTGCGTTTCAAAACTGGTGTCTTTTGCAGAGAGAATCATATTAAGGCAAGCAATGAACCACATGTTTGAAAACAATCATTTTAGTCATAATATTTACACATATTTTCAAGGGTTTGGGGCATATAATAAATAGTAAGTTGTTACCGCAGTACAAAAAAAACCCCAGCAAACCTTCAACGTGATGAAACTTTTAAATATTTTTAAGCTTGAAAATAAAACATTTTTTGTGTGTCATTGCATGCCTTCTGAACCAGAAAGAGGAAACTTAACCCTGACATTTAAAACATAGCCTTCGGATATTCCAAGAATACGCACGACAAGAATAGAAAAGAAACAAAAAGCTCACAGAAATCTTGATCTTCATTCTATGCCAGTGTCTGCTCTAAGCATATACAGATTGTGGGTCCTTTTTTCTTTCACATTCAAATCCCACATGTCTACTTTTGTTTGAAAATACAAATCAACACCCACCATGTAACTAATCAGTTTTAACTACTGCCTGTTATATGATAGCATGAATTAGTAGTAGTAGTACAGATTAAGAAAAATTTGTCTAAATTTCAATCCTTTTGAAAATAACAGCTTAAAAATTAATATTTGAATTATGGTGGTGTAGGCCAAATGAAGACTAACATAAATCTAACTTGCATCAGAAGCTAGCATTGAACTTTACTGGCAGGTGTGTATGGCAAATATATTGTGGTGAAGTAATGAGCAAGAAAAAGAGAAGCTTTGGGTGGGAGACAGAAATTGGAGGGCCTGTGTTAGCAACGACCCTGAAGTATAAACGGAGCTGTGCTAATTTAAAGACACAAGATTACCTCTGCAAACACCTCCACACAGGTAACACTTGTGAAAAACAGACATATCTTATGTAGGTACCCACTGTGTGCATCCCGCCTGACACACATTCCTCAGGCATTGCCTCCACAGCTGTTTGCAGCACAGGGTAGCAGCAGCATACAGAAAAGGGAGCCTTTAGGGCGCTGTGTAAAGAAATGCTAATGAAAATGCATCCACGCTTTAAACATTTGCAAATGCTTTTAGACACTGGAGCATAGTATTCCAAGGCCATCTACACTAGGAAGGTCCCAGCTGCTGCCTATGTAAATGTCTGCTTCTGCAGCATTTTATGACACTGTGCCCTGAATTGGGGATTGTGTTTATAGAAGACATAGGAAAGGATGCCATAGGTACCAAAGCGTGAGCAAAGTACATCCTCATGATGGAGAAATACAGCTCTCATTTGCAGAGATTTTTGTCTCTGTATGACCCCTTTGTAGATTATGTGCTTGTATATACCAGCTCTCAAGAAATAGAAAAATCCAGTTGATGAACAGAGGGTCTGTTTTGTGCCCAAGAGCAAAGAGAAGGTGTGAGTGTATCTCCACAGGACAACTTCATGGTATTTCCAGTGACAGCTTGCTGCAGTTAAATGAAGGCAAATGGCAAATTATGTAGATGAGCTTCAGTATCAGCTCCAGGATAAACCTGGTTAATCTATGTTGGCTGTGGGATCCTCAGCCCTAAGTCAAGGCAATAATGCAAATAGTACCTGAGAGGATTCAACACATCACCCAGGGTGCAGATAAGCAATGAGTGAAATTGTTACATTTGTGTTAATCTGGAGTAACTCCAGTGGAACTGACAGAAAATCAGCCAAATATTTAATGCCTTATGCATCTAAATTAGGCCAGGTACTATGTGTGATTGCATTTCTGCATGCAGCATTTTCAGAACAAGGAGATTACTTTTATGATCTCTGCTTCAAGACAATGAGGTTATGTGTCCAGAACAAAAAAGCAAATATGAGGAATCAATGAGGCTTTTGTCCAACTATTTTTTTTTCTTTTTTTCCTCTTTATTTTCATGGGCCTTCAAAAAAGTCATGGTTCTTAGTCAGAGAGAAAAAAACAAAACAGAAAGCCAAGGTGACTGGATGGCAGTGGAAAGATGGGGCAAGGCTCTGCAGGGCCCAGACTTTCAGACCTGGGATTGTTTTGCTGCTGCATAGACCCCTCCTACCCCACACAGGAGCACCCAAACCCAGATTAAACCTTTGGAGGGAGGTCGAGAGGAATTCTCCCTTCAGGAGCTTGTGCTTGAAAATGAGTCTCAGGAGAAACAAGACTTCGAGAGCCCTGATACCTGCTTTTGAAAGGAGTGGAAGAAGTGGGAAATCTTGCATCCTGTCACTCTGTCTCTCCCCCTAGCCCCTTGCCTTAGGTGTTTCCAATTACAAAATCACAAATGTTGTGAAGTTCTTTTAAAACTTGAGTTTAGCTGAATAACAAATTCAGAATTGTTCTTTTTAGAAAAAAGCTGTAAAAGAGACAAAAAAATAGTCTTTATTCAGACTTAAAAAGAAGAGGCTTGTCTCAGGTTTTGCATACTCTGCTGCCATCGACAAACACTTCACTGTCAGCCGCCACAGAAGTATTACCACGTCTTTGAGAAGTGTACTCTGATCTGGCTTGAAGAAGTCCTAAAACATTTACCCATTTTGCCAGGCATGGAATGCTATTGTTGCTAACAGGCCTCAGGGGACTGTAAAACATGTCATTGTTACAGTATTGAAACTGTCTGACCTGACTGTGTGCTGAACTGACAGATTCAAGCATTTCTAAAACCCCTAAACCCTTCATTACTACAGAACAGGGACACTCCCCCTTCCTCCTGCCCTCCACACAGTAACTTTTTTTTTCTTTTAAAGCTGGAATTTGATAAATAAAGGTATAAGAGGAAGTAAATCAAGCTCTTTTCTTTTCCTCTATTATACTTTGGCATTAGAAAATAAAGAAATAGTAAAAATCCAGTATATGAAAGCATTTCATGCATTCACGTGAGAAATACTTGCTTTGTTTCTTGAGCTTGCAACAACAACATCTAATTAAGTCCTTGACTTTAGCAATATTAATAAAACTATATTAGACGTCTGTAGCTGTCCATCCTACAGACTCGGTGAGGCACACTGCTCGTCTCCCTCTGTTACTATTCTATCTTTTTGATATAAACTGACTCATAAGAATTTCACAATATTTGGTTTCCAAGGCAAAACATATCACCGGATGAGGAACCAGCTGCCCCTCTCCCAGGTCCCTTTTTCCCTTTCCACACACTCTGAGCCAACAGCTCCTTCAGAAAGAGAGGTGTTAGATTTAACTGACAATCCAGCAGGGACAGCAGTACATTTCTTGTGCGAGTCAGCAGTTTTTGCTCAGAGTTTCTGACACAGTTTGCATCCTTCTCTGTATGCACCAGTATCTAATGTAAGTTCGCTTTTTCCATCCACATGCTGCAAACTGCGATGTGTGTAAATTGTTTCTTTGTGGCCTTATTGCACATTTTTTTATTTAAAATGAAGCCTTTCTGAGCATACGTTTGATTACAGAATCACAGAAATAATTTGAAGGAATTTTGCACACTTTATTCATTCTAAGAAATATTTACACTGCATTATGTTCCAATGTTTACAAATATGATTCTAAAATAACACTCTGAATTGAACACTGTAGGATAGAGAGTTAATTAATGCTTGAAGTAGGATCCCTATTACCTAATGTTGGTAAAACCTAATCCAGGCTACTCATCCAGCTTTCTCTCTAAACACCCATCACTCCTTATTGACTAGAAGAAGCAGCCCAGAAAATCATGTTAGATCAAGCTAATTCTTGGATTGCAAGATTAAAGGAAGATAAATTGCACTAAAAGGGACTTGCATGCATAACATCAGTCACAAAACAGAGAGCCACAGGAATAATCCTGTATCATTGTTAATTATGCAAAAAAGGTTTCTCAGCAGAGGCCATCGGGCTAATCTTCAGCTAGCTTGTGTGTGTCAGTGAAACTCTGATGATTTGCCTTGCATGTGTTGCAAGTTAAATCTGATTCATCCTGAGCTTAGTTGTGAAAGTAGCTTAGGGCGAGGGGCCGGAGTCTCTGAAGTCAGGTGTTGTGGTTTAGGTACTGCATTGAGCTGGGGCCACATGCAGACCTGCACACAAGGAAATAGTTTGTCTCTACTTGGTGTAGTGTCTTAAACAAAAATGGAAATCAGCAGGACAATCAGGTTCAGTGATCAAATAATTGATTAAAAGGTTTTACAGTAAGTATGTCATAACTTCTAAAAGAAAAAGCAGGGACTTTCTCCAGATAAGGAGTTGAGATTTATTACTCTTCCTGAAAAAAATACAAATGTCCAATAAAAAACCCCCACAAAAACTCAAACAAACCCTAGAGTAGCGAAATGGATGAAATTGTGTTAACTGAGGATGAGGCAATCAAAACACCACAGGTAAGGAGACATGAAAATCAGCCCCAGAAGAAATCTGGGAATGGACCAGGGAAAAACGCCTATTGTCACCAGCAATTTAAAGGACTTTACAGGCACATTAAAAGCATTTAGGAGGAAGAGTAGAAGAGGTAGATGATGAATTGCTGACTCTCTCAAATTCGTTGCCTGACAAGTTATTGTGTGCTGAGGCATTTCTCTCACTTACAATTTATGACACTGTATTGAGAAAAGAGAGGAAGTTAACACGGTAGTGTTCTTCAAATATTAGACTAATTGCTCAGATGGGCTCTAGGCTCAGTGATTTCAGATGGAATGAGTGTGGAATCTGCCATTTTGTCAATATGTTGTTTTAATTTTTCAAAAGAGAAGATGAATATTTAAGTATTTCAAAAGCCAGCACATGCAAAAATATTTACGTAAATTTTCATAACCCACCACATAAACAGCCAGAAGCTGGCAACCTGCCACTCTGATGATTAATACAAGAATCAAATTAATAGCTGTCCCACAGCATCCAGCAATTATATTTTTCTTTTCTTCTATTAATGGGTTTTTTCCCTTTTATGTTTGTTGTGGGTGGGTAGCTTTAGATCTATTCAACCATCCAGAGTCCTTTCCTCTCTAATTTCTCAAAAACCTTGAAAAATTAAACCAAACTAGGTAAGGGAGTCCACAGAGATGCTTTTATGGAAAATAGTGATCTTTGGAGGTTTTTTTCTTTAGAATATATTTAAAGCAAGCTTATTATTATCTCCACAGTAATGTATCTCCACAGCAGTATGTAAAAAATAGAGAATATAAAATGATGGGTTTGCAGTTAAAAAATGTGGAGCTTCTCCTTCTTTCTCTTTCTCTTTCTCTTTCTCTTTCTCTTTCTCTTTCTCTTTCTCTTTCTCTTTCTCTTTCTCTTTCTCTTTCTCTTTCTCTTTCTCTTTCTCTTTCTCTTTCTCTTTCTCTTTCTCTTTCTCTTTCTCTTTCTCTTTCTCTTTCTCTTTCTCTTTCTCTTTCTCTTTCTCTTTCTCTTTCTCTTTCTCTTTCTCTTTCTCTTTCTCTTTCTCTTTCTCTTTCTCTTTCTCTTTCTCTTTCTCTTTCTCTTTCTCTTTCTCTTTCTCTTTCTCTTTCTCTTTCTCTTTCTCTTTCTCTTTCTCTTTCTCTTTCTCTTTCTCTTTCTCTTTCTCTTTCTCTTTCTCTTTCTCTTTCTCTTTCTCTTTCTCTTTCTCTTTCTCTTTCTCTTTCTCTTTCTCTTTCTCTTTCTCTTTCTCTTTCTCTTTCTCTTTCTCTTTCTCTTTCTCTTTCTCTTTCTCTTTCTCTTTCTCTTTCTCTTTCTCTTTCTCTTTCTCTTTCTCTTTCTCTTTCTCTTTCTCTTTCTCTTTCTCTTTCTCTTTCTCTTTCTCTTTCTCTTTCTCTCTCTCTCTCTTTCTTTCTCTTTCTCTTTCTCTTTCTCTTTCTCTTTCTCTTTCTCTTTCTCTTTCTCTTTCTCTTTCTCTTTCTCTTTCTCTTTCTCTTTTTCTCTTTCTCTCTCGCCTCCCCTCTCCTCCTCTTCTCTCCTCTCTTCACATATTGAAGGGGACAGGAAATAGGAAGGATTGTAATTTCATCTGTTCTCCACTATTACAGACCTTTACTCTACAACTAAACTTCAAGTAAATTACGATTTCTGATTTTAATTCTACACTAATAAGATATAACCCTGACCAAAACTCTGAATTAGAACAACTTCGAGTGTTGTGAGGTATGGAAAGTAATTGTCACACTCAGCCTCCTGTGTTTTATAATGGGATCAACCGAATTCCTCAAGCTCATGGAAAGTACAGAATTTGGATGGAGTTTTTGGAATTTGTACCCAGCCTCTTCCATAATTACTAACACTGCAAAGCTAGTAAAAGTACCCCCACCTATGAAGTAAAACACCAGCTCTTAACGTTTAGAGGCCTCCCTACTCATCTTCTTCTTGGTATGATATGCTACTGTTACATTAAGATATTATAAATAAGATAATGTAAAAATAACATTTTGTAGCACTGAGTTCCTCTCCTCTACAATCAACTCTCCTCAGAATAATCCTGCAGCTACAGAGTGGCAGCAAAACAGAATATATAAAAAACTGGAGAAAAAAAGTAACTAAAATACAATTTGATTAATCTTAAGGTAGACTGTATTCCTTTCCTCTATTCTTAACAAAAAGGAAGCTCTTTAGTAACAGAAGCCCTTTTAAAAAGGCATTCTAAAAATGTCATATGAGAATTAATTTAATGTTAAAAAATAATTAGAACAACTTAATTACCTGTAGCATATCAGCTGTCAGAACTGTTGTTGGTATGTCTAACCCTTAATTAGCAATGAGTTGTGATTGATTAATGAACCCAAAGAGATTTAAACGCAGGCTGTGTAAAGTGTATTAAAAAAACATACAAGGCGCCTGTACTTTCACAGGCTAGTTAACCTCTCAGACATGCAGTTTTCATTTTGGTATCTTCAGAGGTCAAAGGACATCCCAGCTGTTTTTCCAGCAGAGCTTTTTATTTAGACAATGAACAAGAAGGAAAGAGTAAGGAAATGTTTTTTTATAATCTGGTAATTAATAAAGCCTGCATATATATATTCTCATTAGACTGAAAATTAATTTATTGGCGAATCACGTAGTCATAATTAACATTGGAAAACATTTCAAATTCTTTTAGACTTTGGGGTTTTTGGGGTTTTTTTCCTATTTTTTTCTTTGGAGTTAAATTTTGGAGACATGCATTTTTTTCATAGGTTCAGAAATATGCATTACATGGTTCTTAATTTGAGCATTAAGCCACTGGCATGAGTAAATTGTGCTGTACAGCCATTTGCCCCAGTCTGGCAGTTTTCATTCTTCAAGCCCTGAAAAGGATTCAGGAGGACAGTGTCTGAGGTGGACAGTCTATCCCAAAAAGAATGTGGCAGCAGCAAAAGAGGGTTTAAAGTAGGCAGCAGAAATGAACATAGGCACTAACATGGATTTGTTGGAAGAGAAAATGCCCGTGTTTTTCAACAAAATACCAAAGGCCTGGTGGAGTCAATCAAACTAAGTCTGCTAGACTCAGTTTGAGGATTTACAGATAATTTTGAATGCTTTTTTCACATGTAAATCTAGGACACCATATTTTTGGTTGTTTCAAAGAATGAATAAACAGAACAGGGATCTGATCATTACCTGTAAGTGGAAGTGATGTACATGTAAGGTGGAAGAGATGGTGGGACACTTAGAATTTAATATAATTTTTCCTGAGGTGACAGTCTTAGCTGCTGGCTGAGGATATCTTTCGTTGCTTTCATTGTTGCTAACTCTTTGTGGCAAACAGATCATCAAATCAATTTTAAAAGCATCATGTAAATAAAGGAAGACAAGCCCTAACATCACACGAGTTAAATCTTGCTTGAGGTGATAACTTTTGCAATGTCATACAGATATGATAACATAAAACATATAGCAACTGCAGTACAAGTAAAAAAATCAGACCAGTGAAAACATGACTCATTACTATGAATATTAGTGATTTCATACTTCTTGTAAGTCTATCTGCTTAAAAATCTTGGCAGAAGAAAATCTTTGTAGAAAGTAATGTTAGAACAATACGAAGGAAGAGTCAAATCCACATAACAATGCATTGGTCCACTTTTATTCAGCCATCAACCTTTTCACTATCCCATCATTTAGGATAACAAAGCATTCATTATCTCCATATGATTTCACTGTTCTTTTCTTGATTCTCTGAAACTTGGTGATTTTCATCTTTCATCAGTGACTTGAAATTGCCCCACGGTTTTGGTTACAATTGCTTCCATGGATGGCTTCCGTGGAAGCCTAAATATGAGGTACTGTTATTAGTGTGTTTTTCTTCATCTGGGAATATTTCTAAATGCTTTGGTGGTGGGAAAATATTCATTTCCTGATGTCAATATATTTTAATATACAAATCCAAGGCAAAATGGAAAATTGTAAAAGGTGTCTCTGAGTGCCATCATTCACACTGCTACCACTGAGCTCTTCCTCACTTGTATTAGTGTTTTGTCAAAACTATTTTCTAGATCACTTTTTGGCCTTTGATAGATTTTCAATGGCAAAATATTTTATCACTGTACCTCTATGAGTTATTTTAGAGTCTTTTAGGCTTTGAGAATGCCATCTATTAGAACCTGATATTGACTATTTTCGTATTTCCAAGTGACTTAGGCAAGTTTGCAACACTGTTTTTGACTAATAATTCAGGAAACTTTGGACAATACGGTTCATAAATACACGAAGCTGCTGAAACATACCTAGTCCCAGAAGAGAAATGGTGAAGTACAAGGGTTTTGTTTTTGCTTTACTGTGGTTGTAAAAGAAATTTCTGAAACTTTAATAAACACATCATAGCACAAAGTAAACAAAGCAAGCTTTTTTCTTTAATGAGAAAATCAGGCTGCATAAGAGGCTATTACATTGATTTATAGCTTTTAAAATGCAGATAGCAAACCATGGACACACATCATCAATCAATCAATAAATCTTAAGTTAGACATATTTTTAAGGCCTAAAACATTTTTTTAAAAAATAAATTAGGTAAGATCTGAAGTAAAGAAATATAACCATTATCTCTCACCTTGCATTTGGCTACAGAGTGATCACATTTAAACAACACACAGCAAGGATGGTCACTAACATTTTGTAGTACAAGAGACAAGATCTCATTTGGCTGATTTCTCACAGAAAAACTTAATAAACTCCAGCTTCTGTCCCTCAGAACTGTCATTTATTCATTTTTGAGATGAAGAGTAAAAGAAAGGAGGCTAAACATCAACCTCTTAGCCATGTATCTAAATTAGCATTTTTGTAGGAAAGCAAAAGCCATTAAAACAAATATGATGCATAATGCAAGCAACGTTACAGGCTAAAACTGTGGACGTATGTGAAAAATAAAAATGGCCAAATTCTGACCCCAGTTGCACTCAGTCCCAATAGACTTAATAGTTTTCTATGGGTGTAAGTGATGGCAGGGTCTGCATTGTAACCAGAATCTTTGTCAGAGCTCCTCAGCTGGTGGGGAATGAAATAAGGAATGTCTTTATATTTCCTGTGCTTGGTGAAAATTCTATGGAACAATTTTATGGAATAACACCTGCCTGGAAAAACAAATCCTACAGATCATTTTTAATCTTTTAATAATTTTTAATATTTTACTCTTTTCAATAATTTTAAATTTAAACACCTTGCACATGTTTAAGCACATCCTGTCACTCTGTCCCCAGCCCTGCTGATGGGAGGAGGAGTGTCCTGGGACCACATTGGTGCTCAGGCATAGTTGCTATTTGCAGAGCATTTTAAAATTACATTTTCAAAAAGAGTTGTTTCCCTTTGTTAAAGCAGTTTCCACTGAGAGAGCTACATCTCAATAAAGCACTTAATTGTGTGGATATCCTGTGGGATTTGGAAGTGTTTCTCAAGTCTAAGACCTGAAGAGTCAATTATTTCATTGTGGGAGGAGACATGGATATTTATGTCACCTCCCACCACTCCCCAATCTACATGGGCAGGACTACACATATATGAGTCACAGCAATATTCCAGTAGGCCTTTTCCAAATCCTCTACAAGCAGAGTGAAAGACAAAGCAAGGCTAGCCCACAGATGAAACATACTGAATTGCTGTCACAAAATGTTTGTGCATGATTGGTGTCAGGGGCTCAAGGTTGAAAGTTTTTGCCATTAGCACCTGTAATTAACTTTAGCAGTGCAGATATTATTGGGTGTAGTTGTACAGGCAGAAAGCTATACCTCCTCACCCTGCCATTCACCATGTACATCTGGGTGCAGCAGGTTTGCCTAATGTTTCCTTCATACCTTTATTGGCAAAGTCTGTGCAGCTGCATTGGTTCTGGTTTCTGGTTGGGAGTTCTGGGTGACATCTGATCCAGCTGGAGTCTGTCCTCCCTGTCAGCTTGAAAAATGACAAGGTAGAGTGGAGACTCCCCGCTGTCATTCAAGGAAATACATGGCATCTGCTCTTTTTCATGCTCCAGTTTCAAGGAAACTGTCATTCAAGGAAATACATGGCATCTGCTCTTTTTCATGCTCCAGTTTCTGTTTGGTACTTGTATACCCACCAGTTTCTGAAAAATGTTGATGTTTTTTCTTCTAGAACAATTTGGTACTGACGCCCCATTCCGTATCTGACCGCTCAACCTGCTTGTTTAGCAGACATGGTTATACACATTTGACACGTGATGTGATGTACCTTTGATGCCTCACTTAGGTGCAGAGGGGTGTTGAGGTGGGTAGCGCAGTTTATCAGGTATAGTTTAACTGATCATTTCAGATGGGCTGAAGTTCACTACTTTTACCTCTCTCTCCAGGCTGAAACTGCAAATACAAAAAACTGAAAAATACAGTGTCCTTTACCAAATATGAAAATACCTGACATTTGTCCTGCTCCAAAACCCATTGATTTTCAAACTCTAGTCTCTGAGAAGCTCAGAGGGGTAAATCTCCCTGACATATTTTGAGTGGAGCAGCTGACAACTTAAACCTTTGTTTACTCAGAAACTTATATATTTTTGCTTTATTTTTATATATATAAAAAATATATTTTTTTATATATATATAAAACCAAAATATTCAAATGTATTGAACATGTCAATAAGAAGAAAAGCAGTTTCTCTGAAACTTGCTGCCATTCCAGACTTCTCTATGGACAGTTTTTCTATCTTGGTAAGCCTCTTAATTTCTCAGTTCTTTGCATGTTAATGGGGCTGATAGATCTGTCCTCCTTCACACTGCGCCATGTTTATTTAAAATCTCAGGGTCAATGGGTACATTTTTATTAGGGATTTGTACAGTCCATGGTGCAAGAGGATATGGCATTGCCTATGACCTCTCAGTATTCTTTTAATACAGGACTAAGTAATATATAAAATTTATACTAGTTGTTATAAACTATTCTAGATTTTCATTACTGTACAGCTCAGGAGGCCAATACAAAAACTGGAGAGTGCTGCAAAGCAATATGCCAGAGAAAAAAAGATGTTCCGGCAAAGCAGGCAGACCCTTGAGAGAGGAGCCTCTGAGCGTGTGAGTTTTTCCATTTTGGGAGGGGAGACACATTTCAGCTGTGCTGTCATTGTTGTGATTCCCATTTGAAGGCAAGGAATATTGCAATGCTAATAAAAAATATATATAGATATATAGATATAGATATAGATATAGATAGAAAGATGTAGATATATAGATATGGATATAGAGATTAGATATAGATATAGAGATTAGATGTAGATATAGATATAGAGATTAGATGTAGATATAGATATAGAGATTAGATGTAGATATAGATATAGAGATTAGATGTAGATATAGATATAGAGATTAGATGTAGATATAGATATAGAGATTAGATGTAGATATAGATAGATATAGGTATAGATACATACATATTTAGCATCTTGAACCAAATTTATAGAGGATTAATTTTATGATGTTAATCCCAAATCCCTTTGCATGTCTGTGAGGTTATTGTGGAGAGACCATCCAGTGACTGAATCAGGCTGCTGATATTGGTTCTTTGTTCAGGGAAGTCCAATCACCACATGAATGGATTTCATCCCTCTTTGTTTTTCTTTTTTTTTTTTACTGGGGGGAAGAGCAACTTATGCATGTGTGTGACAAATTGCATGCTGTGCTGAACAGCAGCCCAGCGAGAGGTTTGGTATCGCAATGGGAAAAGAAGAGAAGAGATCTATAGCACAGAGACTGAAAGGCTGTGTAATTGAAAGTAAGATGAAGAATGACGAGAAAGGCAAATAATGCATACTTGGAATACAGCCATAAGGCTCATCTGGAAGAGGGGCAAAAAGCAGAAAATCAAGGGATAAGATATAGTTGAGCCTTAAGAATTCAGGTATGCTTAGCTCCTGGGAATCCTGAGCACCAAAAAGGAAGCAGGAGTGATATGGAAGAAAGCATTCAGCAACTGTTTACCTCTCTAGCTGTCTTAGGACCTGAGATGTCAGGATGAAGAGAAATGCGGCAGAGACACGGAGAGCCCTGCTCCTCTACCCTCTCCCAGAAACTGTGGGATGGATTCTGTAGCTTCAGGGGCAGGAATCAGCAGAGCATCATGGGCTCTCTCTTCTCCGGCAAAACAAAGAGATATAAAGCAATGCAAAAGGGGTAACAAAACTGCTCTTTACAGCTATTTAATAAACTGCTCCCCAGATGATATTTCTCTCATACAGATGTAAATAGAATGCTGACTTATATTGTGCTGCACTGAAGAAGGCAATGCAAACAATCCCATGTAATTGCTAACTCTAACTTGAAACTCTCTATACCATAAATTCTGTCCATTTTTACTGCAGTTACTGGGTGTGCTGATGCTGACCACAACATTTTTCAGGGTTCTGTTTGTGTTAAGGATCCCCCATGGATTTCACTGAATTATGTGGCTAACACAGCTTTGAAAGCACCATTACTTGAGTGCTTGGAGGCATCAGTTAATTTTTGAAGTCTGTCACAGGGATAAAAAGACCACTTTATAATCACAGGAATATTCTATTTGATTTTAAGAAGATATTTTTCCCTTCTCTGATACAATCTGCTTGTATACCTCTTTTTTGTTAAACATATAAATGACTTTTCCCAGGCTGACCCTCATAAAATTTCTTTAATATTCACAGTAAAATCTCTGATGGCATATCACCTCCCTTCTCAGGGGTTCCACAGGTATCAGTGCTGAGGAAACTTTGCCCATCAATACCAGAACATTGCCATGAAAGGCTGAATCTGAAGAGCTCTGAGCATCCTCAGTTCCTGGGGTCACCCATGGGCTTCGCAGATTTTGTTGTTTATCCCTTTGGATTCAGGGTCTTACTCTGCACACAGAATTCCCATTGAAGTCAGTGTGAGCTATTCACTGACACACTGAAAGCCCATCTCCTCACTGACTTGATGGTAAAGTGTAAGGTACCACACTGAAGCCTGTGAGCCACATGGGCTTAGAGAGAGAGTAGGTGGAAATGTGGGTAGAAGTGGGATTCCTGGGACTGTTAGCCAGATGCAATAATAATTCTTCTTAAAAGCAGACTTCCGGTACTTGTGTATTTATTCAAGGTCAGATGTGCAATAATGAAGGAAAAGTAAGTTTTGCTACTGTGGACAAACTACTGTAAAGTGTTGTAACTTCTTCAAGATGTCTGATAAGAGTTCTTGTGGTTTGCTTCCAGCACTGCATGTAGTTAGATTAAGGCATGTCTCTCATTTGGCAGCGATGTGTGAATATGTGAAATTTTTCATTATAACCTCTGCAGGGACTTCGGAGAACAGAACTTCAGCAACTTACAGGATTCTATTGAGCTCCCAGAGAAAACTACTGCCTCCAAAGAAGTTTTGCTGAGGTATTTTGTCTGATAAAAGATGTATCCTTTACAGTACATACCCACTCCCGTATGAACAGCTCTGTCACTATAACAACGGAATATAAAACTTTCTGTACATCCGGTAATCAGTGTAATTTATTTATTTGACAAAAACCAATGCTGATTTATAGCTGTTGAGTATCTGACATTTTTCTTTTGTACAAATATTGTAGAGTTTCAATTAACTGTAATAACTCTACCATTGCTTCCCTTCTTTCATTTCCTCTGGCATCTTCCCTCTTCCTTCTCCCCTGTGGAAAGCAAACACACCTATCAAGAAACAAAAATGGTAGTTAGACATGGGGCATAGACTTCTGTGTCACAGAGCTCTGATACTTCCAATAGATGGTCTCCTGTAGTTGTTTACATCCTAAATGTTCCCTTTGTAAGAACATCTCAGCAGTGGGTTTATTTTGTGTGTGTGTGTGTGTGTGTGTGCATGAACAACATAGAAGAGTACTTGCTTTAAAATAAAAGAAAAAGTGAAAGTATAAAGAACATCACAGACTTATAGTAGACAAGGATATGTTATCAGTATTTCCCAAAGAGTAAGTTTGAGGTAATCAGATAAGTAAGGTTTTAATAATTTTCTGAAAGAGGAACATAAGCAAGTATTTCTGTATGAATACACACTGACTGTCCCCACCCCACACAATATCTCTGATAATGAAACAAAAGAGATTGTTTCTTAAATGCTCTTCCCAAGCCAAGACCTTGTGACTCAGTACTTCAGTGTTTTACCATCCTGTGTTTGCTCAGCAGTGAAGCAGATTATGGTGTAGCTCCATGGCATTTTACTGTCTTTTATAGATTTTATTGGTCTGCACGTGTAACATCCCTCACATCCGTGACTGTGAAAGACCAAACAGGAAATTGCTAATAGAAATTTGAAGGACAGCAGTGCACATATAAATGAAATGACTATTTTTACTGGACAATTAAGTTTGAATAAATACACAATTTTTTTGGAAAAATAGGCAAAAAAGTTATTATATAACAAATATTACCCTACCTTATATACAGAAATACAAGACAAATTGGCTTTAAATGCACATATTTATGTATGAACCCAAAGCTAATAATACTTTAATGTTTTTGACAGAGATTTCAGGGATGGTAAAATTCACATTTCACCACAATTTCATCTTTTTGTTATTTGATCCTAAGCTCTGTCTGGATAGTTTCAGGCTTTGCTCATGTTTACTATGTTCGGGTTCTGCTTGATGGTTGAAAGGGTGAGCAACAAGCAGTGCCCCTGCAGGCTGCTGACTGGGTACACACCTGAAGACACCTCCAAAACTCCTTGAGGGGTAGTGGTAGGAAGCAATGCATCCTGAAGTGGCAGCAGATTATCTTACAAATACACACAGGAGCTGTCTATCAAACCATGTGTGTGCTTGCAAAGGAAAGTTCAACAGTGAGTTAACAGATTTTGCTCGAATGACATAATTTTCTTTACTTGAAAATTTTGTATTGTCACAATTTTCTCATTAAATACTTCATTTCAATGAGATTAATATAAGGTTGATTTATCAGCAGTTTTGTATAGCTGAAGAATTTCCAAATGTTCTATTTTTTTGCTGAGGAAGGCTTTTTGTTTTGAAAATTGATTTTTACTGGTTTTGAAATAACACTGGAAACATTGCATTTATAATATTCAAAGTGTATAATTTAAGTAGATTTCTAAATTTTTATTATATTCAGGAATACATGAGATTATTAGTTGCATATAATGAAACACTTATGTGTTTCTCCCTTGGTTTAGGTAGAAATAAAACTGGATTACTTTAAAATCTAATTAGACCAGAAAATAGAAACAATACCAAGATATGTAGATAAATAATTGGAGTACGTAGTAGGACTGATTTTCTTTCTATGAGGAAAATGTAGATATAATAGTCTCAATGGAGAAAATTAATTAAGAAATGTTTCATTTAATTGCTTTTAATAGTAATAGAAAGGTCTAATTGGAAACTTCAAAAGAAAAAAAGCCAGCTGAAAGAAGACTGGGTAGAAAGAAAAGAAAGTGTTTCAACAAACATCAAACTTTCCTTTTAAAAGACTATTAAAAACATGAACAATTGTATGGTCTTCATATTTTGTTTAAATCTCATTTCAAGGAGCTGGAAAATCCAAAATATTGCTCTAAAAATGAAGAATTTTATTTGTTCAGAGACTTCATTGTATTCAGGTTGGTTTTCTGCTGAAATATTTTCTTTTATATGTATGAAAGTAATATGAAGATGATCTAAAAAACCTATCAAATCGAAAGAAAAAACAGAAAAAAATGTTCTCTTAGGTATGTTGAATTGTAACAAAATGCCTATAAAAGATACATATCACTACAGGAAAGAGAACATTGTTTATTATGCCTGCCATTTTTCATCATCAGAGAGCTATGCCTCTTAAATCGTATTATCTGCAACATTTTCACATTGATCAGTCATGTCCAGAAAATGCTTTGGTATACAAGCTGGAAAGATAATTTTCTAGTGCTCTTTATTAATCCTTGCATGGTAGCCTGTTACTTGTTATAATTTCATCAGAACAAATCCTTCATCTATTATTGATGCCAATATAATTTCTACCCTTTGTACATTTTCTTCTTTAGAATCTGGAAGAATATGTGCCTAGCTTGCAACACCCCTAATTATTAGATAGCATTAACTAGGGAGTAACAGTGCTGCCAGAGTGCTGCAATAATGCTCTGGTTGAAGATATAGGAACAAGGCCTGTGGCACCTGGCTTCTGACAATAATTGCAAATCTGAAAAGTAAATTTACTACTACGAGCAGATATTGGTGCTAATCCATCCGAATGACACTTCATTAGATGGAGTTTTACATGTATTCCTTCATCTATTTTTACTGCAGTCCTCGAAGTAAGCCTGAAATTTCTTTTGGGCACTATTTTTTAAAGCTTGTCCAGAAAGACAGCCAGATGTTAACCATATTTTTTGAAAGGAAAAAAATAATAATACCATGAAATTACTTTACACAATGTTTTCTATTTTATTTTACTTAACTACTGCCTTTTGTTTAAAACCACATAGAGTAATTAGTACTTTGTTTAATTTTTGGGAGGAAGTGTTAGACTAACACATGTGAAATCAAATACTTCAAAACACTACTATGTCTAGAAAACATGTTTCTGAGAAAGATATTGCACTGCTAGAATAACTTTGTGACAATAACAGTGCTGGCTTAACAATGGGACTCAATGGTCTTAAAGGTCATTTTCCACCTAAATGATTCTATGATTGCACATCTTGCCCAGGTCAAATATGCAGCTGCTGATTCCAACATAAGGAATGCCTGGTGTCACTGTGTATGGTTCCATTATTAGGAAAAAATATAGGAAGAATTGTTCTCTGCGGGAAGGCAGTTTACTTTACTCTCTGCACTATATTACAAGGATATGAATCTCTCATCCCTGAGAATTCCTCCTTACAGGTGATTTGACTGCACACTTAAATCTACATTCTTTGTGCAGAGAAATTGGAAGTACTTCTACGTACCACAGAGCAAATGCTTAAATTCATCAGTCAGCTTTTGTTCAGTTCCTGCTCAGGCATATCTTGCCTTTAAATTGATTTTGTTAAATGAGTGACTAGAATTGACTACAGAATTCAAGGTAGTTCTATCCCAGAGTGGATTTCAGCTTGGAATGCTCTTAAATTAAAGCAAAACTGATTAAATGACATCACAGACTATGGGTTTTTGATATCATTTCTGCAAAATGAAAGAAAGTATGCACCAATATGAGATGATGGTTGTAAAATAAAACTCGCTTCCATGTGTCTGAGTTAGATGAAAATACACTTTCTTTTTTATGAAGTGAACACAGTTTATCGAGAGATCAACATGAACAATAAACAACAATAAAAAATCCTCTACTACTACTGAGTGAATGTCAGCACCCAATGAATCTGTTGCTTCTTTTACATTTCCGTGCTTAATGTAATGACAAGTGAAGGATAATGCTAAATACATCTAGTTACCAACGAGAAAAGATACTGAATTTTTTGCCAAAATGAAAGAGAAAAGAAATACAAAAATGAATATATAAACCCAGACCAAACTATGATCTTTTTCTTTTAGTGATGTTCTGTGAATCTGTGGTGATGTCATAAAGGCTTAGCATTTTGTAGCCTGTAATGTGATGTGCTGGAATCTTAACCTCTGTCACCACCCACTTTGTAGAGGATTTGGCGGATGAAGAATGAATGGACCGAATTAATTACAAAATTATATACAAAATATTACAAAATAAAAGCCTTAATAGTCTCTCATGAAAAAACTTGGTTCTCCAGACAACTGGTCTGCTATTCTCTTCCTAACTTACCACTTCAACTACCATTCAATCTCCAAACCATTTAAGATAATGACATTTGAATACAGTTCGAGTTGCTCCTGCAAATATGGCTTCAAAGAAAATCTAGTGCCAATGTCAAAAGCAAGTAGTATAAATACAAATTGCAAACTTGATGTTCAAACAAGGAAATAGTATGGTGCATTTGGTCGAATTAAAACTCTGGAAACTTTGCATTTACAGTACTACTTTGAGATCAAACTGATATTTGAGATGTTTCTAACCAGATCAAAGTTTTCTAAACCAAGCAGGATTTTATTTTTTTTAACCAACTGGATAATGACTGCACTTGCTTTTTACAGGTGTGTTTCTTATGATATTACCCTGTGGAGAGGAATGGGTTAAAAGCTGAAGACTGGCAAGTAGGATTGTAAATATGCTCAAGTAACCTTGTAGCTATGAGTAATCCTTGGTGGGGCAGCAGGTGTGGGCAGCAGGCTGGTGATCCTCTAGCAGGAATTGAGTTTAATGGTGCCTGTATTTTCAACTCTGCCATGGTGTTGCTTTGGGGATCCCATGGTTAGCGCGATAATGGCAATAAATTCACTTTCTGTGAAGAGGTTGCCTGTCTGTGCTGACTCGCACACACCCCAATATATATATTATGCCTTTATTTTCATTTACATAAAATACTAGCATCAATAGTATTTGTAATCAATATAGATTACAGAAAAACACTGAAATTAAAGTGGTTTTTTCAACACAAAAATTCCATTTTGTTGAAAGACCTGTTTTTTTGCAGGAGGAGGCTATGACATATGACTTTATTTTATTAGAACACACTATGTCAGCTTATGCAAAATTTTCAGCACTGGTCTGTCTAAAGCGCTGGACTTAGATTGAGATGCAGAAGGTGTATTTTGCAAAAGATAGGTCTACTCACTTTGAGTTTAATTGTAAATGTTTTATCTCTTAGGAGTCACAGCAAAAACACAAAAGAAATGTGTTTAGCTCTTCATAATGCCCAGCTATCCCATACTGATCCGGAAAAGGCCCAAAAGCTAAACATTCACGTTTAGACTAGCAGCATGTGTGCAGTAGTAACATTGGTATGGTGTGGATAACATGAATCTTACTGCAAGAAAATATCTTGAAATTAGAGAGAATTTACCTGAATGTATTTAGTGAGAAACAAAAACCATAATTGTCAGGATCCGCTTACAAAAGCCCAATGTAACTCTTCTGTGCCTATACCTTCAAAGAACAAATGAGAATTAATCCGGCATTCAGCTACATAGTATATGGAAAGTTGTCAGGGATGTTAAAACTGATTCAATCAGGTGTAATGAAAGAGAAGAATCGCAGAAAATTAGATGATTGGCCAAACAATCAGGTCTGCTTAGCCAGTTTTTGTGATGCAAACTGAATCAATAATAAATATCATTCTACACCAGAAAGGGACAAAATCTTAAGAAGGTATGCCACTGAACTAAATCTGTGGTGTACTTCTGCATTAGCATGAGCTGCAGCTACCAGAAATCTACCATATTACATTGCAAGAAGGTATGCATGGAAATGTATGTAAAAACAATGTTTATTTGCCATTTCTGTATCAAGCAGAATTACATAGGCAATGTTCATGTCAATCTACTCAGTTGCTCGGTTTGAAAGGCAAAATAACAATTGAAACAAATGTTCTCTATTGGTTTTAGCATCTTTTTGCTGTTTCAGAGAGAATAATAAATAGACAAGGAAAAAAAGCTTTTATCTATAGAGCCCTGTTACATACATGACTGCTGAAACAATACCATAATAGTGTTAATGTTACACCTATTACAACTGAAAACACCACTTGTGCTTTGGAAGAATTTCCTTCTCCTGAGTGTATTGGAAAAAGCTACACAAGACTGGAAGGTTTATCGTAGGCTTGTCAGGGATGCACTAATTTTTCCTACAGTTTTAGAGGTTTGAGGAGGGGAGGAAGGAAAAAAAAGAAAAAAATCCATAAAGCTTTTATTGAACTGAACAGAAATATTCCTCACTGGATTCAAACTGGGCTATATACTTCAAGCTCTGCAGGTTATCTAAGGCAGACTTGGCCCATGACTCATATTTGATGGGAGACTAGGAAGCAATTCAGAACTTAGCACTGAACTAAGTAAAGAAGCTATACATTATGCATCTAGGACTCAAAAAGGGAGCAAGAGCATGCTAGACATCAAAGGGGAAAAAGAATCCAGTTATCTAATCATCTAAAAGATGAATCTGTGTCTTGCATGTCAAGCATGTTAGAGAGATGTCACTAAAGTAGCTCAGAAGTGCATTTTTGCTTTATTCTCAAATGACGTTGCCTGAAATATTACTGAAGTGTGAAATATTAATAAAATTACCTTCATGATGTCCATTTCAGACAAGATTGCAAGGGAAGGATAGAAAGCATTATCCTAATGTCTCGAATCAGGAATTTAGGAATGGCTATTTTACATTTTCCATGTTCCTTTAGCCTGGCACAATGTGCTATGTGGCTTTTTCAGGTTTTTGGCTTGAGAAGAGTCCCCAGTAAACTGTTTGTTCTGCACGAGTGGAACTAGTAGATTAAACACAGTCTGGGGACAGAATATGTGTGTATATTCTGCAAAGTTGAAGGAAGAAGACTCTTTCCCTGTTCCTCCATACAGAGCCCTGGCAGACTTGATTTCTTTGCAACAAGCTCATCTCTGCAGCCCCTGCCCCTGCCTGTGCTAACATTTGTGGCTGGGAGAAGTTTAAGATAGGGACATGAGGTCAGGCTAACCACAAATTACTGAAGATAGAAGGATTGCAGGCTTTACCCTCTTTAAAGCTAATGTTCTGGCTCTGCATCTCAGAAGACCTGGAAAACTCTATGTTTTGAGTCTCTATACTGTCTAACACAAGGATGTTGAAGAAAGTAACTTTTCACAGAGTTTAAAGATTAATTTCTTCAAGCTTAATTAAAGGTTCTAAAACATTGAAGTAGACCTGGTATCTGGACTCCTGCAGAGCATGCAAAAATGCCAGACTAATAATATCCTTTTGATCACATTCAGTACTTTCAGAAAATTTCTGGGTTTTTTCAGTCTACTTCTTCCCCACATGGAGTGAAAAACCACCTAAAATGCTTTTAGACAAGTCTTCTGTATTCCAGATGATGTTGTTTACCTCTGTTCTTCAAATATTACTCAGACATTGCAGTTGGTATCACTCTAATAATTCCCTAACTTTCATTCCAAACAATTTTCCAAAGCACCATTTCATATATTGTAAATTGAAGGAACAAGTAAATTTTCAGGTCTTCCAGCCAAAAACTTTACCATTCCTGGATGGGAATTTTCTGTGCATCTAAATATGTCACTCTAGTGCTGAAGAATGTGAATAATCTCTTGCCTTGAAATGGTACAATTCTCAGCAAGATTTCTGTAAGCAGTATTTTACAACTTCATGAAATTTCAGGTTTGTGGCTTACAGACAGAGAAAATAGAACTAACAAAAAGTGAAGCCAAGAAAAAAGTCCCATGGGGTAACAATTTGGAAAGATTGTTAAATGGCCTTGTTACCTCCCATAGCTGTAGCTAACCAGACAATTGGATGCAGCTTCCATGGTGGCTTAAAACCAAGAGAAAAGGGTTGGCTGGTAAAGAGGATGGAGATTTTGCATACCAATTTCAGGCCTATAGAAATAGCAACGCTGATGGTCATTAGAAGGGAGCTTGTAGCATCCAGAAAAAAATATATATTCCAAGAACAGGAAAAAGTGAACCAAGACATAATTTTCTTCTGAGGGAGAGGTGGATGCAATAGGCCTGACAGGGAAGAAGCCCAGCCCAAAGCTAGCTGCTGGCCCACCCAGTGTGGGAATTAGGGTTGCTACCTTTGAAAGCAGCCAACTGCAAGAAAAGAGAGGATAAGCTTCACTAAAAGCACCCTTTCACCAAAAGTACTCAAGGGTCAAAGAAAAGCAAGAGAGAACCTGTCAGAGCCCCTTTGAGCAGCTATCAGTACAGGTTCCTCCTGAAGGACTTTGTCCCAAGTGTGGACAAGGAATCCATGTCAGTGTTGAGGCATGAAGATGGAGAAGGTCTGCATTAGTATGTCTCATGTCCTTCAGCAGTCTGTCATCAGATTTTTGTCTCCAATTTCAGGACATCTGTGGCTTGAGAAAAAGCCACCTGTTCTGTACAGGACAGATCCTATTTTCTCTCTCACTGGGACAATTCTAAGAACTCAGAACTGTGATTTCTGCCTTTTAACTCCCAGAATTTTTTTTTAAATTTGCCTTCTTTTTTTTTCTTCTTTCTTTACTATCCAGGTCTATTTAGTAAGGAGAGCTACTGCCAACAGATGGATCACAAAAGCTTATGTGCCTTCTAATGAAACCAATCCTTCTAATTTACTTTTCCCTACAGAATGTTTTTATGTTTCCCTCATTTCTTTAGAGTACAACTCTCAAAATCATCTGTTTGACCATGTTCCCAGGATGGTATTTGTGATATAATAAAATATAAACATAAAAAAGAGATAGCTATGCTTAGTTTAAAAGTCAGACAGGTTTCACAGGTGTTGCTGAAGAGCCTTCATTATGTAGGAGTGACACAATAGCATCACAATTACTGTTACCTTGGATGAATATTCATGAATGGATTAGATTTGTAGTAGTACTGAGTGGAGTTCAAAAGGTCTAGAGTTAAGTTTTGATGCAGGGAAGTATTCAAATGTTTGGATGCTTATCTGGAACAAGTAACTTGTATCGAGACATGAGTACAAGAGGTCTGAAATCAGTGCAAGTTTGACCTCCGACACAGAGAGCTAGGTTTAAGTCACCAACTAATTAATAATAAAAAAAAATGGCTGTAAAACATAGGAAAATAAGTCCCTGAAAGGAATATTTTTGAAACACGCTACACCAGTTTTCAAGTCTTCACAGTGCTGTTGTTCGAAACCCTGTTTGCACATTTCAGTCATCATGAAAAATTTACCACAGTCACAACAGAAATTTGTAGACTTCCTCTCTCCTGTCGCCTCTCAGCCATCTTGAAGAAATAAAGCAATAATCTACATTTCTTCATCCAGCATTGAATTGCTTGTCTGGACTTGGTGGAATGGAAGATCTGTTTTACCCAGAAAAATCAGGTCATGAAAAATAGCTGACATAGGATGACTAGGGGGGAAAAAAAGCCAAATTGCAAAATTTCACCTATTTAATGTAACTTCAATGCAATGGCAAAGGGCAGCTCTTATTTGTCTTTGAAGCTACAGCAATAAAGACGTAATCCCCTTTAAATGTCCTCTAAGACTTGCCTGGGAAGTATTTATGGATGCATCCTAAATGTGGTCAGTGTATCAGAATGTTAGCGGAATCTTCACTACAAGCCACCTCCATGGCAAATGGGAAAGCAGATGTGCTTCTGCTGAAAGCTCTTCAGATTTCATAATGGGAAGCTCTAGGAGATACCACAGCTCACTAGAACTAAGTCCTTGCTGAGGTTTCCTGCATTAAACAACCTTTGCTATGCCAGACTATCTTTAAGCTATTTAATTAATTCAGTAAAATATGGTGGCTGAACATTAGCCAAAGGTTTTAAATTTCAGTGTTTGATATCAGACATATTCCTTTGATTTTGCCCAGAATTTTTCCAGAAGTCACCTATTTTTTTTTTTCCAGAAGTTCTTGAACTTTCTTTATTTACCCTGGATTTTCGAATGGCATAAACTTCTTCTAATTTTTTTTTTTCTAAAATAGTTTCTTTTGTCAGACAGGAATTGTTTCTTCTTAAAAAAGCTATGGAACAATAAAAAAACCCAATAATTATCTCAGTTTTGCAGCTTAAGAAAGGAGGAAGTTCAGAAATATCTCCTACCATTAAGTAAGTGACTAACATCCTAAAAATATTAGATCTTCAGTCTCAAAATTACCAGCTGAAATCTCTTCTCTGGTGGCTATATGTCAGATTAGACATGTAAAGAGGAATTCACTGCTTAAAGGAGTAGGTTAAACTTCCCAAACACACACTAAAGGAATGGGAACCTGGTTATGGCTTTTTTGAATTGTGAGTATTAAAGTGCATTCACTCTTGTGAGAATAAGATTTTTCAGTCCTTTAAACCATTAAAAAAAACCCCAAACCTGAAATATAAGGCTTTTGTTCATGCACAGACAAACAAATAAAAATTTGTGCAAATTGCTGGAGATGGAATCTGAATTTTCTTCCAGTACAGTAGTGTCACAGCTGTTTCACCTCAGTCAAAGGAACAGCTCTGAACTGACATACAAGGAACACAAGATGTGGATCTCACCCACAATGAAAGATGCATTTTCAACCTGGAGAGCTGCAATATGAGCTGACAGAAATTTTCTCAGGCGAAAATAGATAAACTCATTGAACTTTCTGTCAAGGCTCCACTGTTTTATCATTTATGCATATCATGTTTTTATTCATTGGAAAACTATGAAATGCTTAGGAATGAAAAAATGCCATCTCCCCAAAGAAAATTTAATATACTACACATGATCATAAACAGGAGAAAAATTATCAGGGTGTTTTTTTCTGTTTTGATGAGATGCTAGACTGACACAAAATTTCTGAAGTCTGTGCATCACAAGTCCAGTGAGGAAATTGAACCCTATTTCCCCTGGAGATCCTGTGCTCCCTGCAGAAATCCTTCAACTAAGGAGGGGAAGCATGTGCACCTCCCTTATGCATCTCAGCCTAAAGAAATTTCCTTATAATTTCCAGCATGCATGACATTCTTTCTACTGAGTCTGCCCTTCAAATAAGGACCATGACCTTTTCATGCCATGTGGTGACTTTATAGCTATATATTTCATCTGAATGATTTATTTTACAGTTTCTTGGACACAGCAACAGTCATTTCTACATTTACAGTATTATGCTTTTTTATAACCACTAGGAATAAGAACTTCTCTGCCATACCAGTTTTTCATGCCAGTCTCTCTTAAGCTTAGCCACCCTTTCCCAATGTTCTTTACATTTAACCATATTTCTGCATGCTCTCTTGAGCATTGCATGTGTTCTGGGAGAGCCTAGTGAATTCTGTAGCTCTCCTATGGGATGTGAGAGGACCCCTCTCCTCCAGGGCTGAGGGAGAAATTTCACAGCTGGCATTTCTGTGATGCATTCACTGGAGTTACTGTGACAAGACTCACTTGGAAAGTGTTTGGCTTTTCACAAGGCATCGAAGTCTCACTGCACCCTATCAGATAAGACAGCAGAGGAGTGACACCTGCAGACTAACATTTTTTTACCTTACGTGCATTCAGTTCAAAGAGGGGTGCAGAAAACATTTGTGATGTGCAGGCCATTCCAGGCAAGCAGTTAGAAGCAATGGAAGAAAGGGGCAGAGGAAATAAAGACTGTTAGTAATTTCAGTTGAAACAGAAATGAGTGGAAACTAAAACTGAAATGAAAATAACATCTCAGTCAGAAAGTAAGATAGAAAGTACTTTGCCTGTAAGCTTAACGAGTTGTTGTCCAGTATTTGGTTTACTAATCATGCTTTCCATTTATAAACAATTTTCTTTGGCCCCAGGAAGTTCATGAGCTATTTTTAAGAAAAAATGTAGAAAAAGTGACCCAAGTCAGTGAGCTTAAATTTACTGTAGAGTAGCCTACATTTTTGCTGGAACTTTTGTTTTTCTTTTTTGGATGCAAATCAAAGATTGAAAACTACTGGTTCAGCAGTATCTTTTTGAGTGTCAAAACTATGGTCATATGGTGGCTTAGTACTGCAACAGTACCTTGAGAAGAATCGGAGTAAATTGCTCCATTTCAATTGCGTCAGATGGCCTCACATCTCAGAGTCTGCACCCTGAACACTTTGCATTTCATGGGGAAGAGTGCTGGTGAAGAGTTCCTTGGGCCTTCAGCCAGTGGATATAGAAAAGTGTATTCTTTCAGAGAATGGAAAAGTGGAAGGCAAGGCCAATCTCAATGGAGGAGTCAGTGCTGTAGGATTTTGTGGGGTTATTTTGCTTTTTCCTGAACAGTTTATAAAGTACGTGAAGATAATTGTTGGCCGAATTCTGTGAATAAGGAGTAAAAATTGCCAAAAAAATAAACATGCCTCTTTTTTGTATTTCACCTGGAGTAATTTTGAAGTAATTTACAAGTACTTTGAACCTGAAGTTTCCTGGCTAAATCATAGATCTTTCTGCAGCAATTAGCAGAACACCTCTGAACTCAGGCTGAGACCTTCAAGTTGTCTGAGTTAAAGGCAAACTACTCATGCAGATGCAGATGAAGGTACAACAAAGCATTGAACATTATAAGATGACAAGAGCAGATTTAGAATAGAGCTGTGCCTGTGTGCGGTGATTCTGCAGAAAGAATATTAACTTTTTTCTGGGGTTGTTTTGAGAGCTTTTCAGTGTTTTGTTTTGTTGTGGGTTTTGTTTGTTTGGGGTTTTTTTCTTTAGGAAGGAACAGCTTTTTTTCCTTTTAAGAAGGAATCGAGGCAATACAAATGAAAATATTTTCTAAATTTAAGTATACATGAGTGGGTGAACTCACAGAAGAGATGTAGAATTCTATATCTATATTTCTAATTTTATCTCTCTTGAATCCCTTCTGATATTTGTGTCACTGGAGATTCCTGTGATAGAGCAAAATGGAATTCTCTTGAAACCCTGTGGTCCTGCGTATTTATCACAAGTTAAAATGTATTTGTCAGTAATAATGCTTAATACATTCTACACATAGGTTTGTTTTCCTATTAAAAGAGAAGACACATGTTTGTTTTCTGAAGAAAATACCTGATTAAATAACATTTATTCATTACTAGTATGTACACAGTGCATGTTGATATTTAAAGCAATCAGATCCTCAAGGAAAATTCTCTCCTATCTGCTGGTGCAACTACACCTACGACAGACATACACAGTGCTTCTTTTGCAGGCAAAATCCTCGTGAAAATCCTAGTTATGATGAAGCAGTGAGAAATTTGGGGGTTTTCTAGAGCCCAGCTCCCAGCTGAAATACCCTCTGCTGTATATCAAGGAGGTTGGGAAGACAGGTTGCTCTTCTTTGCCTTACTACAAGACCCTTCTAGGGAAGGCAGGGAAGTAGTAAGAGAGTTGTTTCACATTCCATAAACTTTGTTTTCTTTCCCATCCAAAGTAAAATGGAGACCTTAAAATTCATGGAAAAAAAACCAAACTAACTCCAAAACATAGACATTACATCCAGAGAGCAGTCAATGTCTTTACTGAGCTGTGTGATGACTAGGACACAGAACATGAATATGGGTCTCCTATATTGTGTTATTTCCAAGTTATAGGTGAGAATGCACTGCCTGTCTCCTCTCTCTCCAGAAAGTCCGTTGGGATCTTAGGAACTCGAGGAAAATTCTATTGAAAAAAATTAGTTTCAGTATAACATATAAATATTTAACTGGAGGAAAAAAAAGCTGATTTCTTTTAGATTAGTCTCAAGGGACTCTCAGCATGTTGGGCAAAAAAACCCTACAAAACCCAGGAAAGCTAAGAACACAGGTAATAGTAGGAAACTGCTTGGAAAGACTGTGTTTGATGCAGGCTTACAGTAAAGGGCTGCTATTTCTAGAGAAGTTTAGGTTTCTAAGTTCTCAGCCACATCGCTCCATATCCAGCAGAGAATGCAAAAGATGGTACCATTGTCTTTGTACAAATACAAATACAGTTTCTGGACCCTAGCAAAGAGGAGGGGGTTCAACACCAAGGACATAGAGTGACTTTAAAGACAAGGCAGTTCTCCTTTTGCTTCAGGAAGCAGCTTGTCAAAGCGCAGCTTTGGGGTGAACTCCTATCCCCAACCACCACCCTACACTTCATAGTGCTGGACTCTAACGAGGGAATGAAGGGCAGATTTGTCAGAGGAACTAGATTACTGAGATCTCAAAGTGCTTTTAAAAAGCAGTGACAGGAAGACTTTTGCGTTCCTTAGGTCTGTTTTAAACCCCAGGTCTACACCTAAAGCTCTTTAAATACGTGAACACAATGCATTATACACATATAGATGTGTCCTTATATATATTTTAATGTACAGCAATGAAAAAAGGAATATAAAGTAATAGTAGGCCTCCAGCCTGGAGGTTAATTATTCATTTTTGCTCAAGAGAGAAAAAAACAATAATGGGCTTTCATATTTGAATATTTTTCTCTGTACTTCTCTGTCCTCAGCCTGACACTGCTATGAAATGCTTATGCAAGTACATTAAATTTTAATGGTAATTGAACACTATTTTTCCTTGGTTAGATGTTTTAAATTAATGTGTAATTTCACTGGAGGCTAAGCGAAGATGTCTCTTCATGTACCTTGGTGCACCCAGACTGGGAGGTAGGGCACACCAAACAGTAGATAGGACAAATTTTCAGGAATGGAGTCTAGTCTTTTAAACAGAGTCCACTGCAGGTGCAATGCAAGATATTTCTCAGAAATAAATACAACCTTTAACACAGAATGAAATCATGAGAGGAAGATTTGGAGAATATCATGTATACTTCATTTTTCTAAGTATTCATTTCCAGACACATTACTATGCTTTCACATGTGTAATTCCTGTTTTAGAAGGTATGAACGTCATTATAAATTCCTGAAAGAGTAATGCCAGATTAACCCTTGGGAGCACTTCCAGCCAGATGAAGATCCCAAACAGAACCTCATTAATACTCCATGTGTACTTTTTGTGTTTGCATGCAATAGCCACACAAGATACATACTGAAACATGGCTTATTGTGTACTGGACACAGCTGCCAGGAAGAAAGTGGGAAAGATTAGGATAATTCTGGGAAATAAACCCCTCTAAACTCCTTGCAGAGGTTTTCCACATGAACAAAGTCATGGATGCCCACCACTTCACACCCTCTTCCCCACTCACCTTGCCACTGTAACTGATAGCAGAATTCAGTTAATTGCTTTTTGAACATTGAGCATAATGAACTGTGTTTTCAGTGTTGGATCAGAGTCTATTTTCTTTCTGTTGACAGTTAATATCCATGGATATTAGACAGTACAGCTAGGATAATCTCTTGGGCAATATACTGTGTCTACCTGCACTACTAAAATTTGGTTTTCGTAATTTCCTACACAATCCCCATTAATTTACCCAGGTTACATGCAAGGATACTGATTCTGTACCTTCCTTCCTGTGACTTTATTATAATGTATCATTTACAATGCTGCTTCATGATCCGTGTCATGGTACAATCAAAGCAGGATGCAGCACTGCCACAGAGAGCCCCAACAAACACAGCAGGTACCGATGCTGCCTCAGCACAGCAGGAGAAATGCAGGGTGCCCAGATGCTGTGGCAGTTTGAACCTAGTCCTGTCCCAGGCTGTGAAGTGTATCTGTTTTGCTTTGTTGTGGGTTTTGTTTTTTTGGGTGCTTTGTGGCTTCAGACAACAGCTTGATCAGCTAGCCCTGACTTTATTGTTTTATTTGGGCTTTTTCCACATCTGTTTAATTTTCATCATCCAATTGCCTCTTTTAATTCTGGACCAAAAGCAGCACCTACTAATAGGCCAAATTCCAGGTGCACACAAGTCTGAGGAGTATGTAAAGATATGCAGTGACAGACATTCCCCTGATCAGTGGTTGGGAATCCTCCGAGGGATCCAAAACTAACTGTCTCCACAGAGGCGTTCTGAAGTCCAGCCTGCCTCCCTCCTCACATCTTGGGCGTCAGCCTGTAGCTGGCTCATATTTGGCCAAGGTGCTTCTCCAGACCTGGGATCCCTTTTCTGACATCAAGCCCCATGTCATGCTCACAGTAAGGCACCAAGACACAATGTGTGTTTTTTATAGCTATGTTTTAGACCCGATTGATTGCTAGGTGATAAGAGTAAAATTCAGGGAATTCCCCTCTTACCAAATTATCTGAATTCCCCTACATATATCACTATCACATTTTTCCACCTATTGTGTCTGTGAAGGTAGGGTTAAAATTCCTTTCTTTAGCTCTTCATACAGAGTAATAAGTCCTATCACAGTGAAAATATGATGGACTGCTGACAAGGCCAGAAACCTTTGGAGACTATCTGCTCAGGAATCAGTTTGAGAGATGTGTGGAGGCTTGTTGAACATCTAAGTCATCTGTTTCAAACTCAAGCAGCCCTAAGGTAGGCTTAAGAATGTCTGTAGTGGAGAGCAAAGAAATAGGGACAGAAAAAAAAAAGACTTTACAGCAAGTAGGAAGAAGGCAAGGAATACACAATAACATACTTGGATCCAGATCTAGGAATAACTTTATCATAGAGGCCAGATTTCAGGTTAAGGTTCTCCATTCTTCAGAGGAGTTGTTTTGCTAACTGCATCTAAGCATTTATGCTTTCAGGCAATGGTTTGCATGTGAGTTGTGTACCACTGACGAAGCCAGTGCTGATACACTAAAACTGGCTAAAAACCTCACAGTCATTGTGAAACTTGTCTTGGTTAACATCAGCGTAAACTTGTTCCTGATTATCTTACATAATTCCTCATTACCTTACAGAATCAACAATCTCAAATGTGACATTAATTACCTTTTCCCCATAGTTTTTAACTAATGAAATATATAAGTAATAAGATTAGATGATGATTCCTTGTTTCTGACACCTCCCTCTGGCATTTCTTACCTTTTTATAAGTGCTCTCTGGGTTTAACTAGTAATTATTCTAAATGCTTAAGAGTTTTGAAATGCCTGGGCTCAGCATTCCCTCAATTTATTTGCTCATCCAGACCTCACAAGCTGTATAATTTATAAGCATTTAAATAATTAAAGTTTGAACCTACAGGGCTTTTCTTGCTGATTTTTGAAAAGAAGGATAATTTACTGGGAGATCAACTTTAATTGCATTATCTTAAATGAAAAAATGATTTGTCAATGTGTATTACCAGTTTTTTATTTGGCAACAAAAATTCAGTGAAAAGATTGTGTTGACTGATTTAACTAGGCACACTGTAACAAAGATTAATAACTTCAGAAGCAGATAACATAATCATCTTACATTATTGACACACCAGCTTTTCATGCTTTGTTGATACTAAAGGGGTGAATGTAAACTCAGCACTCTCAGCTATCACTATTTTGTGATATTTTAGTCAGACAGGATTGCACTGTTATTTTGGCATCACCTACATCAAACTAGAAACTCAGGTAATTAGATTTCAAATATGTTTTCACTCAAGTCTCAGCTGAAAATCTAATCCTGTGGGGTTTTGTGAAAGCCCACTGCATTTTTTAACTTCATTGCTGTGTTTAGCTAATGTCATCATGCCTATATTAAAATATAAACTGAGCCTCTCTGGAGCTCATTTTATGAAATGCAGTTTTCAGTCTACCCTATCGCTGAAAGGGAACAGTGGACAGGAACTATAGATCTTAGCAGACATAAACTCCTGGAAAATAAATAGCAAAAGTGTTTTCCTGGTTCTCCGTCACTTCAGTGGAGGAGAGCCCAAGTATTGTCATCCCGTGGTTTAAGGAGATATAAAACCAGAAAAAGATGCTCTTTTGCAAATGCCTATGCTGGGGACTAGAGTGGAGCATGAAAAAAACCACACATGCCCCCCCAAAAAAAAAACTCCAAAACTAAATAAAAAGCCCCACAAACTGGAAACAGATCAAAGCTGGAAGAAAATAAGAGAATATTAAGGTAAATTAGTTTAAGCAGACAGGCACAATCATGCTAATTCTTTATGTACACCATATACAGGAAATTGCCACAAGCTACTCCCTTATTCTGAGATACCTCACAGCAAAATAAATAAGCCAAGCTGCACTGATGTCATTGTTTGCATTCTGATTCATGTCAGCCAAGAGCAAGGCCATCTTTACAACTCTTACCCACTCATTCTTCCACTGGTTCGAAGTATTTTATTGTCTTTAATTAAATTATCCAGTATAAGTAGATGGAATATCATGGAATGGAATCACAGAATGTTTAGAGTTGGAAGGATCCTTAAAGATTATTTAGTTCCAGCTCCCCCGCCATGGGCAGGAACACTTTCCACTAGACCAGGTTATTGAGAGCCCCATCCAGCCTGGCCTTGAACACTTTCAGGGATAATGAGTTCCCAATCTGTCTGGGCAGCCTGTTCCAGTGCCTCGCCACCCTCACAGTAAAGAATTTCTTCCTAATACCTGATCTAAATCCATCCTCCTTCAGCTTAAGGCCATTCCCCCTTGTCCTGTCACTATATGCCCTTCTAAAAAGTCCTTCTCCAGCTCTCCTGTCGGTCCCCTTTAGGTACTGAAAGGCTGCAATAAGGCCTCCTCGGAGCCCTCTCTTCTCCAGGCTGAACAACCCCAGCTTTCTCAGTCTGCCTGCATACGAGAGGTGCTCTGGTCCTCTGATCAACTCAGTGACTCTTCTGTGGACTTGTTCCAACAGATCAGTCTTTCCAATGTATCTTTAACACTAGTGTAAACTTCAAAGTAACCCAAATATTTAGAGTATAACTGACAAGTTCAGTTTTATAAAGAATACATTTTGCTACCTAAAAAAATTAAGTTTCAGTCTTAATGATGCCAGGATGGATTTTACACTAATACAAGAGAAGCCAAAATGTCACATTTAAATGAGCAGGGACCATCATGTCAATCAAACATCTCCTTTTTTTTATCATTTAATCTTCCGAAGATATTTTAAAAAAGAGGAAATTTATGAAGATAAAAGCTAAGAAATCTGTGGTTTTAAATTTTAAGCTGTCCCAGAAGAGTACTTTTGTATCATAGCGGGATTGCAATTATAGAAAAAACACTATCTTTCCACATCAGTGTTTCTGAACTCCTACTTTAGGAGTAAATCACATTTGCCTCTGGAGAATCTGTTTTTAACTGCATACAAATTATTCACTTAAGTGCTTATGCCAGAAGATAATTTTTCTTAAGCTTGAAAATTGCCTGAAAGTTATATTATGAACTGGGTTTTATTGGCATAGATAGTTAGAAATCATGTAGCTATAGAATATACAGACAGATGTGATTCTCTACAAACACTTCATGTGAAATCACATCTGGCACAAATCATATCTCAGTCACATCAGAAGGACACTTGTGTCCTGTCAGTGGCACAAACATAACAGTACGATAAGTGGTCTTGCCAGTGCTGTTGAAAATATTGCAAAAATAAACATGACGTGAGGGGACGTATATACCATCATTAAAGAACTAACATGCAGTTGTGGAGGTACTTTTATCAAAATCTGATTGAGTTGGTTTTATTTAACCAAAAATTTTTGTCTCTGGAATAGAAAAGCTTAGGAAAGAATCAAGAGCTCTGATTATTCTTTTGTTTCAAAAGCATTTGGAGCAAAACTTTTGGAAAGAGTGACTGACAAAATTCAAATGTGATACATTTTGTTGTGTAATGAGAGTAATGCAGGAAGCTGACCTGCTAACTTTGCTTAAATCTTAATGCTTGAAATATGGCATGAGACTTTTCTAGACACCCAGATGTAGCTGTTCATGTAGAGTCAATTGTGCTCTGCCCTTGACATGTAGGCCCTAAATTCAAGCCAAAATTTGGTGTGTTCTGGAGGTCAGGTAGCCCTCTGTCTAAATCACAGAACTGCCATAGAATGATTTGGGTTGGAAGGGCAACCTAAAAAAGAGCATCTAGCTCCAACACCCCTGCCATGGGCAGGGACACCTTCCACTAGACCAGGTTGCTCCAAGCCCAGTCCAGCCTGGTCTCGGATACTTCCAAGGATGGGGCATCTACAAGTTGTCTAGATAACCTGTTCCAGCATCTCATCACCCTCATAATAAAGAATTTCTTCCTAATATCTAACCTAAATTTATTCTTCTTTAACTTTAATCCATTCCCCCTCATCCTGTCACTACATGCACTTGTTCAAACTCCCCCTCCAGCCCTCTTGTAGGCCCCCTATAGGTACTGGAAGGCCTTCTCTTCTCCAAGCTGAACAACCCCAATTCTCTCAGCCTGTCTCCATAGGAGAGGGTCTCAAGCTGGGTCCAGTGCTTTGTCTGTTTATGCACAAACTGACACGGTGGTGATTTAATGCCCCCTCATGTGCTCGCAAGCAAGGGACTGATACTAGATGGTGATTCTGCTCAGCACAAACTTCTTGGATTACCTTTCAGGGTAACCCTGCTCTATCTGCTGAATTCATGGGGAATTCAGCTGATCAGCTCTGGCAGTCCAGACTGGTCCACTGAGACCAGGTGTCTATTTTAGACTTTGTTGCGCCTAAACAGAGAGCCATGTGTTAGTGTCTGAAATATTTGTTGTTGGCATTAAAGAACTGGATGAACAGTTAGAATGAACTTATCTTTTTAAACTGATGTTAATTTACAGTTTTACACCCCCCCACACATAGTCATGTTTTTGATCCAATCTACATTTTTTTTAGACAGAAAAAGTAAAGATGCCTTATTTGTTAGTGCAGCTCAGGAGAGAAAATGTGGAGGTGAATTTATAATGCAACATATTTTCACTGTATCCCCCACATTTGTATACATGCTAGGAAGAACAAGACTTTACTAAGAGCCCATTCCCCAGTGCTTTTGGTGCACTTGTTTATGAAAGGGGAAAATTCCCATTTAATATAATACACTGCATGCCTCACTTATTTTAAATCAGTATCTTTTGCACCCTGCACAAAACATAGCACTGTTCCCTAAAATCAGAAGGTGCTAAACAGCTCAAAATATGAAACTTGAAAAAAAAAGGTCAAACTAAATAATTCACTCTAGCTATTCAGTTCCCTTGGCCATAGGCAGTGTTTCAAACCTTTATTTGGGTTTCAGGCAAGTACTCAGGAACCTATGTTTTTCCTAAAGGTTTGAGCAGTTAACCCAGGACAAGAACTTATATTGCCTGATAAAATATCATTAAAGAAATTTCTTCATTAGTATTATTATCATTATCATTATTATTATTGTTGTTGTTGTTGTTGTTGTTATTTATTTCAAGGAAAGAACAATTATATTATTTTAATAATTTTAATTTCCATGCTGCCTAGATGCAGCCAATCAGAAAATTCCTTCACTAGTCCTCCACTAGTTAATTTAAACATATTAATGGCTTTGATTCAGCATGTACAAGAGCTCTGAAACAATTTCATATTCTATATAAATTGCAAATATCCAAATCTTGGAGCAATACAAAACAAAATACAGAAGCATAATACAATACTGAAGAAGACAAACTGCAAAAGGACACAGTATCTCTGTAGCTTAATCCATAGCCCCTGGTTCATTTGCTAAAAGACATCATTTTAAACTTCATCACATAGTTTTCCACTGCCTTTATGTTTATCTTCAGAATCTAGTGGTAATGAGAAAGACATATGAATTTTATAAGTTGAGGATTTTCAGGTGGCATGTTTTCTGGAGATATTTCCGTGTTGTGAAAATTCCCATTTCAGGAACTCATAAAAACTTCTGCTTTCTTCTCACATCTCTCTGGGGAGCGCAAGTAAAATCCAGGTGAACTGGTATGAATTTCTGTTTCCTTTCCCTACCAAATGCATTGTTATATTGTTGTTATTTTTTGATACTTTTTTGATACTATTTCCACTTTTAGGGGAATAAAACACTAATTTCATGTAGGTGTACAACATAAGCAAAGAAAGGCAGAATTATCTTCATATCAAAGTCATAAGAATAACCATGACTCCTCTTTCTGTCTCTGACTTCCTGCCAAGAGCACAAGAGCATTTGATGCAGCAATACAAAGGAAAAAGGAGTCTCTTGAAAAAGAGACCTTGCATGCACCTCCTCCAGCTGTCCCACCACCTTTGAAGTGGAGTTAGAGATTCTGCATAGGAGTATGTGGACTAGAGGAATTCATACTGAGAGTTCACGTTACCAGCCATGGTTTGTTCTTAGTGATGCCCAGTTGAAACCTGCAGAGGCTCGCAAAGTGCTGTTTACTTCAGATGTAAATAGTGATCTCAGAGCAGCAGTGCAGGTTACAAATCACTTGAAATAACTCTGCTGCCAAGCAGTGACAGGAGAAGAACGGGTGATGAACATTATCTTGACAACTCTGCCAGTACTTAAGCCAAAATCTTGTTGACAGTATTTCTTTACAAGACTCCTCCTGAGTTTTGAGGAGCAAGTCTTATTGTCATTTACACTTCTGCAGCTTCCTTGAAGCCAGCAACCTGAAACTGTGTTTACTCAATATTTAATCTCCACCTCACAATAGTGCCAGAGGTTATACTCTTCTTGGTTGCAAATGAGCTAGTCTGCTGAGGAGTCACAGGAGCAGAAGCACTTTGTAGTAGCACCTTGCCACCCCCCTGTGTGAGGCTAAACAAGTCATCAGCTTTTCCCCTCAAGGACTTCTTTTGTTTTCAAGGCCAAATTCTGTCCTGTATACCTCTTCATCCAGTGAAGGCAAATAGAACAGAGTTAATGTCTCAATATAGATAGCAACTGACTCAAAAACGAGTTGTCAACTCTGTTTTACCAAATGGAGTTAAACTTGTTCAGCCAACAGAGTCATCAGCTGGCACTGCTAATAAGAAAAGGTGATGGGCTCTGAGTGCTAATGAAGCACAATAGTCATTCAGAGCACACTGGGAAATGGCAGCAAGCTAGGCTGGTACTGTTTAGGATGAACCATGGGCCCCAGGCAGCACATTTTCCAACTGGAGATAGAAGCAATAAGTATTCAATTGCTACGACAGAATTATAAGGTAGTTAAGACACACAGTTATCATTAAAGTAGTCCTTTTGTCTTTTGCCTTTAGAAAAACCTAAGAAAAGGTGTCTAATGGAAGATCCCTGATCAGTGTTAAGGGCTCAGTCTTGCACTTTGTGGTTCAAAACACTTCAAGTAAAATCACCAGTATCCTGGCATCAGTGGAGATGCAGAGCTAGAAGGAGGAGTTTACATTTTTAAGTACCACATTTTTAACTAAGCTAACTCTTTTCAACTGATTTGTGTATCTACTATTGTAATAGTCACTCCCCTGAGTTTTGTGAATAATTTCTTCAGAATTTATCCTACAGATTTAAAGTGGCTGAATTTAATTTTAACACTACCCTGGGAGCCACCATTTTTCTGTAGCAATATATACCTGAACAAATACTAGTGAGAACACACTACTTTTCAAATTAAATTATATAAGTAAGTAGAGCTTAAAAAAATAAGCAAATATACTCTTGTCAATATAAGAACATGGTTAGACAAAAAATTTATAGATGTATATCATGTCCTGGCCTTATCTACTTTCTCAAATTTGTGTACTGCAGTAATAGGTTTAATATTCAAAGTCATTAACACTTTTAACAATTACTCAGGAGGTAATTAAATATCACATAAGGCACAGCATACCTAAGCTAGGATGTTAGAGAAATTAAATTTAAATTTTTAATAATTTTTCCTTCTATATTTTCATACACTGGTTTTGTTGAAAAAAACATGAACAGAGAGAGAGTAAATAGAAAAATAGAAAGACATATTTTGGCAGAAAAATAACTGACAAGCTATTTGAATTTCAAATTCTAATATCAGAACCCCTTCTCCAGGTGATTTTATTGGTTTTGTTTGGGCTTTGTTTTTTTTGTTTGTCATTTTTTAATGTAGATTTTGAATAGAGTCAAAGATCAGATTATTTCTAATTATAGAAACTGAGAATTTTAAATTACTTTGTAGCACCCATTCTGTGAACTATCCTGATTAATCGCAAACCACAAAATCACATCAATAATTCTTTAAACAACCATCGATAAATATTGCAAAAGTGTAAAGCCTGTTTATCAAGGCAAACTTTCCAAAACATTTCTCAAAGTCTTTATCTGTGGTGCAATTCATACCAAATGCCCAGAGACATGGTAGCTCACTGAAGCCATGGAAACACTGAACAGAAGAGTATGAATAGGACACTTTTCTCAGAAAGGAACAGTCTTTACTCCTTGGGAAAAGTCACTATTTTTATTTTCTTTTGCTTAGAAGCGTGTCTTGCTGCCACTTGAAGGTATGGTTTGGCACTAGTTTACAAAGTTTGCTTTAGCCTATGTTTTTTGAGTAGCCCAGGAACTCCACAGATTCAGGTATGAAAAAATTTTCTGTCTCTTATCACAGTGGGACTGACAGAGGTAAAAGTCTTAGAAAGATGAGCAGTACAAGAAACAGAAAGACAATGGAGGTTGTAAGAAGAGAAGTGAATAAAGGCATGTATAAAGCCTAAGTTGGGATGTTTGAGGTATTTTGTTACCAAAATTAAGGATGAGAGAAGATTGTAGGAAAAATCATGGGGACAGGAATAATTAAAGCTTAAAACTACTGTTCAACAAATGGGTACCAAAGGTCCATGAATACATTTAGGCTGGGAACTTTCTGAATATTGGAGCAGTCCTGCCTGGACCCAGCTGCCTTGCAGTAGCTTTTCCATGTGCGTGGGGGACAACAGAACAGCTTTGAAATTTTAAGATAACATTTGAGCAGATTGTGAAAGAAATTATTTAGTTTAGTTACATGTAGCAGCAAGATGTTGGTCGGAATGGTAGAGCATCCCTTAAGCTGCAAGTTTCTAATGAGATGTCCACCGCATCTGTATATTTTATACACACCTGTAAATCAGAGATTTTAAGAGACATGCAGCTTAATGTATTCATGATATTGCTTCATGGCCATATGTATTCTCTTTTACTAGGCGTTATTAAAATAGTGTATCTCTCTTTCTATGACATGTCTAAATCGCTTATTCTGGCCTTTATCCATTCTGTGGCTAAGGTGGCTGAAGCCATGGACAGCTTTTTCTCTTGACCTCTGCTAATGTTGTTAACATGTGTTTTGACCTGCTGAGTACAGTGCAACTCACAAGTGACCATTCGTCCCTGCTACCTGAAAGGAGGTTTTCATTTTATGTGAGTAGTCTGTCCCATTCAAAGGCAATTAATTAATCACATTCTTAATACATTTCATTCCTTCTCCACATTACCAGGCTACCCAAAAGATGCTTTCACTTTGTTGTAAATAACTCACAACAGCATTCGCCATCATTTGCTGGAAATATTTTACACTTGTAATTAAAGTGTTTTTAATTACTCTTTGTCATTTTCACGTATTCCGTTTTGCTCCCCCTGAAACAGGCTGGCAGATTTTCTGTGTTGCACATCCCAGCACAATCATCCTGCTCATTAAGAGCAACATTAATGTGAGAGTGATCAGAGTGATCTAGTAGCTGGTCCCATTTATACTGAAGAGCAGTCCCTCCAGATTCATTCTGTCTTCTTACTAAAAATAGGAACAAAATCTGGCTTTTTTGGCTGTAAACTGGGATGGTCCTATGCCTTACCTTCTCCTTAGCGCAAGTAGCTTAATTTAAAAACATGCACTGTAACAGCAATCAGTTGCATTCCCTCAGAGGGGATTACAGGCTAATCTTCCCGCAAATGTTCACTGAAATTCTACCCTTCACTCTCTGGGGACAAAATTATGGCACAATTAATGCAAGGGGGAAATTTGCCATAGAGTTCAGTGGAGCAGGGCTTTCTAACTTCATTTTAACCTACTCACAGTACTGCCATAAAGTCTCATGAGTAATTTTAAAAATGGATTGCATCGAGCTGTGAGGATAGCTGGCACAGTCTGAGGTTTTTGGGGCATGAGTTTTATACTGGGAAGATCCACAAGCAGACACATTCTGTAAGTAAGCATAGGAGAGAAATTCAAAGCTCCATGAACAGAAAAAATTAGAGACCATTGGGATTTCCTGGCGGTTGTTGTTATTGTGAGTGCACCAGTGTTTAGGGTAATAGCAGAGACTTCCCACAGATGTAGCTTCCACTTTGTGCCTTTCCTTAGACAGAACTTTCCATAAACTCATGAGTAGTTTTAGGATCTCACTACTATATCAAATTTAGATAACCGTGGCTAGTAGCTTCAAAAGTTGTTTTGGTTTATTTTTTTATGTCCATCTCAATTTCAAGTCCACACACAGAGAAAAAATGACCATGTATGATCCTTAGGAAACCAAGTTATAGAACGCTGGAGAAACATTAATTTTAATTCTATTTACCTGGGTAAAACTCTAGAACTTCAGAAAACTATTCAGACAAGAAAGGTAAACAATGTATTCTGATTAATAAAAAAGGAAACAATACTTCAAAATGCATGAAAGGAAGAAGAAGATGAATTTATTTCACTACAGGTTTGAAAATAGACAATATTGTGAACTGTGTCTGAGTACTTATAATCGTAACCGAGTTGTGCAAATAGACAAGGAAACAACAGAGATCAAAATCTACTATAGGCCTCATAATCAATTTTAAAATTCTCTGTTAATTTAATTCAGACAATCAACTGCACTGTCCCCAAGGGAATCAACAACTCCACTGAAATATAAAGCATCTTCCATTCAGAGAGGTCCAGCTTCTCTTCTGTCACATAAATAAAACACAGCAACTCCATCTTTTTTGGATAAGGATTCACTGGGGGAGTATATTTTCACTGAAGAAACAGAATAAAAAGTGATTCTCAACTAACTCTGAAAAAAAATGAATCAGGAAGGTATTTGTTTTGCTGGCTGTCTTTCCATTTTTCTTTTTTTACCTTAAGGTTGTGTTTTCTGGATACAATCAATAGCAAGGCTGATGCATCACCTGGAGATACAATGAGAGGTACAATCCCTCTGAGACTTCTGAGATATGCAGAAATTGTGCACATCAACTGCTCCATAGCTTCATGGTTCATCTCTTCCTGGCCACAAAGGAAATGGAAGGAAAATCACAGAGTGCATGTTCTGCAGTTATATCTGTTCTTTGCAAAGCCTAAAGCTCATCATCTCCTCCATTCCAAACTACACACCAGTTTAAAAACTAGGGAGGAAATTGCCCTTGGTTAGAAGAAATACCATGGTTGAATCTTCTGGAGCAGAACTTGGGATGAGTACAGAAGCAGGTATTTGGATAATGACAGCCAATAAGTGACCACAGGGCAATCTGTGTCCCAGTTTTTCCATCTCAGTTGTAACCTGTGCACCGTATCTGAGATTCAACACTGTAGAAGGCAGCATGTTCCTTCTCTGATAGAACACTTCTGTTAACTCCTGGGGTACCTGAAGCTTTAGAGCTGACCCCAAATGTTAATTCCTGTGACCTTGACACACGTGTTGCACTTCAGGCTCACCTATAGTATTAGGTCTGATAATATTATTACCAGACTGAAGCTGGATAAAATGTTTTGGATGAAGAAAATTGGTTTTTTGGAAAATAAAGTTCCTCCCATACGGATATATTCTGTGGAAAATGTCAAATACCTCTCTTTCCTTACTTACTACACCCTCATTTGATCAGGAAAGCTATGGGTTTTTTTCAAGAAACTCCAAAATTACACTTTAAAGTGGTTTCAAATGCCTCAAGAAGCTTCACAAGACCAGAGACACCACAGATGTACCTCCCGTATGCGACAGTTGCCAAGCTTGACAAGCATGCTTTTCCAGCTGTATGGCTCCCTGCACCACAAAGGTGTCAGGGATGTGCTGTTATGAGTGCAGATGATGAGAAATGGGTCCTTTGTTTTATTTTACTCTCATTCTTGCAGATCTCAGGTTTGACGAAAATGAAAAGTAGACACAGGGATGAGACCTGATGTGGGTGCTCTTCAAAAGGCAACCTGCTTCTACAAAATCCACAGCATCTCCAGCCAAGTAGGTAGAGAGCTCCTTCTTATAAATTCTTTTTTATTTTTTGCTTTTGTTAGTAACCTTATATGTTTTACTACTTTCTTGCTCATCATCTATAAATCTTTGAAAATAATTGCTCAAAAGCAAATGTCCCTGTGGTTCCTAAGTGGATACAGCATCCCAGAAGATGAGAGAGACCAAAGACAACAAGAGGAAAATGGAGAAAACATCCATAGAATAACATGGAAAAATGCATCCCAATGTACCATTGGAATTCTGATTCTTCTGAGCACTTAATGACACCACTGCTTAACAAGGCTGTATCTAGAGGTGCTTCAGGCTTTTGAAATGCAGACACCACGATGGGAGGATATGCTAATATACTAAGAACCTGAAAAATAACTGAGTAGTAGTTATTTAAGTATTTGAGCTGGATCATGTTTCTTGGGTTCTGCATGATAAAATATAGTATCAGAGAAATTTTGTTTTCCTGAATGTATGCTTAAGAGAAGGAGGGAGAAGAAAGGAAGTTAAAGAAGTTGAAGAGGTTTTTTTCTAATCTGCAAATTCATTCCAGTCTGGGGAAATAATTCTTGTATATGTATTAGATCAAAAATAACACGTAAGCAAAGAAATGGACAGAATCTTTGCTGAAAGAATAAATCATAGACCTTCAAATATAATTTTTGTTACCAGATGAGAAGAGAGGATTTTTTTTTGTTTATTTGCTATTCTTTCTTGAATAACAGAACATTTTAAACTAAGGGAATATTTTAAACAGTACCCCATTCCTCTGGGGTAAATACAGTACATTGCTTAGCAACCTTTTATGATTCAAAGACCAAAATATCTTAATAAAAAAAATACTGCTGTGAAAAATGGTCAGCCGACAGCCAAGCTTTTGGATGACTTGAATGATTCATTAGATTAAGATTTATTAACAGGCTTTCTCTTTGGAAATCCAACTGTAAAATGAGTAATGAAGCACAGCAATGATGTAGGGATCATAGAGGCAAATAGGCAATGATAGTTTTCACTGAAAAGAGGAGGAATCAGCACTACTGTGCTCAAGGGTTTTACGTACATTAGACCAGGAGAAATTGCTGTGTAGCTATTATGTGATGGGGTTACGAACTGTGGCTGAAGCAGCCCTGGCAGGAATTACTGATGGAGATTGGGTACAAGGGAACTCTCTCTCCTTTGCTCTCACTTTCACCTGTGAGGACTAGAACCATCTCAAGGTCTGGCCACAGGGCCATGCTCAGGTGGGATCAGCTTCACTGGCTACTGAAAACAGGGCCTTTCTATTTTCATTAACAGACAGGGTCCAGAAGAAAAAAGAAGGTGGAAAAAGGAAAGGAAAATCAAACTGTGGACTTCTTGCCTGCTGGATGGATATCAAGAAACCAGACAGGTACAGAGCAGGAAGAAATCTTTTTTCACTTGCAAGCTATGAGGTATTCTGAGCTAAGAGTAGACTTAATATTTTCATAGATGGATAACTTTACATCAGGAAAAACTGGGTACTTGCATGTGTGCAAATATATTTTTCTGTGTATTTTGAAACATACCTCCATTTGAATGTTGAATTCTGTATTTGAGCCATTTTTCTCTGTACAGTGGACATTCATGTTTTTGCCTTTCTGGAAGACACTGATCAAAGTCCTGGAGCCTGAATGTTAAAGATATGAGTGAATACACAGACCCAAGCATTAATCAGTGTGGTAAAACAGTACCAGACCAAGGAGAGCTTCACCACACACCAAATAATACAAATGCTCTCAGCAGCCACTGTGATCTGCTGCAGAAGCAGATCTGGCATTTCTTATTTTTGTTCTCCTAGAAACTGGTTCCCACAGAGTAAAGCTGGCTGTGTTGCCTTATGCCCTGGACCTCCATGAGCTTTCTGAAGTTACTTGTCCTCCTACTCCCTACTCCTCTTGAAAAGGCAGGAGGAACCCTAATGCAATGCACAAGGTTGTTTCACGAATTATCATTGCATTTTTAAATAGATTTTCTTCACAGGATAAAATAATGAGGGAAAGATTCGCCCGTAAAACATTCGGACATTACAATAGTACTTTGGTTGGATTTTTTGGTAATGGAAAAATTATTCTTACAGCACATTAATTTCTAATGAGCCCAATGATCATGTGACCATTGAAAATTCCCCTTAATGGTATTTCTGCCTGACAAGACTGGACACTTCCTTGAGAATTTTCTAGATTAATCATATTCTGTATAATTGCTAAGGACAGCAATGATGTTTCCAGGTTTCTTTATAGGGCTGAAGGATGCTAACCATGGGATAGATGTGAGCAGCAGAGTACAAAGACTGAAAGCACAGTTAGGGATTTAATTTACTTTCACAATAGCCTCCACTGAAAACATCACTTCTCCATCCATGCAGCTAACCTCCCCAGGGAAGTCACTGCAGGGAGCAGAAGCAAAACCAAGGATTAAAACAATCATTCATCTTCTTTATTTTCCTTTGAAGACTGTTGAAAAGGTAGAATCTGGTGATGAATTATAAAGACTGTTTAAGAGTAGATACAGCAGAGGAGATGCAAGAGAGTTTTGAGTTTGGTGGGGTTTTTAATTAATTTTTAGTATCTGTTACTAGAGGTTTTGCTGATGTCAGTGAGAGGTGACCTTGCCATAGTGCAGGATGAGCTGCCAGACAAGTACCAAGTTTGAAGGAAGAAGCAGAGTGTTTCACTCCTTGTTTTTGACGGTGAGCCTACATTACGAGTTCAGCTCAAGTGCAGATCCCATTCTTTATATATTCACAGCATGCACAGTTTTAGTTGTCTAACAAGGATCTGTTACCTGAAGTGTCTTCATTAGAACATATTCTTCCTAATATAACAGAGTGCAGTTTCTTCCCTCCTGTGGTAAATACTTTAAAATCTGACAATAAGACACTTTTTCAGTCCTTCAGATCTTCCTCCACATCTACCTCCACATTAAGCTTTCATTAAAAAAAGTCTTAAGAACAAACACAAAAGAAAATATATTCCAAAAAATGATATCTACATTATTTGCTGCATGTGAACTTCATGTTTTTAAAAACACAGCGTATCAGACACAATTAGCATCCCATATTGAAAAATTTTCTAAATTACCTTATTACTATTATTATTACAATTATGTAAATTACTAGAAAACTTAACTTATTGTCTGTGTCGAGAAATCATCAAGACTCTTTCCCGTGATTATAGTGTGTCTTCTTGAAGGTTTCAGTTTAACAGCAGACCAATCCTTTTTTCCCCTGGTACTTTTCCTAAATTAATTTTCATTTTTGACATCAAAGGCAAGTGTCCAGACTTGTGAAATGTAAAGTGACACTGCTCCTGATCTAATGGGAGTACAGAAACAAAACAAACACAACTAACTTTTGGATTAACATTTGATGCAAATCTAGATCAAAGGTAATTTAGGTACCTTAAAATACGTTGGATATGCCTTGAAAAATAAAGCATACTTCTTAAAGACTCTCTGGGAATATTTTGCTTTAAAATAAAATTTGCAGAGTAGGAGGGCCTTATCATAGACTATAAAGACACTCATTACATCTTTAACAATAAGTGAAGAAGGAGGTAGAACAGAGGCATCACACATCAGCTTCTTTGCAGACACAGAGCCAGGTCACGGTGGTGACATGGAAAATCCTGATTTGCTCTGCTGGGGGTCAGGTGCCTCTGAGAAAAGTGACAATCCTCCTCTCCCTCTCCTCTTTTTCCAAGCAGAAAAAAATTCATCATTGGTCAAATGGTTTTGAAAATTAGCCACCTAATTTTCTCTATATATTTCCACATACATTGCTTTATAAGACAGCCAGGGAGGTATAGCTGCACAAAGCTGGAAGGGTGACACCTTAATAGAAAAATAAGCACTAAACCAAGCATCTTCATAAGAGAGGTTCTAAATGGCAGAGATGGATGAGCTGAGTTGCCAGTGAGAGTGCTAGACTACCTAATTCAGAGGGGAACTGCAGAAATCTCTTAATAAACGTTCCTTTAAATATGTGTGTGTGTGTGTGTGTGTGTATTTAATATAAGGAACGTACTGGGGAAATGTTTCTGTATTTAATTTTCTATTTCTAATTTAATTTTTCTGTTCTCTGTCTATTAAGTGAGTGCAGGAGATATGGCATCTACAGTAAGAAGAGAGAACAAACAGACGCACTGTCTTCCTCAGGGAGACCTACAAGTCAAAACAGCTTCTCAGAAGAATGAACTCCAAACTCTTCTCTTAACTGTCATTTTGCTCTAATGAAACATGTGACCCTCATGTCAACCTCCACAAGAGAAATCTTATATAATGAAATATAATATAATAAAATCTGCTCTGAAAAGGCAAATAGCAAGAATGTTAGAAAATAACTGACTTTTTTAATCATGTAGGACACAGCCATGATTCCTCTGCTCTCCCAAATGCTTTTCTATGTTTGTAAACGTACGAAGCACATGAATCGGGGTATTCATATATTGTGTTCCATTTAATAATAAAGTGGCATCAGTTGGCTTTGCACTATTCCACATGTGCATGCCTTCTTATGGCCTTTTGCTTTTGTATCAAGTAATTACAAGTACAGATGATACAAGCTGCCCAGTGTTCACTCTAAGGACTACACGCTTTTGATAAGAAAATAGGTGCATGGTGTAAATAATTGCATCTGAAATTTTCAGCAGATTTATTATATTTTTTGTTTCGTTTTGTTTAAAGAAAACTGGGTCAAAAAACAGCAGCCTGAGTAAAACAATCAAACAAAAATTTTAAAAAAATCTATACTTCCTCTATCTTGCTAATTTATCAATTCTCCTTCAGACTGCTGATTCCTCATGGGTTTAATAACATTTCTGGGGCCTCGACCTCTGAAGTCAAATGGGAAGACTTCTGCTTCCTTAGTGATGCCTTAATTAGACTTTGTAAGAGACGTATTAATGCAACCAGAATTCCCTTGCATAATTTATATTGCTAGTTGTAACCACAAAGTAAAATCAGCATGAAAAAAGAAATTCTACTGCAAAATACTGGCTTGGATTTCTCAAGGATCACACCTTTAAATAAAAAAGGTCTTTCATTATCTATTTACCAAATTTGAATACAATATTTTGAAGAAAATATAATTTGTTACAGATTAGCAAAAAAAACCCCAAAATCTTTCTAAATCCAGCATGAAACAAGGTAAAAAGTTTATAATTGTCAAGTTTGGCAAATAAGTTTTCTTACAACTTTGAAGATAAGGGTACATGGCAAGCAGTATGAAGAAAACTTAAAGTACCAAGTATTAGAGCAAGTCCACAAATGTAGATGAGCACATCCTCTAAGGCTAGCAATCTATAGGTTATTACAACAAGCACTGTGCCAAAACAAAATTAAAATCCCAGATAGCTAAGGCAAAGCAGGAAAGAGTCCTTAAGAGCTTATGCATTATGAACACCTGAATACTAAATTATCTTTTCCTTGTATCTGATTTTTTTTTTTTTGGTACCTTGATGGGATTAAGATTGAATGCATGAAAAAAATAATATCTTAACCAAGTATGTCTCCTTCCTGGATTTTATGATGAGAAGGGCATCATGACATTTGTAAACACATGTTATCAGCGCAGGACAGGGATTTTCTGTTTTTAAAGCATAGATTTTTACTGACATAAAACCACAAAAGGAACGTATGAATACCTAAATAGCCTTAAGAAAAAAAAGTCTGATAGGCAGTTGTGAGAGTTAGGGAGCAGATCCACAAGTGTTCACAGATCAGCTTAATTCCGCCTTTAATGTAGCTACCTTAATTTTTCTAATTTCAATCTAGATGAGACATGCCTTGTAGACTTAACTGGGGTCAAACCATGGTATTACACATGGATCATTTCCAACAGGAATCTTTACACTGGCATCCCCTTCATAAATCTGGCCCTGATTAAACACAGCTACTCCCTTCATCCAAACACTAAACCAACCAATTTTCCTCTCCCTCCTCAGACTCCTTGACTACAAAAAAGGACTTAAAAATAAATATTCACCTGGTTTTCATGATAAAGGATCAAATCAGATGATTAGCTGGCCTAAAGAATGCATTCAACTGTGATGAGTGGTAACTCTACTATGAAAAACCACTAATAAATATTAAATTAGTTTCATCTAAAACCTCAGGGCACAAAGTTATGTACTGTATTTGCTGAACTTTTAGCAAAGTGGAAAAGGCTGCAGGTTAACTTTTAATGCATACATAAAATGAATATTTTTTTTGGCCTTTGTACTGCTTTTATTACAGCTACATGGCAAATCAAGTTATGTTGATGCACTCACTAACTAACGTTTAACTTCTCATAAAAACAACACTCTTCCCTACAGACATGAAAATGAGAACAGTTAGCAAGAAAACATGCATGACTTTCATCTGATTACTAAGTTGCTCATTCCTGGGTATTCAAAATAGAAGAGTTTAGCAGTAGCTTAAATCATTTGAGCAAATGGCTTTGAAAGTCAGTCCTGAAGTCTGTCAAATTACACAACCACAGCATGAAGCTCAAAGTTTTACATCTACATGGAAACTTAGAAATGAGGACAAGCATCAGTAGACAGAAAGATGAATGAAAAAAGGGATCAGAATTTTAAGCCCTTAGTGTGCCATCTTAGCTGAATACACAGCTGTGTATTCTGCTTAATTTAAATTGCCTAGAAGTGCTTCCATATACAAGTGCATATCTGATCAAAGCTGAATAATACTAATTTAATAATAATAATGAATATATTAATTAGTGACGCTCCATGTTGCAAAAATGAGATGTAAGCAGACAAAGAACCACTAGAAAAGCATAAAAGTTTTCCTGCTACTTGAAAGAGCAATTTTCCATCACTGGGAATTATACATTTGTTCAAAGGACCGAACTAGGCTTGATTTTCCTTCAAATCTCACTGCTTTGGTGGTGTGCTGAATCTCTGAACACACTGTGACTTCTGGCATTTCAAAGACCTTGACTTTGAGAAGGTAAGGTGCCATTAACCACATTTAGACTAGGTGATTGTTGCAGGTCCCTTCCAACTGAAAAACTTAAACTATTCTGTTCTATTCTATTCTGTTCAGCGCCTCCAGTATCCACTTGGAAAGCTTTGTCTGAGCCTGCTCATGGTGAAAAGGCAGCGGCACCGTCCCTCAGACTGCTTTCATTTTAGCAGCAGCTTAAGCCGTAGAATAGCCAATTCACAGCCCAGCGAGGAGAACTACCCCAGGGAGTAGGCTGCAAAGAGCTTATTAGGTAGGCATGTCACATGTGTGGCATTCACCAGTCCCAGGACAGCTTATTCCCCACTGATACCCTGCAAAGAGAACAAAATCTGACTGCAGGCTCTGCAGAGGTCACCGCATGATGGCAAATGTCACTTCACAGAATTGAGAGATGGTATTTTTCTGGCCCATTAAACAGTACAATCCTCTGTACTCAATTTCATTAGCAAATCCTGATAAATCTGTGCATTAAACAGAAATGTTTATAAAGTGAAAGGCCTGAGGAGGGAAGGTGAAACACTTGTTTCAGTAGCTGTTCTACGAACAAAGCTTTCAGATAACAAATCACTAGAATCACAGAAAATATCTTTGTCAAGTTTCCTGGTTTTCAGAATAAGATAGTAAATATGCTCAACACCATTCTAATCAAACAGAAACAGGTTTTTTCTTTCCTTTCAGCAATTAGTCATAATCTATCTGAAGACAAATTTACCTCAAAAACGGCAATGGATAAAACTCCCCACTGCTCTGGAGCAGTCATGCTTAAGGAAGCAAACCCAGTTTCCAGAATCATAAGCTTCTTTATTCAGGTTTCTTTTGCCTTGGTGAAAACTGGAGAAACATATTTTTTTCCTCTGGATACAAAATACGTCCTTTACATGTCCTGATTTCATTATAATGTGGCCCTTATCACCAGCTGAGCAAAACAGAAGGATTAAAAAATAACAAAGCCCACTACTTTGGAAAAAAATCTGCAGACAATAAAGATAGGAGTAAGCTCTGTAAGCAATTCTAAATTCCTCTGCAATCTGAAGTGGCTGATCAAGACTTTTCTCCAGGTGAAACTTTTTCATATTGAAAGTGAAATATTGCCTTTCTAGCCCATTCAGATCCCAGCTGTAACTTTCAGGAAAATTCAGCATTCGACTATTACATCTCTTAATATTTTTTCTCCTTATCTTTATTAAGATCTCTGCCAAGAGTTTTGAAGAGTTCCAATTGAAACTATAATTTTCTCTTGTCAAAATATTTTCATATCTAGCTGCAGAAATCACGGTTCCTCTGTACTTCTCAATGAGAGACCTGCTGGGTGAGCTTATCCTAATGCATGGCTCCAGTGCTGGTTTTGTTTGTTTGTTTATTTGAAGCATGGTGACATGGAAGTCAGAACAGAGACTCTGGGGCTTTAAAGAAGGAGGCAGTCTGTTATCAAGAACTGAGGTGGGAAACCCAACCTGATGAAAACCCCTCTGCTGCTGCAGTACTGAGTTGTAGTCACCAGCACAGAATAAAAAGGCTTTCTACTATCTTAAAGTCCAAGCTGAGAAGTTACTCGAGTTAAGACTAGTGAAAAGTCTATGTAAAGCAAAATTTTGCCTAGAGGATTAAGTTTAATGCTTGTTTGTGTTCCTGGGGTGGAATAAACAGTGATTAATATAAGATGTGATTTACATGCCAGTGTATTAATACACTGGAAATTAAAGAGTGAAGCCATGGAATTCACACTGCTCGGGGCATTCATGAGTTACCAAAAGCAAGATGTTTAGTGCATGACAGACATGATTTATCACTCCACTACTTTTGCATTTCTGTGCAAAGTTGCACACAGTAGAAAACAAGAAAAATGGCCATGAGTTAGTACTTGGGGGAATTAAATTTGAGACAGAATAGGAAAATTTAAAGTAGCATCATTGTGAGAGATGAATAGCTAAAAGAAATGCTCTGGTTAAAATGTATAATGAAGTGAGGCAGTGGAGATGAGGTTATGCGTCTGGACACATCCAGTTAATACGTCCTATAGAACATTCACTCAATTTGAGTCAGTTAGCCACACTGGAGAGACAGCTTTGAGTTAGAATAAAGACTAGAGGGTCTAAAATACATTTGAGAACAACCCTAAAGCTCTACCCCTCTATGCTCTGGAGAGGAAGGTTGTGGATCTGGGCTCCTGTGCCAGCATGATGTTGACATAACTGCACTGAGGGGAATAGCTGGTGCTGCAAAGCTGATGTAGTGCAGAGCTGTACCAAACCAGTGAACTACAGCCATAAACTTCCTAAATGCTTTTTAATTGCTCCTAATGAATGCTGCAATGGTTTGGCATTTAATTTCCATTTATGAAAATGTTTAAAAGGATGATTCATACCAGATTCAGGTCATGGGGAAAGAATACAATGTCATTTTTTAATGCCAAATCTATTTAAGTGTTTTTGCCTAAAGGCAAAGCTCATGATATTCACATCTACAAAACTTCAAACTCCACACAAAACATGCACTTCTGCATTTGTAAATGTTTTAGGATGGCCTATGAAAACAAGATTTCATGTCTATATATACAACTGACCACACGTTATAGAAAAGTTTGCTATGCTTTATATGCTTATAAGAAGAAGGGACAAAGACTTTCATTCCTTCTCCATTTCCTGATAGTTATAAAACTCATCCATGTGGTGTCCCACTCTTAAGGGGTAGGAAGTCCCATCCTTTTCCAATTGCAGATTTTCTACTATTTTTATAGTCAAAAGTACTCTTTGTTTGACTAGAAATGGCCAAAAGAAAATAAGTTGTCTCATTATGGATGCAATACATTTACAAGTTCGCTTCCTTTTTTCAGTGCCTCATACATCTTCCATAAAGCACTCATTGAACATTCCCAGACAAAAGGTAATTTATTTATTGACATTAGTCCAAAAGTTGCCAAATTGGAGTAGGCTAAGTTATTAAAGGTCAAATCTTACAGAAGTGCCTGAATAGAAATTTAAATATATAGCTTTAGAGTTGAGGGCTGGGTGGTTTTGGTTTTTGGTTTTTGTTTTTTTCAATATTGATGAAAAAAGTTTGTGCACAGAAGCTCTTTCCTGGAAACAAATACAAAAATCACTTTATTACATGAAGAAAAAATGCCTGCCACATACTTGAAAGGCACCCGCTTGGATACTCATCTTGATTCTCTTTATATTAAAAAAAAGTACATTTTCTCTTTTTCTGTTTAGTGCCCCTCACTCTCTTCCTCCTTTTGGAGGATGCCTGGCAAGATGATAACATTATTCTCAGAACACTATTTAAGAATGAGTATGGTACTTGTATTTCTTACAGATAAATTCTCTTCTCCAGACAATTTTCCTGAATCTCAGAACTTCCCTGGTGTCATGGCATGTTGTAGCTAATGTCACACCTAGCTGCATCTAATCTGTAATCTTATAAAATAACACCGAGCCCATTTGTTTTCCACGCTCAAAACGCTCAACTTCCAGGAACAAACTACTGACCTAGGCATTCCTCTTCTGTGCCCTGAACACTGGCATTTCTTCCAGTGTTAGAGAAGCCTGTGATGAATATTGAGGATTTAGTCTGGTCTGATCTAGTGGAAGGTATCCCTGCCCATGGCAGGTGGGTCGGAACTAGATGGCCTTTAGGGTCCCTTCCAACTCAAAACATTATAGATTCTATGATTTAGGAACATCCTTTCTCTAATACCCACTCCTACAATTAATACTTTAATAATTCAGTAACCATAAGGAGTTGTTAAGCCCTTTAAGTAACTGAGTTTAGCTTTTATCAGCAAAATATTCGTGCTGTATTTGAAACACCAGGGTGTATATGCATATTCTGTTCCTGTCTTTCCTGGAATTTTCTCCGCATGTATACTCTCTGCTTTTTCTCTAAACAGTGGGAACAACACAGTGATTTATGGTGGCTGCTTGCCCTTCTCCACTATGCCAGTCTGCCAGTAGCTGCCCGCAGCCAGGGGCAAGTGCGCTTTCTTAGAAGTCTTAGAATCACTAAAAATTGTGAACAATCACATCCATGGTGGATAGGGGAACCAATTATAACCATGTGCCTCTGTGTAAATTTGGTGTTCAGCAGTAACTTTCCGTGTTGGAAAAACAATCAGCGGTCATGCACAGATTACGCAACAAAATTGATGAAAAGAGCACAGAAATGAATGAATTCTGCTGAGTATAATCTTATTCGTAAAATTACACATAATTTAAATAGTATTAAGAGAAAGGTGGGAAGGGGATCTCCTGGGTAAACCTCTTAGTAGTTGACCTCAATGAGGTTTGTGAAATTATCCTTGCCCAGGAGGACAGCCGTGGGTATTCAGGACTTCAAGACCAAAAGTCTTCGGTAAATTGCAATTAAAGAAAATAAAGCATGGGTTTGAGTGAGCGGTTTCTGAGAAAACCTGGAGTTTATAGCCTACTCTACTCTTTGTTTTTTGGTTTTTTTTTTCTTTCCTCTTTCAACACACTTCCTGGAGTTTAAATATCCTTTTTTTCTTTTGTAGATCTATGTCTTTTCAACCAATGCAATTATATGATCCTTTGAACAGATTTTCTTTGCTGTCAGTTGGTAAAATGAAAGTCCCCTGCAAGAGATAATACAGTAATGTCTTCCTCATCACAACAGGCTACAGGCAAAATAGAGACAAGCAGTTCTCCTGCTGTCTTAGATATACCAGGCTTACCACAATCACTAAGCAGTCAACTAATAATAAGTCAAAAATATGCTGTAACAGTCTGTATCTGTGTGTGTGTATAATAGAATCAATAGTGCCTGGAAGAAAAGCCTTTCTTTTGGAAAAACAATGACTGTTTGTACATGAAGCACAGAAAAAAATGACTTCCAGTTAAGATAATAGTATTGATACATATTATATCTAATTTGCTTAGTGTAAAATTAAGAGGAAAAGAAAGAAGAGAGGGAGTTCTTTTTCCCATTTAATTGCCTAATGAAGTCCCTGAAAGTATATAAGTAATAGAGATTGGACTATCTCATTGATTTAAAATGAAGGCTCTGTTTTATGAAGAGATTATTTACTGTTTGTTTCTTGTGCCTCCCTCAGGACAACCACTGTGATGAAAAGATTTTGTCTGTACTGAGGTATGTCATTTTTCAGTCTAAAGTCTGTTGGTATCCCTCACTTCCAATTAGTTAGGCTGTTAGTCAGACATTTGCAATTTAGAATGAGAAACTTCAGATGAAATGCACAAGCAAAATGTATTGAAGCATCTATTGCATAAAAGAAGGAAAAGGTAGAGAAAAAAGAAAAAGAAAAACAGAAAAGAAAAGAAAAGAAAAGAAAAGAAAAGAAAAGAAAAGAAAGAAAAGAAAAGAAAAGAAAAGAAGAAAAGAAAAGAAAAGAAAAGAAAAGAAAAGAAAAGAAAAGAAAAGAAAAGAAAAGAAAAGAAAAGAAAAGAAAAGAAAAGAAAAGAAAAGAAAAGAAAAGAAAAAGAAAAAGGAAAAACTTTTCTGTATTGAAGTCCACAGTGGTTTCTATATATATTTAAATATGCTATATGTTAAAAAAATCTAAAATAAATTAATAAATACCTAATAGATGAGTGCCATCCTAAAATAGATCATAAGATTCAGTGGTATTATGAAAAGAATTCTGATGCATTAAGTCACAAGACCTGTGAAAGCCATAATCTTCAGGTTTAGAAATTAGTTTGTAACAAAAATTGTTAAGAACTTATTTTTTTATCTCAGTTCTTCTCACACATTGTTGAGAAGTATCAGGATATATTTGATAAGTGGCCCAGTCACAGAGGGAATCAGAAATGCAATCTGGAAAGAATAGCTCCGGTGAGGCGCTGACCCACAGCAGAGGGAGGGAAGCAGGAAGCGCAGAGGGCAATTTCATTCATAAGAAGAGGTGATTAGAATGTTTTTCTTTCAAAGAAGGGTTTGAAACCGATTGAAATTATCTGTAGAATCACTGATACTACCATTAGGTCCTTGAGCTTTATATTAATTGCTCACTTGGAGTATTCTTGATATTTAAAAAGCTTGCAGAAATAGTTTACAAAGGAGGATAATACCCCCAAGGAAGAGAGCTCAGGCTAAGACATAGAAAGGTGAGAAATTTCCAATTGGTCACCTAGAGGACTGTCATCAGACTACGGAATATGACACACATCTCCTGAGTGCCAGCATGGTTCTTCACCAACCACATTATACATCCCATCAGATTACCTCTACTAAACAGACTCTGAAACAAGAAAACAAAGAAACTGAACACATGATTTTCCTAGAAGAAGCAAACTTTGGAATTTGAATAGAAAAATTATTTGGATTCATTCATATCATTCATAATTTTTCAGAACATTTCCACTGTAATGTGTGGAAAGAGCTGGGAAACATGCTGATAGAATCTCACTTCTACCAAAACCATATTTTAGAAAAATTAAATACATAACATATATGTTGACATAGAAATTCTACTAGCAGAATTTGACATCCAATTTCTAGAGCTGATTGGCTGCTCACTAACTGGTTTAATTCTGCTCTCTGAGTCTTTATTGCTTTTCTTTTTTATTTCTTCTCCCATCTTACCTGAACTGTGGTAAAATACAGTGTTTGCTAGAATTTCTCTGTGAGGACTTTCACAGCTGAAATATTTGATTTTATTTCATCTAAAGAAAACAAACTATATTCTGCCTGACATTTAGAAAAGGTGAGTTAACTTGTGATGTTCTGTGCAGTAAGGGATTCTTCCCCAGGAGAAAGATTGACTGAAGGACAGAATGGGACAACTTTCATTGAAGAGTTAACAAATTTCCTGAGTGCAATAAAAAACAAGAGTGGGTTAATATACTCTGATTTATAAGAAGCTGTTAAATTTTTTTTTAAATTACATGAAAATAAATTAATGTCATGGATGAATGGATAACAGAAATAGAGAACGGAGCTGACCAATACGAAAGATATGATGAGCTGACTGCTGAAATACTGAAATTCGCTAAAAGGAAAGAAAAGGCATTTGAGCTAAGGTATCATTGTCTCAAAACAATGTGAGAAAAATTAAATACCACAGCATTAGGTGGCTAAGAAAGAAGAGTGAGAGAAGATGCAAGGAACTCTTCAAGCAATATTTCAGAGAGGTTTACTTGAGAATTTGCCTTAGTTTAGCTGTGCCTCCCCAGGTGTGCAGCACAGGGAACCAGCAGAGAAGTTATCTCCACTCTGTTCGTGCCCTCTTGCCTCAGTCCAACAAGAGGCTGCTTAGGGACACACATGACTTAGAGAAGTGAAAATAACTTTATCAAACCCCTTCTGCTAATTAACTTTCAGCTTTCTGTATTTCAGCAGCTGCTTCCCAAAGGAGCCTGAGCAGGAAAGCAGAGAGGGATGCAGGCTCTTGGGGACCCTGGAAGGTCCAAGGGCCAAGTGGTCCCCAGGCCAAGCATCATGGGCCAACCAACTCCACCTGCTGCTGCATGGTTTGGGGCACTAAGTACTCTACAGTCTCAGGCATCCTTCAGCCAGGCAGTGCATGCCCACCTGTGCACACCAGCCTGAAGCTGGCCAATCACTCCACTGAAGAGCAGAGAACACAAGACTAGCCCTCCCTCAAAAAAGAAAAATCAATCTCTGAGCGAGCGGTACCTGAGAGAAGGATATTGCTTCTTGTCAGTGGTTGAAAGGCACTGATGAACTCTCCTGTCAGCAATGACACTGACCTTTTCGAAGATGTTCTGTACCTTTGGAGGAGGAACAATTTATTTTACAGGTGCAGTTTTCCAATGAATGTATGCACTTTATAGACCTGATACAAGACAATTGTGTAATCAGCTAAGAATAAGTGACCTCAATTTAATATTTATTTGTATATGAAAAATTTAAAAAAAAGTCTACAAAATATTTTCAGATGTATCAAGCAGAGAAACTATTAATGAGGTGGTCCCAAGAGGGACATCCACCATGAGCTGTCTCTAGAGTCTTTTGCTTTATGTATTCATAGCAGTAGAAATCAAAGCAAGAATTCATAGCAGTATGCCAAATCCCAACTACTATCTATTATTTACATTCTGCGTGTAAAGGGGGTAAATCACTACGCATGGTAGTATACGCATGGTAGTATACGCAAGGTATTACATGGCTAAATTTCCAACATGTCAACTATGTGTTTGCATGGAACTGTTTAATCTGATAGCAGGTTAATAATCTGAACTGTTCAATCTCATAGCAGGCAATTCATTACATTTTTCTTCTGTATTGGCCCTTTTTTGCAGTTACAGAAGCAGCTGAGAAGTCACAGAAATTAATTTCAGACTCATTTACCCACTGAAATTCAATTTTCATGTGTTTCCCATCTGCCTGTGCATCCACCTTCCCCAACACAGAACATCATTAAGAGCCACACTTGAGTTCTCATTTTTCACAACTATTTTTCCCTGTCTGGGTGAGTGAACATCATTCCTTCCATTCACAGAGCTTTGGATGGGACAAGTCACTTCAGGCTTTTTATCACTTAACTTCATCCACTGCCTGAGCTTCGAAATTTCTCACACAGCCTAATTGGGCTGACAGTGTGCTCTCAGGGGCTTTTCCAACCAGAGCACACTTTCAGTCTCATCTGTCTTGCAGGACTCCTCGAAGAGCTGAAAACCAGCTATTAGAATAAAAATCTTGAAGTCTAATGAAATTTCTTTTTGCTTTTTTCAGGGAAGGCATTTCTGAAGAGTAAGATTTGTGGAAAGCATGACAAGTTTTTAGCACAAAGCTGCTGCGGTTTGCCTCACGCTAGTTTTCTCTGGCAAGTCACTGTGACACTGATAAAAACATTTGTGTCTGCACCTGTACTGTGTTGTTCATAGGTGGATCTGATCAACAAAGCCAGAGACCTTGCTTTTTTCAGCACAGCAGCCATCCTACAGAACTGAACAACCAACACAGGGATCAATTTCCTGGACACTGCTTACTTTTTTCAAAGTAATGTATGAATTCTTATGTCTGAAACATTTTATAGCTTTCTGACCCTTCTGAGGGTTGGGGGAGCCTCAGCCTGCTTCATGGGGCTTGAAATGCTCTACAAAGCAGTTGGCTGAGATTTTTATCACAGTTTCTTTTCACTTGCATAGACACTTGGAGCATCAGTCCTTTGTAGTGCTTGGATGTCACCACTCTTTTCTTCTTGAAACCTTCGTCTCATGTCTTGAAAGCTGCAGGTTCTCCTTGCTTTGTACATCCCCTGGGTGCTGGAGAGGCACACAAAGGGCTCTTCTGACCCCAACAAAAATTTTTTTTAAAGCACCTGGACGGAGATGCTGTACAGCAGGGCAGACAGCTATCCTGGTAACCATGAGACATCAAAGCAGAGAGACACATGCTCTGCTGCCACTTATCAAAGATGTGTCTTTATTGCTGGCCCAGTTTCAGGGTACATCAAATTAACTGTGCATGAGCAGTGATGGTGAAATGCTTTATGGGTTGGTGAAGCAAGGTTTGGGGACCTTACTTGTTATTGAACGGGAATCTTGGTGTTTGTGGTGCTGGCGCTGTTCCTTGGTAGAACAGTCTCTGCTCCCTTCTCTCCACTACTCTGTCCCCGACTCCCCTCTACAGGCTCTGTTGGACTCTGCAGACCTTTCCTCTGCTCAGCCAGGGGCTTCAGTCTTCCCTCACCTCTCACTTCTTCCTGCTTGCTGCAGAACAGGAATTGCCTCAATCTAGTTTATGTTACCACTCATTTCAATGCATATCACACATCTTTCGTTAGAGTCAGTGTCTTCACATTTCTTTGGTTGCCATCGTATCAGTTTTTGTTTTGTGGGTCTAGGATGAAAATGGTGATAGTTCATATTTTCAATTTTATTCTACATTTTTCACCAAAACACTGAGATTCTCAATGTTATGCTAATGAAGGTTTTAAATTACTTTCACTATAGCAGTATAGTTTTGTTCTACGACAGTGTTCATCTTTTCAGTTGTTATATTCTTTCAGTAAAATACTCACAGCTGTGTTTGGGGTGAAAATATTAATTAAAGAGATTATCTACCGAAAAGGTCTAAAGTTTTCCTTTCTGAACTTCTGCTTGAAGAAATCTAAGTTTTAACTCACATTTAGTTAGTTACAAAACAGCTGTTCCAATTAGCAATTTATCTTTCCAACATTATTCTATCTTATGCCACCATTTTACCTCAACAGTAGGTGTTTTAACACTGGCAATAAATACAACATGTGCAAGGGATATTGCCCACGTGTCTTGTACAGTCATCAAGGATTTAAAGCACCACAAAGAAAGCAGAGTTCTTTGCCTTCCAGGGAGGCCTTTAACTGCAATGATTAAACAAAAGTTTGATCAACAAGATCTTCCTTCATATTTCCTGTTTCTGTCACAGAAAGATGTAACTTCCCATTCAGACACCCAGCTGAATTGTTTAATAAGAGTGTTTCCAGCTTTAGCATTAGGACATGAAGCTGTAAGTTTTGTCCCCTATCTGATTTAAGTGAAAATAAAATGTTCAGCCTCTTTCCACTGAGGGAGATCAAGCCTCCCTATATAACATCACTAATTAGAGCCAGATGTATCCTTTTAGCTAAACAAACTTTTGAAATGCATATAATGTGCACTTAGTGTTGATTGATTTTTTTCCTTGTGAAATGGTGAGAGTTTAAATTGTTTCAAAACTCTTTACCCCCATGAATATCTTTCTAGATAGCTGTTCATGGAATAGTCCTCAATCTTTTAAAGTATCTGGCTATGCCTTTCTCTATTGCAAAATTCATAAGTGTGTGGGGTAGAGAAATTTGGTACCGAATACCTATTTTTCTCCCACTGGCTATTCTTTATTTTTAAAGAAAAGAAAATAAAAATTTTGTGTTCAGAATCATGAAACATATAATAAATTAATTCTAATTTTGAACTGAATGGAATTTAATGTCACTGTTAGTAATATAATTATTTGCTCTTAGTTTTAAATAATATATTTACATAAAATTGTTCCAAGCCACAGATCAAAATAAATGAAAAAAATGAATTTTCTGCTCCTACTGGAAAAGAAACACAGAATCAGTACTGTAGCAAACAAAAATGTGCCCTAGAATTTTTCTCTGGTATGTTTCTGTGTAAAGCTTTCAGTTGCATCCTCTTGCATTACTTTGTAGCCTGCTTTTGTTAAGAGTAGAAACTTGCTCTCATAAATATATTTACAGGGGGGTGGGAGAGTAATGAGAAGCCTAAGTAAGCTACCTTGACAAAATATGTTATCTTGTCCTTGAAAGACTGTGGGAAGTGAGATGGATAACAGCAGGTATTTCAAATCTAGCCAGTAATGTACCAGCCCACATCCTTCTGCCATCCTAGCACTCTGATGTCTGGTCTCGCTGTGTGGCCTCTGCCCCTTCTGCCTTTGCTCCCTGGGCACTGTGTCCCAACAGCCTGGAAATCATGTGTTTTGGTCCACAGAGGGAGTGAAGAATTCACATACAAAAGAAGTAGTCAAAGAGGGAAGCTCTCAAAATGCCTTTTTGTTCACTCAAAAAAAAAAAAAAAGTCTAGTTGAATAGGCCTCTATCTCTTTCTTTGTTACTGGAAACAGTAATCTCAAATTTAGACAGAAGATGAGTTCCCAAGAGAGCAGGATAAAAGCTTTTCTGGCTTTCATTCCCAACCCCACAGCTCTGAGAGATGTGGAGCTGACTTCACTGGCTGGAAATTTTGGTTATCTGGATAAGTTCAACCCAGCTTTGACAAAGCTGACTCAGTATCTCACTGGAGGCAGCCTCCACTGCAGTGCTGTGATTCCCTCATGAGCTGGATGAAGTGCCCAGAGGTTTTGGCTCACACCTCTATGGGAAAGGACCTGAAAATTCACAAGCCGCCTTTCCCCCTTCATCCCTTCTTCCTCTGCTGCCCTGCCTCCCAGCATCTTCTTCCCACAGGACGGTCCTGGCAATCTCGTGTACATCAAATCCAAGGAGGCAGCACAAACAGCCCATCTCACATCTCCATGGCCATTGAGGTCCCATATCTGTAGGCAAAGACTGAATGTCCAAGAGGCAATAGGAGAGGCTCAATGGAAAAGAGACAAGACCTGAAACCTTGTTTGATCAGAAGATTCATCAAAACTGATATAACTGGTTTTTTACAAGCTGGCCCTTCAAATTTAAAATTTCCTAGGTGATGTTTTTTTTCTTGAATTTGTTCTACTTTGAGGCATTGCGTTTTTGAAGGATATGTCAGCTGGAAAATATCAAAAGAATAGCTTCCCATAGAGAGTCTGGGTGACCTAACTCCTTGCAACTTAGATGCAACTGAGTGAACTCAGTCAGACGGATCTTCTCTAAGCATCACAACACTAGATAAATAAGGGCAAGTGGAAAACTGCCATCATTGTGGATGTGCTTGATGGATATTCTGGGGGAAAAAAAGAGTACTTTTTAAAGGTTTTCTGTATATTCAGCATTGTACTTACTTGATCATTTGTGAAAAGAGCAAACCACTGTTGACATTCATCCACAGAGAAAAGTTTAAATTTTATACACTACTGCACCCATTGTAGCTCAAGCAAAGTTCATGCTCTCAAGGCCACTCTTCTTTGTAATTCAGTCAACAAAATTTACTTTTTGTCTTGCTCCTCTGCCTTTAGGCTTTTTTTTTGAATAGAGCTGAAAATTAGTGTAGTGAATGTGGCTACAGGAAAGAATTAAGATAGCAATTTGCTCTCTTTTTGCTCAAGAAAAAAGGATGTAGAGATGGGAAACATTAAATGGAAAAGCTAAAGTGGATGAATCTGCCAAAATAATAATAAAAAACAGATATTTGCAATACTAGTTTATCATGAACCCCAATTTACAACTCTTAACACCTTTAGCAACAGTAACACTGCTAAATCATTTACAAGTCTACTGATTATAAAACAGTAGATTACATTTTTTAAAGCAACTAGTAACTCTTATCTTGTATTTTAAATTTGGACCCTGATTTTCAAAAAGAAACACACAGACACTACAAAAATTTTGTCACTTTAGAAGGCATTTTCTGTGGTAGGGTTTTTTTCTCTATGGTATTTTTTTTCAGTTGTATTCTTCTTATTTTTGCTAGTGCATAAGTTATTTTATGACTACCAGAAAAATAATAATATGAAGCTTCACTGTCTCATAAATAAAGGTGATTTATGAGGGAAAATCAAGGACAAAATAGGTAGAGCTTGCTTAAATGAATTTGTAGTAGCTGACAAATGCAAAAACAGTGAAAAGCAAAGGAAAGATAACAATGGCTCAAGATACTACAGCAAGCTGCAAAATGAAATCCAGTATTGCTTAGAACTAGATTTTTTGAAAATTACCTTAATAAAGCAGATTGATTAGACTGAAAAATAGTGTCTTAGCTGAAAAATTGCAATCATGATAAAACATTGGAGAACTTACTGCAGAGAAAAATCCTGCTTTGTCAGTGTGATATTCAAAAGCCACCAGTCGCTATCTTTTTTCATCTCCTCAGCTTTTGTGATACAGCTGCCTGTAAGCCTTTGATATATTAATTGATATTTCTTACCAAATGCATTTTAAAAGGATTCTAAAATTTAATCATCCTGCATTTAACATCTGCATGGAGGTTGTCCACCTGACCAATTACATCTCAAGCTGACTTTCTAATCAAAAGTCACTGAGCTGGAGTTTGCTTCCTTGACCAGCAGACACACTTGTACCTGGGGAGAGACTCTCTCAGGAACATCCCTGAGACTCATGATCCAGAATACATGCAGTAGTAGTAGCCATAGGGGCCAGTAACAGGCAGTGCAACAGATCAGCACATCTTCCAATTACATAATTTCATGTTGTGTGGTTTCAGGAGGGTGAATGGGAGAAATAGAAAGTCAAATAGTTTGCCACACTGAATGTTTCAATTTTTCCCTAGAGCAGACAAAGCAGATTTCAAAGCAGAAGGCATTCTGGGAAGTGATTTTTGACATGGCTGGACGGGCCCCTTCACTACTTACCACGATTGTCCCACAAAACCTCACTGTGAATTTGAAGTCTTCTTAGCAAAAAGAGGTTTCAGCTACTTAAAGAAACTACCTGGAAGTGACAGCTATACGACTTGAGTGAAAAGGCAAATAAATGAAGTTATGGTTGCTCACATGAAAATAATTAATTTGTACTTTGCAATAGGTCAGCATTGACTGCAGAGAGCAGAATAACAGGGTAGATAATATGTCCCTAGAAGGAAAGCAAAAGGGAAAAAATATATATTTAATAATATAGGATTAAATCTATCACAATATAAAAAGAGAAAGATTCAACAGAATTAATAGAAATAGGTTTAACTGCATGTTTTCTCCTCACAGAAATTAAAAACTGAAGGCATTAATAAAATTATATTAGGATTGGAAGATTTTCATTTATTTGAAGGAATATTGTACTAGTCTTTTATAGAACCAAATAAAAGCAGAGATATTGTGGGCATATAACTTTGTCTCCTTCATGAAGCTTTCCACCAACTTCTTTATGTATTTATTAACCTTTAATACCTGAATATACACAGAATTCTTTAAAAAGCAAAACATCTCTTAAAATCTCTTCCTAAAAATATTTATTTTGTGATTACCAATTGTTAAAAAGTTATACTGATTCTGGCACATTCATAGTCTTACTGTAAAAATGTCTACAACTGGACTTTCACAGAGGGCTGAATTTTAGAATACTCCAACATTGTATCTGGGGGGGAAAATAAAACAACAACTTTGATTAGAGATTTATAACTTCAGTAAAATTATCCTGTAATGTCTTTAGAACTGAAAAATATGCAAAAATATATTTTTCTCTTTTTTAATATGAATTCCTAGTTTTGACAGTTTGAAAACAATAACTGGATGGAATTTCTCTTGCCTCATATATTTATGAGATTTCTTGTTATTAGTTCTTTTCAATTTAAAGAATAGAACTACTAGATCCTTTTGAAGTTATTTCATCCAAAGTGATGGAATGGATGAAAAAAAATAGAAAAGGATGAAGCTTTTCTTCTCTAAGAAAAGGGAGATCAAAATTTCATTCCATGCTGTAAATTTGTAAGAGAAGGATAATGTAAAAGAGAACACAAATGGTCTCTGAAAAATAATAAAGTTTTTGTCAGTATTTTAATTTTTCTTTTACATGATATCTGCTTTCAAAATTCTTCAAAACATCCAACCAAAACAGTCCTTATAGATACACAACATTTTTTGAACAGTAAAAATAAAAGAACAAATAAACTTGGATCGTCTTCAGTAATTTGACAAGCTAAAATACTGACGCTTAAAAAGATTTTTCACTCAACACATAAAGTTTATTCTGAAAGGGATAAGATTCAAAGCTAATTTTGAAAACCAAAACCCAAAATATTTTCAATCTCTTGCTAATACTTTGTGCCTAAGACAACATTTACAGCTGCAGAAACAGCCCCCAGAGCCCCAAGGAACTTTCAGCCTCAGGGAGCCCAGCAGGAATGAGGAGGACAGGGCAAAGTCTCCCTTTCAGACTCCTCACACTGCTGCTCTCACCCTCAATTCTTTGTACCCAGCACTGACTACAGAATTTGGTTTAGGCTCTTTGCCCCAGGAGTTCGCCCAGGAACAGAGGGAAGCATGGCATTCCTGCTTGTTTGCTTGTATGGATGAGAAATAAAGATGGAATCTCAGTGGTCTTTGGCTTGCAAGAACCCAGACCAGAGCAAGGCTACTCCAGCAGACATGCTGGCATTGACCCCAGCTACACCATCAACCTCCTTGTTTTGCTCCATCTTCCAAAGCCCAAGGAGGAGGAGAAAAAATAAACTGATTCAACTGTCATCTAGTCGCAAGTAAGGACAGAGCCTTTTTGACATTTGCTTGATGTTTCTTTTTTGAGACCTCTGTATCATCTTTGAAGTGCACTTTGAGTCACTGCCATCAATACTGCATGCCCTGATTTAAACATTGAAGACATAGGCATTGGCATCTATTACAGGAGCTATTTGACACTTTCCACTTCCTATAACTCTGTTTTCTGCTGCTCAAAGCTTCATAAATATTATGATTTTATGCTGAACTTTCCATTCCTGGTATCTGTCTTAGGCTGTGTTGTGGTTTTGCTTTCTTTTTAAAATATTTCAGCCAAAATTAAGTTTCTGTTTCTGAGAGTATATTTAAGGAAAAAACCCACATCATTCTGCCCAAATGGAACGAAGAAAACCAAATCAAACCAACCATCAAATACTAAACAAACAATTCAAAACAACAATAAAACAAACAGAAAAACCAAACCAACAAAACAAAACTGGGGGGAGTGGCTGATACACCTGAAGGCTGTGCTGACATTCAGCAGGACCTTGATAGATGGGAGAGGTGGGTGGAAAGAAATGTGATGAGGTCCAACGAGGGCAAGTGCAGGGTCCTGCACCTGGGGAGGAGTAACCCCAAGTGCCAGCACAGGTTGGGGACTGACCTACAGGAGAGCAGCTCTGCAGAGAAGGACCTGGGGCTCCTGGTGGATGACAAGTTGTCCATGAGCCAGCAGTGCCCTTATGGCCAAGAGAATCAATGGTGTCCTGGGGTGCATTGGGAAGAGTGTGGCCAGCAGATGAAGGGAGATGATCCTGCCCCTCTGCTCAGCCCTGGTGAGGCCACCTCTGGAATGCTGTGTCCAGTTCTGGGCTCCTCAGGATAGGAAAGACAAGGAGCTGCTGGAGAGGGCGCAGCAGAGTCCACAAAGATGATGAGGGGCTTGGAGCATCTCTTATGAGGAGAGACTGCGGGAGCTGGGCCTGTTCGGTCTGGAGAAGAGAAGACAGAGGGGATCTCATCAATGCACATAAATATCTCAAAGGAGGGTGCTGAGAGGTTGGTGCCAGACTCTTTTCTGTGGTGCCCAGTGACAGGATGAGGAGCAATAGCCATGACTAAAACACAAGAAGTTTCACCTCAGCATGAGGAAGAACATTTTTACATTGAAGGTGGCAGAACACCGGAACAGGCTGCCCAAGTCATGGAGTCTCTGTGTCTGGAGACATTCAAAACCCACCTGGACATGTTCCCATGTAACCTGCTCTAGGTGGCCCTGTGGGAGTTGGACTTGAAAAACTAGGAAAATGCCCCAGGATCAGTGGTGTGGGGCAGGCTGCTTGGTAGGTGAAGAGGTTAGGCCAGGCCAGGCAGGTACATCCTGCTGGGTTCCCTGACTGAGATTGGTGCAATGAGCTCAGCGTTTCCAGCCAGAGTGGTGCATAGGAAGAAGTCAGGTCAGTGTTTCAGGTCTCTTGCTGGATTGAAGGATTACATGGTGGAGGGGAAGCATATTGAGCCTACAAGGAGTATGTGGGGTTGCAGGGATGGAGGAAAGGTTAAAGTAGTTTTCTCTAGCGGAAAACACTGCTGCTGGACAGAGGCTCACTGTTCCCAGCTAGGAGACCCTGCAGATCAAAAAGCTTCCCTTGTGCAGAGCAGGAGGAGAAGCAACAACTTCCTACACACATTTTGGCAGGACCTGAGTTTGCCTGCCTTGGAATGTGGCACAGACAAGCCTTTCAGCATGCAGGAGTGCTGAGTAACACTGCCCTGAGAAAGGCATACTCAGTGGAGCACACTCCTCCTGAAAGTAGCGGTATGGTTTTATTGGAATTTATTGGAACTTTTTAAGGAATGCAACATTGCAATAATATATAATTGGTCTGACTGGGATCCATCGTGCATAATTAAAAACTAAGAGGATAAAAATTTGGGGTTGCAAAGGCAAATTCTCAAAATTTAGAAGCAGTCCTAATGAAGGCAGCCTGTACATCCTTAATGCAGCTGCTTTAAGCAGCATCACATCCACCCACAGCAGTGTGACAAAGTCCATTCAATTCTCCCAGGGCTTTGGCAAGATTATCAACCCCAGGATCTCTAAGGAAAGGATTATGCTAAAGTACAGTGAATTCTCCACTTGAAAACAGAGAACACAATTTCAACAGGATTCAAGTGGATTCCACAGGCAGGATGAAAAATCCTACTGTGCATGCCTTAGAGAAGCAGTAACTGACAGAGAGAGAAGATGCCCTTGCTTCCCCAGAAAGCAAAAAAAAGGTGTAATCTCAGTTCCCTTCTCCTCAGCAAGGAACAGTAGGGCACTCTGACTCCATGGTGCTAATTAAAGATCAGACGTGTTTTCAGACTTTGGGGGTTCCTTCAGTACATGGATCAGTCATTCCTAAGTAACCCACGTTGCTTCTTCTTCACTGTGCTCTTTGTTGGAATGTCTTTTCTTTGGACCTTTGATCCAAAGATTCGACTGGTATAAATTGGTACTTCTCCCTAGGGACTTAGTTTTTAAAGATGAAAAGAAAAATGCTTTTTAAAAGCACTGCTTTGTCAGTCTGATGGTGAAAAGATGAATAAGAATGTCTGCTGCTTGCAGTACACAACTGGTTGCCTTAGTAATATAGTCAAAATTGGTTTGAAGGAACCCTGTATAGGACAAGTAATATCACTAGAGAAGTGGAAAGCTAACCCTGGCAAAAAGGTGTATGGCCACTGGATTGAAAATGAGCATCAAAAGAACAATTAATGTGCTCTGTTTCTGCTCTTCAATTATGATTGAACAAGCACAACTCTGGCATTTTATAGTGGGCTTGCTGAGCAAACTTGCTTTAGTCACAGCAAGAGTTATGTGATCAGATAAAGCTACTGTCACTTAGCACAGAAGGGACTGTAGCATGGATGGGTTAATCTCTGTACCTACAGCAGCCTAAACTGGAATCCCTTTTTCTTGTCATGGTGGAACTGCTGTAATTACCAGTTCCGTAACAGCTTGTTTCCCTCTGTTACACACAAAAACACACTGTGAATAAGTAAAAAAAAAAAAAAAAAATTATGGTACAATTTCTGTTAGAATCAGTTTTTAGCTATTTATATTATTTGAAGGCACAGTCACTGACATATTTTTCTTCTGGTGCAAGTGTTGTCAATTGCTATATATGTTCTACACATGCCTAGGTAGTCAGGACTAGCAGTTTTAGATGTACAAATACACTTACAAGTCCAGAAAGGAATGGTAAGACAGCATATTGAGATCTAGAAAAGCAAAAAGACTACTTTCCATGACCTAGGATGCTGCAGATTTACCTGATTTCCCAGGAAACTTTTAGGAAATTTGCATTCCATGGAAAATGCACACCATTAATGGGCGTCCTTAGATTTGGTTTATCAAGTTAAGATATGTGAGGCTTCATTCTTTGTCCTTACATTTCACTGTTCATAGACTTGTCCTACCTGACTCTTACGTGCCTGTTATTCCTTCTTTAAAGGCTCCCAAACAACTTTATGTTGTTATGTTTTGGGTTTTTTTT